>BTHU01000002.1:124254986-124837486 GCA_036184795.1 Tokudaia tokunoshimensis | reverse complement strand
TTCCTTCTAAGGTCTACACTAAGTTTTTTAACAAATTAGCATGTACTAATGATTGCTACAATCTTACAATCACTGCATGGTTAAATACAGACTGGATGAGATCACAACTGAATGCATGCAAGCTATACATGTACATAATGGTGAGTGACACTACGTAGTTCCTTAACGTGACAAGGACGGGTGTGAATGTCATACTCACACAGAGCAGGAAAGGCCCATTTTGATAGGATCTATCAAGAGAGTCAGAGAACAAAAGAAACAAACAAAAGGGCTGAAATACAGTCAGTGTGTGCATTCTGACTGTGTGAACTTACACTAGTGATATGGACTTCTCAAATTCTAATTATCTCATTGGCAAACAAGAAACCATAGAGTAATCCTTGAAGCAGAGGATTAAAGAGTTCAACTTACATTTTAAAAGGCTTAGCACAGCAGGAATATAGAAAGTATTCAATGGACTCTCTATATCTTCACATCATGCCAAGGCAGACCATCCTCTCTGCATCTCTAGTTTCCTACATGGTAAGATCCTCTACTCAAACGGAACCAACAAGAAAAAAAAACCCATGATATTCAGATTATGACCACATATGAACATTGAGAACTTCTGGGTAAGTCACATATCTGAGTACCTGCAATGCATTTATTCCTTAAGGAGAGGAAAGGGCTTCTTTATAATACTGTTGGCATGATTATGAGTTCCTTACTACTAGGGAGAAAGGGACTGAAGAGATGGATCAGCGGTTAAGAGCATTGGCTACTCATCCAGAGGTTCTGAGTTCAATTCCCAGCAACCACACAGTGGCTCACAATAATCTGAAATGGAATCTAATGCCCTCTTTTTTGTGTGTCTGAAGACAGTGACTTTATGCTCAAATACATAAAATAAATAAAAAAAAAACTTAAAGAAAAAAAAGTTCAGGAAGTAAGAATTTCCTTAGTACCTTCAGTACCTTTTGGTGCTCTAGTAGCTAAGTTCAGAGGCTATCAAACTGCCACGTATCCATTTCTGAGCACATGTACACCAAATAAAAATGTCTCTTCTAAATGTGTGTGCTTATAATGAAGAGTGCTTCTTTTTTTCTTTTCGATGAAAATCTGCTTAATATCAATTGGCCTATAACACTGTAGATATTCTGGTGGTTTAAAAATTAATCATTAGTGAAAAAGCTGACACATCTCAACTTTAGTCAATTCTGGGTCAATAAACTTAAGACATTAGGATTGAAAACATCTCTTTTTCTATCATCAGTAGACATTTACCTGGCAGGAATGAGCTCTTCTATACTCAAACTCTGTGTCAGATGTTCAATACATGTTTGTTGAGTGACTGTATATTTAAGAAAGTGAAATTTTATGTGGTGTACATAATAGGTCCTGGAACATGAATCAGTAAATGGGTATACAGCTGAACTTGGTTGATAAGACTAGCAAATATATATATATATATATGTATGTATATGTATGCGTAACAAAATATAAACTAAAAGGGAGAGGGGGTAAAAGGGCAATTAACAATGAATGTTAGTTATGAAATATTTACAGAACCATCTTTATGTGAACAATATGACAATGTTGGTTCTTTTTCTAAAACAGGACTCAAAAATATAGATTCTATTTCTCATTACCTTTTGAGAATTTGTTCACTAAAACTTAACTTTCAAAGTGTCAACCTAAAGTATAGTGCATGCTTTTCTTAGTTAGGTTTGTATTGGCATGAAAAAACACCATGACCTAAAACAACTTGTAAAGGAAAGGATTTATTTCACCTAATAGCTTACAGTCCTTCTTGGAGGAAAGTCAGGGCAGGAAAGAGAAACTAGTAAGTGGAGAAAAACCAATGGAGAAGAGGAAGAGAGCTGTTTACCCTCTTGCTTTCCTTGACTGGCTCAGGTTGCTTTCTTTTTTTTTTTATTTTCTAAGTTTTTTTTAATTTACATTCCAAATCATTTCCCCTTTCCCGTTAACTCCCTCCCCGAAAGTCCCATAAGCCCCCTTCCCTCCCTCTTTTCTCCACTCAACCCCCTCTTGCTTCTCTGTCCTGGCGTTCCCCTACATCCAGTCTTTCCAGGACCAGGGGTCTCTCCTTCCATCTTCTTAGAAATCTATTGATATGCGAATTGTGTGTAGGGTATTCCTAGATTCTGGGTTAATATCCCCTTATCAGTGACTGCTTTCTTATATCCCTCATGACCACTTGCCCAGGGGCAGCACCTCTCACAGTGGACTGGTCCCTCCCACATCAATCATCAATTAAGAAAATGTCCCACAGATTTGCCTGCAGAAAATCTGATGGAACATATTCTCAGTTGGGATTCCTCTGTCAAGATAATCCTAGTTTGTGTCAAGTTAACAAAAATAAAAACAAAAAATAGAACAGTGTTGGACACTGCATTGAGGAATTTATAGATTATTTCACCTGTGATAACTATTTACAAAATTAGATAGCTGTGACCAAATTTCTATAGACAGAGGAATTAATAAACAAGTTACCATAAATGACTATCAAAGCCTGACCTGGGATCCAGTGCAAAAAACTCCAAAGCCTCTGCCATTACTATACTAGTCTGTCCGCCAATACTTTATCATTCATATGAAATATATTAAGCTTTCTGGGAAAAGAACCTTACCACAAGTGCCCTCCCTCTCATTACATTTTAAGACATACATTGAATAGTCTGAAAGAGGCCAACAACATAATACAGATCAGCAAAGAATGGTTCAGGTCAAGTCCTGAGTTCTAATGAGCTTTGTTTTAGTTCTGGAACTAACACTGATTCTAAGTGGTTTTTATAAAATGAAGAGGCAAACAAACTAAACCACAATGTGGGCTTCAGAATCCTGATCCACAGAGAATTTGAACCAAATTAAATTTATAGAGTTTTGTTTTGTTTTGTTTGTTTTTGTACATCTGGATGGTTTTGGCCCCAGATGCTATGAATTGGAGGGGAAATGTTCTCTGTTAATGAAAGTGAACTAAGCAGCAAGGGGCAACTGACTATTTAAGATATAGTAAATTTGGCAACTTATGGGCCCTTCAGTGATAAATCTAACAGAGGTCTGTGGAGAAAGTTAAAAACATTAAAATTTTTTACTATAGAAATATGAATACAAAGAATAATATAGAGGTTTGGCAAATAAATATTTGCAAATAAAATTCTGTTTGCACAGTCTGAGGCTTTTGAAACTTGGGAGAGTTTAACCTTCAGAAATAAAACTGGAAACAGAATCACATACAATATAATTTTAATTCTATTACTATACCAGGCTACAAAAGAAAATAAGTCCCAGATAAATTGAAACATACTCTTACCTAGTATACGCATACCACATTCAAAGAAAGAATTATGTGTATTTATTTCATTTCTACCTCTCAATAATATTCTGGGGGAAAAAAAAGGATTTCCTCAAATCCATGACCAGACATCAACCTGGAAGGTACTGAGTGGGACCAATTGGATCAGTAACACATAGGTATCTTAAGGATTAGCCCAACTCCAGCATGAAATGCATAGTCAGAAACCAAGCCCAATCTGTGTCACTTTGGAAATTGTCTCACTTCTTTTTCTTTTCAATCATATATGGTTATGACAAAACTCCCTAGAAAAGCAAGAGTTCATCATTGCAGAACATTACTGTTTTAGAGCAGACTCTGAGCCTGTAGACTTCAATGGAACATTCAGATTTGTTATAGCAACCTCCAGCAGGTATTCATAATTATCAAATTCAGGTAACATTAAAGCTTGCTTCCCAAAGGGCACAGTCCTTTTGGTTTGCCAGCTTCCTGTTGACCACTATGAAAGAACAAAATATCCCATCCTAGAGTATGTCCAAGAAATTTCAGATCTCAGCAGACTCAGGAATATCTCTGGAAAGACTAATATTTTTAAAAATAAAAACAAAACTGTAGAGGCAAATTATTGTCTTATTCACTGTACTACTGCTATGAAATGACACCATGACCAAGATAACTCTTATAAAAAAAAAGTATTTCATTTGGAGCTTGCTTCCAGTTGCAGAGGTTTAAACCATTATCATCATGGCTGGGAGCATGATGACATGAAGGCATGCACTAAGGGAATAGCTGAGAGCTACATCCTTATCCCTAGACAGAGGGAGAGAGAGAAACTCCAAGCTTAGCATGGGCATTTGAAACCTCAATAACAACCCCCCCAGCACACACACACACACACACACACACACTTACACAGAGTTCCTCCAACAAGGCTATTCCTCCTAATCCTTCTAATCCATTCAAATAGTGTCATTCTCTGGGGATTAAGCACTCAAATATGTAAGCCCATAGGGACCATTCTTATTCAAACCATCACAATTATTGTCAAGGAAAATTAAATTTGTTAAAAAGCAACTAGCAGGTATAACCAGACTTTGCTATCTGAACCTCTTCCCTACAGAAAAGATTTAACCAAATGAAGAATAGATGGGGGTTATGAGACTTTGCGTCAGCAGAAATGGCAATTGGGTGGCATTATCTGACATTAGGCAGTTCCTGCTGAGTGAGCTCCTTCTCCCTCAGTCTTCCATAGGCTCCTGCCTTGTTTCAAGTAGCTCAAGTCCCCACCTTTTTCCTCATTATCACCACATCATATTCACACATTTGCTTTTTTATGCCTATTGTCTTCCTATTTATAATTTCAAAAAGATCACCAGACTAAACAGTGAGTGAGGAATATCTTTCCATCATCATGGGATCTGATGTCAGAGGTGGTCTGTCTTCTCATAACTACTAAAGATAGTGTGCATATCACAGGAGATTGTGTTGGAAATCTCAAAATAATGGTCCCTATTTCCTGCTTGAACCCCTGCACCTACTCGTGTGGTCTGAATAGTTGCATAAGAACCTTCAAACCTCTGGCCAGTCCCCACAAATCTTATCCTAATGATTTGTGGACCTGAAAATATATGCCTTTACATTAGTTCCCCAAAGGAAATCAAGAACTATACTCTCTATTCTCTTTTGAGATATGATTCAGTTTCAGAATGCTCTGTCAACCAAACTGTATCAACACTTGCTGTGGTTTATGTCTCGATTGTTCCTTAAGGTGTTTCACACTAATGAACCTCAGAAAATAGTGAGAAATTCTTTTGTGGTTTCACTATTCTATCAGCGAGAAATTCACTTTCTACAGAGAAATTCATTCAGAAGAAATTTGGATATGGCAACTTGATAAAGTATGTAAGTGTAGGGTGTTTGTCTTATTATGAAAGTGATGAATATTCATTACACAAATTTGGTGAAATAAACATTCATATATATGCAATATGTACATATATATGCATAATTACATGTACATGCTTACACAATAAAATGAAAACTGTCAAATATAGTCTATATATTTACTATATAGTGTACAAATATAGTTTATAATTACTATATTTTTCTTAGAAATTTCTTTCTTTTTTGTTAACTTTGGTAAATTATAACATGGTGTGTTTTCTGGTTTATAGGCATTAAGCAGAATTGCAAGTTGTAAAAGCATCAATCAAAAAGGTCACCCATATCCTTATTATAGGCAGATTACAAAGTAGTCATTACATGTGCCTTTATGGCAAACAAAATTCCCACTCTTGTTTGTGAAAGTGTCAAAATATTACAGCTTTACAGTGCAGAAGAAGTAAAGGTTAATCTTAAAGGTCATAAATTCCCTTTGGCTTCAAGTATGTTCAGTTGCCTTTCCAGAATCCTTAACTAAAACACCTCCAAAGGAACAGAATGCTGTCTCTGTGCAGTTAGTCTTCATATTGACTTTTGTTTGTTGTTGAAATTCTCAACTTTTATCAGGCATGAGACTAGTGATGAGAGTGCGGGCCTCTTTCTCTTGTGCAGTAACCTGATAAATCCCCTTTCCTCTACTTCTTTCTATCCTTTCTCACTACCTGAAAACTCTGCCTGCATTTTTAATGTTCTTGTGCCTGCGTCCATATGTACATACAAAACTAAATATAGATAAAGGATTGATTTATGTTCAAACACCAAAAGTAAAAAGATGTTTACTAACATCTTTTAAGTTTAGTTCAACTACCAATATAAAGAAATGCTTACTAACTACAATTTAAAATAGAGAAACTTTGGCAATAACTTAAATATTTGATAATAGTATAACTGTCAAGTATTTCAAAGTTATTTTCAAAGAAAATTGAGGACTAAGAGAAGCATCATTATCATATTAAGGATGAAATAAAATACTACAGATTTGATGCAAAATTCAAGCTAAACCTTTGCAATGAAAGAATTTTATGTACCTGAATTTATACAGAAAATAACACTGGGAGAAAATGATCAACTATCTAGCAACTAGTATTCCTTATGGAAGGAAGTAGAAAAGGAGGAATAGACTGAATTTAATAAATACATCTTTACTAATCATGCAGTATTTTTTACATAAAAGTCAATATTAAGAACTAAAAACACCCATTCCCCTCTATAGATTCTTCCAATAGGATGTCATGGCAAAAATTAAGAAACTAAGAAGAAAGTTGAGGCCTTCCATTTTGAGAGTTGGGACTGGGCTTGGGAGTCCAGAAATTCTGCTCAGAATCATACAAGAACAGGAAACAATAAAGAAGATATATGGAGTGTGAGAAGAGAGTGAGTATTGATGGGGTGGCAGAGGGCAGGGACTAAATCATAAAGAGAGATGCAGCTGATTAGGTGGGCTGTAATGACAGCCTTGGGTGTCAGGCTTAAGTAATTAACCTTCATCTCCTAAAAGAAGACCATTGTATGCTTTAGTAGAAAATGACAAGATCAGATTTATATGTCATAGAGATAATTCTAATTTGACAACTTTATAGACTCAGAATCAATTAAAGTTTCAATGACACTGGATGTCCTGATTTACTAAGAATGAGATAAAAAGACCTGGGTGATAGCTCTATTGGTTAAATTCTAGACTTACAAATATGAGGACCTGAGTTCACTATCTCAGAGCTTCTGTTTGAAAGCTTGGAATGGTGGCTTACAATTGTCAGAGGTGAGGAGGTAGAAACCAGGAGAAAAATCCCTGTGCTCACTGCCAACCAACCTGGCTTTCTTATATCCCAGGACAATTAGAAACTGTTTCAAACAAATTGAAGATGGTAATTGAGGTATGATATTCAAGGTTTATGCATGTTTCCACATACATATTTACACATGTGTACACAAAAACACTTGGTCCTGTAGAAACATATGTGCACAGATTGTGCACGTATGTGTGCACACACATGTGCACACACACATATACACACACACACACACACATACCCGCTCACAAAATGAATAACAAAAGGGAGGATAGAAGTCAGCCAACTGATCTAGGGATGGCTTGAGTTCAATAGTTCCTTTATGTGAATAAAAAGAGTTCCTTGATACCTTTCAGCCAAGAATATTTATCTGGAAGGGAGTGGGGAGGCAGAGAAATTTCTACTTAATCCTGTGTTCCAAAATGAACCCATTCTGTACTTACTAGCCACATGCTTCAGGTCTGTCACAACCTCTCTGAACTGTCCCTCATTGTTCATTCTTAGCTGGAGTTAAGGAATAGCTCCCAGTGATGATAGTTTTACTTCCCACTGACTGCCTACAAAAGGCAAACGGTGTAACTCAGTGAAAGCATCTAACATAAGACAATTATCATGCACATTCTCAATGGCCCATGGAAGCTGGTGGTAAGAAATAGCTCAAGGGCAAACACCTAACTTAGGAAACTGTGAAACTAAGTAGCTAATCAGTAATGCATGAATAACTCAAATACTTTAACATATGTCTAAAACTGTTAGGAAGAGACATAGTGAGGCTTTAAACAGCCAAGTAGGCGGTAACGGCGGATATTATCTAAATGGTACCAATTATTGAATGTCTAATTTAGTACAATAAAATGTGTATTAATATTAATTATTATATAACATGTAAAATTTTACTGATACCTCTCAAAATACTTTAGTGGACATCCTCACAAATCATAATTATCCAGCTCAAAGTTCTCAGAAATTAGTGGAATTGGAGCTCATTAGTACTGTATTTTCTTAGTATGCATGAGGCCCTGCATTTAATTCACAGCACCACAGAGAAATAAAATAAACCTCTCCACTAGAAAGCGTACAGAAGAATGGTGTACAGAGAAACCTTTTCACTCAAAGTACCAAACTAGAAATTTGCAGCAAGTTGCAGATGTCAAGACTGGGAGTGCCAACCTCAGCATCTCTGCTCAGTGTGCCTTTGTGTAGGCAAGCACACATTCTCTCTATTAAAGAGATGGGTGTGTCAATACTAAGCCTAACTACATCAGTTAGCAGCTTCTCCTTGACTGCCCAATCCTGATCGAACACAGTAGTCAGAAATGTAAAGGAAGTTGGAGATTTTTAGCACATAAGTAAAAACTTCATTTGGGATGCCATAAAAATATTCATTAAGAGATGGTTATATTGGAAGGTGAACATTGAGAATATATAGTTGAGGAATATAACACATTTAGGTTACATTTCACTTTGGAATGGCAAAATCTACATATCTATATCCAAAAAAATCATCCAATTTGCATAAATTTCTCTAGATATTGAAGGCAACATTTAATAGGAATGAGAACTATGTTTAATTTAAAACCAATTTACAAACTTTGAAACTAATTTCACCTATGAGCTAGGCTATCTCTTCTCTCTACATCATTGTGCACCTGTAAAGAAGGGACAGAAGAGCCATTCTTAGTAGTGGTACCGATGTTAAAGAAAAAGAGGAAAGAAAGAAAAGTAGAAAAGCTCCTTAACTGTGAGAAATAAATCTCTAAGACAGTTGCAATGCTTTACAATAAGTGAGAAGAAAGTTATCAAATCTCTGTATTCTTTTCTCTTGTCTCCATCTCTCTGTCTCTCTGTCTCTGTCTCTGTCTCTGTCTCTCTCTCTCTCTCTGTGTGTGTGTGTGTATGCTTGCGTGTTTTATAAGTATGTGGTATATGTATGTAGCATATGAGTATGAATTATATGTGTGGTTTTCACTAATACTTGAGATCCCCATTGTCTATGTTGGCTAGCCAGTAAGCTTCAAAGTTCTAACTGTGACTGCTCTTCTGCTATTCTGGGATTGGAGGAACATGCATTCACGTGCGGCTTTTGACATGAGTGCTATGGATATGAACTCAAGCCCTTTTGTTGCAGAACAAAGTACTTTTGTTATCTGATGAGAAAAATTCCTAAGCTCTCCACTCTGTTTTATCTTTGTCCTCCTTTTGGTTATGGAGATTATTTTTGTTAGAAGATAAATATTCTATAGCACAGAAATATAGTTAACAACTCTTAGCAAATATAAACCAATATACCAAAATGCATCTTCCTGGTGTCTACCACTGTAAAGGTAGGTAGTGAAATGAATGTGAAAGGAAACTCTGTTGTGGTCATTTGGTTAAGGAGTCCCTAACTCTGCTGATATCACAAATACACTTAGAACTTTGGGACTTCCAGTGACTCTACAAAACCATTCATTTGTCTTTAGGCATACAACTTAATAAACCTAATAAGGACATTGGCCATGCAAGGTATTTAGGACAGAGTTCAACTGTAAAAACACAATATCCAGTGAACTGAAAACTGTGACAATCTCTTGAATATTATTGTAATATAGTTATAATGACAGGCATTTCACAATTGACAGCATTATAATAAAAGCTTGTTTAATCTGTGAAAGAACTGTGTTTATTTTGTTAGGACAATTTTTAAATGAGAAAATAGAAATTCAAAATGCTGAATTCACTCTGTAAAGTAACATATAAGATATGACAAGCTATGATGGTCAAAATACTGAAACTAAGTACCATTATTTCAGTTCACAAATTATAAAAACAACTTCTATTTTCTTTAAGGAAAATGCTTTGTATTTTATGAAGGTGGTCCAATTACAATGGCACAAAACCGCTCTTAGTCTTTACCATGAAAGGAAGACTCTTTTCTCCCAAATCATCAACTGGTAGTTTGTTAGAAAGAAGCAAGCAAGCTGTGGACCCACAGCTTCTTTGTTCAGGATGGTGTCAATTAGAAGTCTTTACTTTCATCTATTCCTGTTTAAAGTCATTGACACAAAAGCCAGAGTGCTACCACTTCCTTAGACTCTCCACATAATCCAGGCGTCATATAAGAGCTCAAAAGACTTCTTATTTTCTCTTCATTACGTCGTCACTGCTCAGAATTTATTATACAAGGGGCCCTTTGATGGTGCAGAAAGGAGCTCTTTTTGAATCTCTGGCAACAGAGCTCCTGCAGGGACAGTGTGTCACTCTGCATACATGCTAAGTACCCACTTGCCACAGGTTCCTTTTTCTATTGGACTTTCATAGTTGCACAAACTCACAGGAAGGATGAGGGAAGAGGGAAAACAGAAAGTGTCTGTCTCCTCAAAACAAATAATCAACAAAAACATGATGATTTTTTTTCCTTTCAAAAGATGGCGATGTAATGAAAGAAGAGAAGCTTTGTCTCATGAAGCAGAGTCTGAGATAAGAGAGGATGATGTGGGGAAATAGCAGGTGAATGATTTCTTAAGGTTAAGATATATGTATGATGTGCTGAACATGTATTTATATGCAATTTATATATAAAAACTTACTTTACACTCAAATATAACAACTACTATAATTGTCTTTCTTTCCCCTAAATCATACAAGATGATACAATTTACTTTATTTCAAACCACGATGATATCATTAAAACCCCAATCCCAGTGGGGCATTTCATCAACCTGTAGAGAGGAGAAAGAACAGTGGCTTGACTGGTAGTCTAATTAGCTAGAAAATTCCACAGGTGGGGCCATTTAATTCTTTTAAACCCACAAATATTTCCCTTGTCTTTACTAAGGTAGAATTTAAAGGTTGAATTTGATGGAGTGTTGTGAAGGTGAAATAATGCTAAGCTGTCCATAGGAAACGGACTTGATTCTGAATAGGTCTCCTTCAGACGTTCAAGCCCTTGTGGTTGGAGGAGTACACAATTCTTCAGCTCTTCCTTACACTAATGGTTCTGTTAGTCCATCCCTGGGGTGAGTACAACTGAATTTGCTTCTTTATCTGAGCAAAAGCTTGCCGAAACACAGAGGCATGGGAGAAGTGGCTGGTCAGGAACCCTTTTGTCACAGCACCATTTTCTCTTGCCATGTTTTTACACATCGATGATCAAAATTAATGAAGTTTCAAAATGGCATAACAATTACAAAAAAAAGATTACAAAGGATTTCTAATAAATTGTATTGGTCATAAAACATGTTGTAAGAAATTATAATTAATAAGAAGTGAAATGTAACACCACCTTCAAATAGAAAGCAAGATCTCCTTGGAAATAACACATGGAGCTAATACAAAAATCAATGTTCACCATGCTGGTTGCTTGCAAAATTACACAATTAATCCTGTGTAAACTAACCTATCTGCAACATACACTACAGGGTTGCTGACAGCTGCTGAATTGCACAGTGTATTAAAGAGCTAGAGCTTTAATGAGGTCCCATGAGACTCTAAAGATTTAAATCATTTTTCCTTCCTAAAAGAATATTTTTATTCAATTTAGTGAACATTGTTCTTCATATCTCATAAATGCATGGTCAAGTCCACTATTAAGTCAGTCACCAAGAAGACAATCTTGGGTGAGTATAAAATATATTACTGAGCTGATTTTGTATATCAGAAAGTTTAGAGATCCACCTTGTCCTCATCTATTGCCATCCTGTGCTACTGGGTTCTCAGAGGCTAATGAGCCATTAGAAAATTGCTTAATTCACACATCACATATACCACGGGAAAATATACAGTCTTGTGTGCATTTGATGTTTGATAGTCTGTGTCAATCCACAAGAAAAACAATAAACACAAATAAACTAACCTCTTAGGTATAATCATAAAACCAAACAAAACCAAAGAAAAATCTATTTCTTTTACCCAAGCAAATTTGAATAGAATCTTTGTGCAAGGATCTCACTGAATGCTTAGTCATCTAAGCAGACAACTGTGCACAGATTAAGAAGAATATATAATTTTCTGTTGGTTGGGAGATATCTTTAAGGCATTTTATCAATGCTTGGACTGGCTATTATCTTATCCAAAAGCATGCCACCTGGATAGAAGCTAAATTATTCTTCAAATACTCCCCTGTGTTTTCCTTACATGGTTAATTGAATTGAAATTGCCTGAAAGACAAAGCATATTATTGTTAAAAGTATACATTCCTGTGGCACCATTACATTTGCTCATAAGTTCCTCTGTGACATGATTCTTTAGTCACAAACTCAGTCTAAGAATGGATCAAATCCTAATCCACAAATGCCATGCTTTTCTCTCTTGAAAAGATATGTGTCATAATAAATAGATGGATGGATGGATGGATGGATGGATGGATGGATGGATGGATGGATGGATGGAAGGATGGATGGAAGGATGGATGGATGGATGGATGGATGGATGGATGGATGGATGGATGGATGGATGGATGGAAGGCTGGATGGATGGATGGATGGATGGATGGAAGGATGGATGGAAGGATGGATGGATGGATGGATGGATGGATGGAAGGATGGATGGAAGGATGGATGGATGGATGGATGGATGGATGGATGGATGGATGGATGGATGGATGGATGGATGGAAGGATGGATGGATGGATGGATGGATGGATGGATGGATGGATGGATGGATGGATGGGCAGAGAGTGGGAATTTGAATAGAGAGAAGAATTTGAGTATTAAGCTCAGTCATGACAGAGAATGAAGAGGACCAAAGTCATCATATCTTCTCAGGCTCTCTTAAGATTTACTAGTTGGTTTCCTCTGATATGACTCTCTTCTAGGAATCTCACACATATTGGAGTGCAGACACTGTAAAAACAACTAATGGGCCAGATGTTGAAAGCAGTGAATTCAAGGGTTTAAGGGAACAAAGAAAATGGAAGGAGAGATGATAGGTGGGAAAGCTGCAAGGAGGAACAAAGATAAAGATGCACAAAGGGCGTAAATATTCTAGAGTGCAGCTAATTGGAAAGGGGGGCTTGCTTCTGTGATACATCAGCATTAAAAGAGAGTCAATGGTCCACATTCTGTTTACCAATTATAGTCATTTCCCAGTACTGTTTGATTTCTGCCCCATGCTTTTGAAAACATTCACCACACATATAACATGCACTGTCTGTCAGAACAAGGCGAAACTTTTACTCATGATATTTGTGTGACAAAACCAGAATATTTTAGAAAAACACCAATAATTTGAGCTTGAGTGTTTATTTTTGTTTGTCTGTTCCCCCCAGCAAAAAGGCTAGAAACTGGGTCTTGACGCTCAGAACATCAGTAGAGCTTGTACACAGGAATAGCATTATCTTTGACTTCAGCTTTAGGTCTATCTTCAGTGAATAACCATTCCCTGTGTTCTATGCTTCTCTTATGACTTTCCCACTAAAAAGATTTGAAAAATGGAAAGAAACAGAGAAGAGAAAGCATGACTTATAAATCCCTTCCATTGTTTGAATAGATATCGTACATGGGGTTTATTAATGCAAAAATCAGATGTTTATTGGACAGAGAGGAAGTGCATAGCCAAAGAGTCAAAAAAACAGTTATTCTCCATTCTTTTAAATCTTGGTAATAGTAATGCTTACAGATGCTATGATTATGCACAGTGTAAACATTAATTTTACCTAGGAAGACTCCTGGTGAAATTATTTACCTGAAATAATATGCATGAATTAACCTGCCAGCATTTTCGCTTTTGCCAAAGTTTTTCCCTATTCCCAATAAGAAAATATTTTGACAAAGTCTAAGACACACTTCTCCTGCAGCTTTCAAAATTCTCCCATATGAAGTCTATTAAGAGAAGAGTGCTTTATTTATTGAACTGCCTGCTAAGCATTGTAGAAGACAACATACTATAGAGAGTAAAAGAAAATCTTAGTAAACAGTAGAGAAAGAGACTGGACAATCCTATGGTCTTGCAGGCTAGCCAGTATGTTTGATTCAATGAACTCTGGGTTCAATGAGAGACCCTGCCTCAAAATACAAGATGAAATAAATTGAGAAAGACATCAGTTTGTAGGCCTTTGGTCTACACACATACACAAACACCCACACACAAACACACCCAACCCCACATACATGCACACCACACACATACTACACATACTAAACACACACACACACTGCATGCATACACACTCACAAAAGTTTGCAATTTCTGAAGAGCAAAGCTATTTTATCTATAAAAAATATTGATATGTTTTCACATTAAATGATAACAGTTACAATGTAGTCTCCCGTTTCTCAAAATTCCCTGTCCTGAATTTAGAGATTTTAATGTAACATAAGAATTGCTTATTTATGTGTGTGTTTTGGGAGGGAAGGGTGTATGTATGTGTTTGAATTATGTTGTTTGATTTATCTTTAATATTTGTTAATGAGCTGTTTCCTAAGAAAGAAGATGTACTCCAAGAATTAATTGAATCTTATTAGATAGCTCTCTAATTTATATTCATTTTCAAGCTTCAAAGCTACTAATTTTAGAACTCTAGAGACCAAACAAATGATGGTCAATACAATTTCCACCACAGTACATAACTTTCCCTTTTTAATCATCTCCCTATTTTAGCAGACTACATGCTCTCTAAGGGCAGGGATGACTTCAAGTTGTTCATTATTGGCATGAATTTGGCAGAAATCTTTGTCTTTATGCAGTTATCAGAACATCTATACTTATGGATTGACCTCGTTCTCACTGAATTCTTCCAGTTTTATTCGCCAATAATACCAGAAATTTCGGCAAGCACAAATTTAGCAAATGCTTTGTCTTAGTCACTGTTCTAACAGCTTTAAAAATAGTTCATGTATGAATTGAGGCAGAGTTCTAACTTTAGTCTTATTATTTATACCTTTTACAATAATAATGGTTACTGTAAAAACTGACCGTACTATGAATAGGAAATTGTTCTCAAAAGAAATGGTATAAGCACCTACACAAGTTAATTTAGCTCTATGGGTCAACATTTAGAACACATTGGTCTTTTAATGTGCATTTCTAGTACAGCTGTGTGCTCCTATAAAATTTCACTTAGGTATTATGTTTGAGATGAGATATTGACAATGGTGATGACAACTTTTACCCAATATTCCACTTACTCTGTCATGTCAGAAATTGAAAAGAGTTTTGAAGAGTGCTGTGGTTCAAAGTAGTACTGACCATCAAAATGTTCAATTTATGGTTTCTATGGACATGGTATCTTACACAACAGGTGCGACTCTGGAAATGAGAGGCAATGATTGGAGAATGACACTGACTCTTAATGACAATGTCTTAAAATTACACTGACTCTGAGCATGTGCATAGGTCCAGCACATTCTTAATTTTGTTAACAGGAGAATGAGATCATGCAAGGTTAACATGGGTACAAAACAGAGATATAGAAAGACATTGAAAGGTGCTATTTGACTGGCATTGAAATGAAGGAAGATGCCACAGCCAAGGCTAGCAATCAGCCTCTATGTGCAGAAATAAACATAGGAACAGACTCCACAGAGTAAACACAGGAACACAAGCATAAACCCTACAGACACCTTGACATTTGGCCATCTGATCATCACAGTGGTAAAAGAAAAAATTACATAGGCTTTAAGATATTCAGTCTGTAGTAATTGTCTACTGAAACCACAGAAACAAATAAAAGACATTTAGTAAGGATATGAGCATAGCACTTCACATTTAAAGTTTCAGGAGAATTTTTATATATCTTGAGTTCATACAAAATGCATACTGCCTTCATTCTAATCATTTTGCAAGAAGATGAGGTAAGTATTAAGTCTAAATTAAAACTATGTTGTCTTTTATAAAAACATAAGTTCTAAAATTCAGATTTATGTTACAAAGACAGTTATAGTTTTACTGAGTGCATAAAATATTTTCACAAATTAAGTCAGTAAAAAGGTAGAGTGGCTTAATTTATCATATCATTTAGCTATCACATTTATATTCATATTAATCTTAATATTAAACAAGTAACTTAACCTATCTCTTCCATAGCATGTTTGTCTATAGTGTAGTGAAAAGAGAATGTGATGAGAACACTGGTAGAATTGCCTATCATCCTACATACTATGACATACAAGTCCCGGTGTACATGCTAACTACTGGAATGCTAAGGGTCATTCTACTGATACTGTTGAATATGAAACTGACATATTTGTCTACCATTTCACATTGACTGTGTGCTGTGCAGAGCTCTTTCTTACAGAAAAAGGTCCATCTTGGAGGAAAGCCTATAAGACACAGAATTTCTAAAACAAAGTGAATCCTGCAGGGAAGTCCTTTAAAAATCAGCAAGTCAACAACCCAAAAACTTCAGGAAGTCTCTGAAACCGACCAGATACACTTTGTCCCTCCACCTTTTCAATCTTTATGAGAAGTAAGAATTGTTTAGAAACATGATCAGAGAAATTGAGCTCCTTAGAAAAGGCAGAGACCAGCTCAGCTGTCTCAAAGAAATACTCTTGGACCTGATGCACTGTCTTTAAGTCTTGCAGTGTGTTCCAGACTTCAAGAGCTTGTTGCCTGTTCTGAGGTTGGCTTTTGTTGATGCCATTGTGTTTTCTGCTCCTATAAACTACACCTCCCCCATATCCTTTTAAGCAGTCATGATAAAATGCATTTTTCACCAATTTAGATTTTTGTGTCACTTTCACTTTGGTGTGTAATGAGTTTGCTATCTAGGGCAAGTAGGTGGTTGTTCACATCTTCCCCAGAATAGTTTCATATACTATCTTGGTATTATAAATGGTAAGCATGAAGTATCTATTAGGTCTAAGGAGTAAATCTTTGAATAAGTTTAGGGAACTTTACAAAGAAGTTCTCTGTTCTAATTGGCATGGTACCTACTCTGGAGTTGACATGAAAGCATGTATTAATCCTCTCCTATAATGCTTCCACAACTGACTTAAAATGTACTAACCAGTGCAAACATTACTTTGCAATGATCTCAGTTTTTTATTAGTATATTAAAATGCAAAAAAAGATAACTAAAATAAGATCTAGAATTGCAGTATATTTATACTTTTTCCTTCGTTGCGTAGTCTTTTACTTTCTGGGTGTGGAGGTGTGCATGCACATATATATGTGCAGTTGAGTACGGAGCATGAGTGTGCAGAAGTTGGAGAAGGATACTGGGTCTCCTTTGTCTACAATGTTCCCTTGAGACAAGGATTCTGATTCTGACAGGCTAGCAGTTAAGAAGCACCAGTGATGATCTTGTCTGAATGCCCCATAGCACTGGAGTTACAGGTTTGGAAATCCAGGCCAGAGTTTTTGTTTGTTTACAATTTTGTTTCCATGCATTCAGGGGATCCAAACTCAGGCCTTCAAGCTTGCACAATGAGAGATTTATCCACTGATCTATATGCTCGACCCCAGAACTTGAGATCTTAATTTAATGAAATACAAGAGTTTCCTAAAATTTTCTTTCTCCATCTTGTATTTCTTTTATCCATACCAAAAGATCCAATATAATTTAGCTTATGACAAGTTCAATAAAGATTAACTATGTTATCTGAACTTCACTATATTTACATAATAAGCACCATCCACAAAAAGTAATCTGAAACTTATTTCTTATGTAAAATTCTTTGAATATATTTGCAATCTATATTTAGACAAATCAAATTACATATTTTATGTTTATATCTTGTGTATGCTAAGTCATGAATTAATTTGTTATATATTGAATAGTCAATCTTTATACATAGCTATTTATTCAAAGTTTTCTTCTGTTTTTGAATTCTTGTTTCAGGTTGTTTCTGTTTTTGGTTTTTTGCCCTTCAAATACTTACATAGAAAACATTTAAATGTTTTTTTTTAAATTGAGCACAAATGAACATTTCTTTTGAATAACAATTTGAGGCAGAATGTCTCAGGCATCACGAGGCACAAATACTTCAAACTTAACTAGCTCATAAAATTGTTTTTTTCCCAATTATCACTCACTTCACCAGCACATGTGCATTTTCATGTGCATTCCTGAGGTCTTCACACATGCAGCAGCATGTATGATCTTTGTTAGAACCCAAGAAATGGTAAATAGTTGCTTTACTATTTTTTTAAATTAGAGTATTGGGATAAGATTTTCATATAACCCATGTGATCAATATTAAAAAATAAAACCCAGGCTCAGTTGGTAAATGGCATACATAAACCCTAGATTTTCAGGCCAGGATCCATCCAGTAGGTAGGACATGCAATGGGGCAAGTTCAAGGTCAGCCTGTGAAACATGAGGCCCTGTTTCAAGCAAGCAAACAAGCAGACACCAATTCAGAATGCAAATACAGTTTATACAAACAAACTGTTATAAAAATCTCCCTAAATTAATAGTGTCTTGTCACCTGTCAGTCATAAATACTAAGGATTTTATTTGTCTTCCTTCAGTCTTGCCTTTAATAGAATATCACATTAATGAATTCATACATTTAAACTTTTATTTAGCCTGCTTATGAAAGTTCTTTTAATAGCTGCATATGTTTGTAGGTTATTCCTTTTGATTGTCTAATAGTATCTCACAGATGGATGAATCATATGTTGCTTCTCTGTAGCTTTGGGTTGCCTTGATTACATACAATAGTGAGTATTCTATTATGTTGTTCACCATTAGCATTTGTTTTATCTGAAAGTGCTCTGTCCTTTCACCTATTTGTCCAGTGTATTGTGTTTTTATGTATCAGTTTGAACAGAAAGTACTTCTTCAGGTAATGTCTTTGTTCTTTGTGGGAATTTCTACATAAGTCATGAATGCCATCACTTTAAAGTTAACACTCATTGTCTGAATTTTTATTTTCCTTAAACTATATATTTGACAACACTTAACAACACCAATATAACAAGCCAACCATAGGAATATGACTTGACATCAACGCAACTTATTTTTAGTAAATCAATTTTAAGTCTCTCAGTGGAAAAAGAGCTGTAGATACACTTTTTCTATTGAGAGAAGGCATGATATACATGAGTATATTGGAAAAACTAAGGGATCTCAGGTTCATTTGATATGGTCATTGTCCCATTTTTTTTTATCAACAAATATCATGATTGTAACCAACATATTGAAAATGTCTTCTGTCTTCTCCATCTAACTCACAGCTTCTTTAAGAATTATAGTATATTCTCCTTTTGCAAAATACACTTCACCAACCACTTCTACTTTTCCTTAAGAGTTTATTCTCATCCACAGAAGAAATTTGCTGAATATTACCCAGCACAACACTGGGACCTCTGTGAGGTCACTTATGGACCATGCAAGTCAACAGTTGGGAAATAGATACTAATTCTCTGTCCTTGCCCAAATCTTCCTTTGCTCCACATTTCTTATAAATGTTTCCTGTACCCAGGTGATGAAAATTATGATATGGAATCTTTATTTAGATTGTCTCATTTTAATATAAACACACTAAATGAAATAGCAACAGCTTTGCTTACAAATATTTCCTTATGACATTCTAGCTCTAATCTCAGCCTTTCTCATCTCCACTGTAGAATACCAATTGAGCCTCATCATTAATACAACATTCTGCTCTTTGTGAAATATGTCCCTTGTACATTTGCTGTTGTTTAAACATAAAATGCATTGATTTGACAGACTTATTATATTTCTTTGAAGTCTCTACAGAACATTTCATCTATATTGCCATCCACAAAAAATGTGTCCCACTACCATCTATGCTGAATTTACACACTACTAGTCATTGGCTTCCACACTTATTCCTCTATAGTTGTTAGCCTTCTGTCAACTCTATAGGGCAAGTCATGCCCCCTACACATACATACTGTCTCTCTGTTTCTCTCTCTGTCTCTCTCTGTCTCTCTCTTTCTGCGTGTGTGTGTGTGTGTGTGTGTGTGTGTGTGTGTGTGTGTGTGTGTGTGCCTCTCTGCTCTTCTGGCTCTTATCCTGGTTGCTTTCTTTTCTTTCTGGCTAAGCTTAAAAGGCAGAGAGATTCTTTTCAGAGAATCCTTTTCATTACTCTCTTCAAATTTTTTCTTTCACGAGCCTTTGTTTCTTTCCTGGAATGATTTTTATGTCTTTATTTATTTATTGACGGACATTCTTAGTAAAAGCAACTGTAGGAGGACAGGAGATTTATCTTCCTCACAATGCTTTTCATAGTGTCTGGGATTTAGTCTCAGATTCATAAATATTTGATGAATGAAAAAGTAAATGAATGAATGAATGGATGGATGGATGGATGGATGGATGGATGAAACCTAAGCTACATACATACACATACATACTTCACTTGAGGGCACTAATTCTCTTTTATCCAGCTTCTATCTGAAAGCACAGCTATATTCCTGTAGGTAAATTTTTTTTTCAGTGTGTCACAATGCTGTTTCGCAGCAGGAATCTGCTTAAACCAAATTAGTCAAGAGTTGCACAGGAGGCATGCCCTCCCTCCGGATGCACACAGGGCTAAAGAAGTGTGGAAATCAAGCTACTAAAATTCCCTTTACACGCAGATTTTCAAACTGCTAATCAGTGCAAGCAGCTCTTAGCAGATTGAGCACACACATGAACATAAAAGACTGCTGAAATCCGAATACAGTAATTCCAGGTGATTTAATGTCATATGCCACTCTGGCGAAAATACTGACAAAGAAGAATGTGGTTTGGTCTCTTTCTGTGTTGCTGCATTTCACGCTAGCTTCAGACCTTTTGTTAGACATTCCTATAAATCAGTAATAAGCAAGAACACTGGGTGGAGAATCTGTAAAATCCAACAAAAAATGGTAACATTTACTTTCCTTTTCTAAATAATAAAAAAAAAGGTATGGGTGTTTTGGTCAATTACATCAGTGCTTACAAAAGATTGTTGTGAGCCTCTTGACATAAGTCCTGAGCACAAAACTCCAGTCTTCTGCAAGAGCAGCAAGTGTCCTTACCTATTGAGTCATCTCTCTAGGTTCTCTCTTTTGTTTTTACAGAGAAAAGTTTGGACAAAGATGAATGCATCTATGATTTCAAAGCTGTGGTTTGGCCTTTGTTTGTTTCAAAACTGACTCTCATAAGCATCATGAAAGATGCATTCATTAACTTCTCCTGATCATAGTAAGAATAATAGAAAGACATAGAGATTTCACTTTTGTTCAAGTTGTCCTCAATGAGGAAATGAAGATCAAAGTTGAAATTATGAGAATATATATATTATAATATATAATTATATATATATATATATAATTTACAACTGTATCAGATATTGTTAGAGGTACAATTTCAGGGTTTTGATTTCAGTTTTTTTTTCTTGGTTACTTTCTACATTACAGGGATCAAATACAGGGCCTTCCACATGTGTGGCAAGATTCTACAACTGACCTTCATCCCCAGATGCTTGCCATCAGAGACAATGGCTTACACTTTAACCCAGGTTTGAAAATAAGCAAGTAGATATACCAGGCTGACATTTAGTTGTCAATGTTCCCATTGTAGCCTCCATAGTACTGCCTTACAGGTATGTCATTTGTATTCCTGACAATTTCTCTTTAAATGAGTAGAAACTCTATATATCACTAAGACTGTTTTCTCTAAAATATTAAATTTGTCCCTTCGAGACATCAAAGCTTTTTGTTTGTTTCTGTTTTTTGAAATGAGTTCTTATTTATAGCCCAAACTAGCTTGATCTAGCTTCACCTAGGTAAGCACTGAGATTACAAAATCTGCAAATCATCAGACATTAAATATATTGGATTAAGTTTCATTTCTCTGAGTTTCAGTATTATTTCCCACAGAATTCTGCCTACATTTTCTGCTTTATTTTAGTGAACAGTTTTCAGGCCTATATTCTTTTTTTTTAAGCCAGTCCTAAAAGTATCTAGTGTCACTTAGAATATTCATTTCACCAATTTCCAAATGATGAATAAATGGACTAATTTATGGAACCAATAAATAAAACATTGGCAGGAATGGTAGAAGTGAACAAAAGAAAGCCAGAAGACAGACAGAGAGACAGACAGACAGACAGACAGACAGATAGACAGACAGACAAAGAGAGAGAGAAATGGCAGAATACCAACTCTGAAGTCATAAAATGGCAAGTAAATGAATCACTTGATAGACCACTATACAACCTTTACAAACTTCAAGTGATAAGCTTATGACAGAGATGCTTCAGTGCACAGAATCATCCTATAATTAATCACATAGTGTGTGGCCAAGAAAAAGATGTCATTTTTGCTTCTAGTAAGCATAGACTGAGTGCCTGACAATTTTGAACAGATTTTTCACTTTGCTGATGAGATCTTGAGGAAGCACAGCCTATTAGATGGTACCCAGAACTGGAGAATTAGAGGCTGTGTGTGTGTGTGTGTGTGTGTGTGTGTGTGTGTGTGTCACACACAGAGAGAGATAGAGAGAAAGAGACAGAGAGACAGAGAGACAGAGACAGAGAAAGAGAGAGATATACTATGTGGTCAGAGGCTCAGCTTCCCAACTGCCCTGTCTTTAAATGATATTAATAATTGTGTTACTGACTCCACATAATTCATTTTCAAGGAGTCATTCCCAAAGGCAGAGATAGAATATTTCACTTACATGTAACACTTGATTTCAAACCCTACAACACAAAACTCCTTTCTTCTGAGGCTAGAATAAGTACCGTTTTGTATTAAAAGGTATAAATGAAAATTCCACACAATTCATGGAAATACATTACTCATTCAAAACACTTCCAGAAACAAAGGACTCTATTATTAATCAATACTGTAGGCACTATATCCACATTTTCTAAATAAAAAAAAATGAAAGAACTCAGTTATAAATTTTATTAAAATAAAGTATATAGAAGATCCAATCCTATTATTTGTTTCCATGATCAATAACAAAATATTTACAAACCAGTATACAGCAGAAAGATAGCTTAGAAAAATATCCTTAATAGTTACACTTGAAATCTGAAGAAAGATTTATACACTCAGAAGCAAAGGTTAGGAAAATCTTGGCATAGCATGGAACATATAGAGACCATATTGTTTTGTTTTTCATACCATGTGACTAATGAGTCTCAGTAATACCCAGAAGACACTGTTGTCCATCCTTGTCTGAGCTTCCAGCTCTGAGAGTCAAGCCTTGGAAGGAACCAGAGTCCCTGCTTTTTGGTATTTCTAGATGTGAAGGAGAAATTAATGCAAGTGAAAAATAAGGCTGATTCTGTGGAGTTTTGTTGCTTGTTTTTCTGCTAACAGATGATTTCAAGATCATCTCAAAACTGAACTGGACATCAGTAGGTTATTGGAACCAACAATCTAGGATGGAATGAAGATCCCTGCATTCAGCATCTTGTCAATGGAGCGAACAAGCATGAGCTTGCCTTAGGAGAAGCCTTCCTCTATCCGGTTGGTTTCTCTGACCTGACTGCAAATTAGAGAGGCTCTAGTTTTATATAACGGGGG
This sequence comes from Tokudaia tokunoshimensis, assembly GCA_036184795.1. Taxonomy (NCBI): domain Eukaryota; kingdom Metazoa; phylum Chordata; class Mammalia; order Rodentia; family Muridae; genus Tokudaia; species Tokudaia tokunoshimensis. The sequence goes on along the minus strand of BTHU01000002.1, from coordinate 124,814,061 downwards.
TAAAACCTTCAACAACTAGCAAATAAATTATACTTATGTCACATTTTACCACTTCATAAGGTTTTGTCAAAGGGTATTAGATTACATTGTGATAAATACTACTAAAAATTAGCTGTTGGTTAAAAAAAGGCAGATTACAAACGAATTGCTTCTTTGCTTTTAAAATGTGAACTTATTCTCTGGTCGTTTTGAACACTACACACACTTCAGATGCCTGTATTAGGTTATCTGACTGTTCCAATCTCATTTTCACTCTCTACACTGACTGCTATTTGAGTCTGTACCCCCAGATCTTCAGCTTTTTTTTAAACCTGAGCTTTTTATCATTAGGTAGGTCCTGGACTCAGAAAAAAGGCAATAATATCATATTGATATTTCCTGAACACACATTTAGGTGTGACTATAAGTCTCTTGGGATGAGCAGGTGGCTAGAAATCATTCTGGAATTCAGGTATCAGCTCAGTGGTTTTCACGTATTAGGGGCATCATAGATTTTCATCTAATAATTTAATGTGGGAGCTAATTAAGAAAAGAGTGTGAAAATGGACTCCTAGGGGTTCACTTATTTGTTCTTTCTGTTGCTGACGTAAACTCTCTTGATAAAAGAAACTTAAGAGGGGAAAAGTTTATTCTGTCTCATAAGGAACAGTTCATTATGGTGGAAAACCATGTCAGCAGGAACTGTAGCAGCTGGTACATCACATTCATGGTCAGGAGAGAAAGAAGATGGATGCACTCTGGTGCTCAGTTCCCTTTCTCCAGTTATATTCTCTGGAACTCTGGCAAAATAGTGGTGCTGTACAGTGTGGGTTTCTCAATTAATGTAATCAAGATACATGTTCCAAATGACCAGAGACCCATCTCCTAGATGATTCTAGATTCTGTCACATTCACAATTAACTCTAAGCATCTCTTGATTGTTTTGGACCTACTTGTTTTGTTTGGTGTTTCTACCTGTAGTATCACAGGACCTGTGATAACCTTAGCATGTGCTTTATGTGCGACATCAGTGAGTTCATCACAGGAATGCCAGTGCCTGCAAATCCTTGCTCCATCTTATAGACGACAAAGGGCTGCAGGTCTCAGGTAGGAGTTAATCTGTCATCATCAGGATTCAAATATTACAAACCTCTTGAGTATTAAAGATATAGAAGATAAAAGCCCAAGTCTGCAGCAGATAGCAGAATCTAATGAGAAAGTGGTGAATTTCGCTGCTTCCACCCTATTAATGTTTATAGTAACTTTTCATTGCTGGCTACTGACATGACTGTTGTACTTTAACTAGTAAAATACAACCTGCATTTAAATAAATATATCTATATCTATACATATACCATCAATCAATCTATTTGTCTGTCTGTCTGTCTGTATATATGCACAAACATATTTAATAAGCAGATGAAAATTTTTAGTGAACTATAGAAGGTGGTACTAAATGCTACACAAAGAGTTTGAGGTAGCATGTCTTAGAGAATGAGTGCCCAATGACTGGTTACTTCAGAATAAAGGAAAGCACATAAAATCTCTGTGAGAATCTAGAAGCTTGGGAGGAGGGGGGCTGGGGGCTGTTGTGCTAGAGGGTCTCTAAGGATACAGGGATGCAGAGAAGAATAATGAAGCCTAGTGCCACTTTACTTGGAAAGCAAGTGTGACAGTTACTTGGCCAGCAAAACTGTAGGGAGCCAGGAGAGATTTCCAGGAAATACGTGACATCCTCGTCAAAGTGACAAGCAAGAAAGGAGATTTGAACAGTGGCATTTAGGCTATGGTAAAGAGAGGCTATGCAGGGCAGAAATCTGGTGAGCCTTGCAGTGCTCTAGCAATTGGAAGAACGAACAAGGAATTTTCCAGAAGAGTTGAGGGGGCATCTAAATCTGTGTGTCAAGGAGAAAATAGAAGCAGGTTTTGTGGTTATTTCAAAGGACAGAAAATGGCAAGTTGCTAAAGCAAAACAAGAAGAAAGTCATCTGTGCTATAGCAAAATTACTGTACTGTGTCAAAAAGGACTTTGGAAGAATTGGAGATCATGTGTTCTATGCCAACAGCCAGAAAGGAATTGTCACATGAAACTCACTGTGGTGCGCTACTCTCTGCCTATCAGGCAGTTCTCATCACAAGTGTTATTTCATCATCTGAAAATGAAATCCATTCAAGAAGCATACTCCTGTAAGCTTATATTACTTGTAGATTTTTCATGCACAATACTCCAGATCCTAAAAGGGAAGAGACGAATTAAAAGTGTCACCGTGGAGAACTGGAATGATACAAATGAAAAGTCAAAATTACACTGCAGGTAGTTGTAAGAACTGTGACCGTGCTACACACATCATCCCTGTTTCTATTATAGCTGTGCTTCTACAATCTATAGGTAAGAGAATCCTACAGTCAAATTCCTCATCATCAGCACTTCACAGCAAGCTGCCTACTCCCCTTTCTACTATGGCTTACATGACCATGGAAGTAAAAAGGAAGGGCTCTCTACTCTCTCCCCAGTGGAGTCCAGCAACCCTGGGCAACCTAAGCAGTAGGTCTCTCAGTTCCTGGTATGTGGAGCTCACTATAAATGGTCCTTCTGTTAAGTGATTTCATGGTTTTCACAGGTCCACGAGATTTCCAAAAGAACTGGATAAGAGAGGGGTTGAATCTAAACAAATCTGGGAGAAAGAATCAGAGCATCTTGCCCAATTCAAGAGTATATTAGTCTATAGTATTCATGCCAATACAGGGCCCCTTTCTCTCATCTCACTGCTGCCTCCCTAGGCAAAAGCTATAGATATCTTATAGGGCCAGATGAAGAACAGTAGAAAAGTCTGTGTGCTAAGCACACAGCTTATGTCATTAATATACTTTGTAGAATATGAAAATACACTCTAATATCCTACAAGTGATTTTGCCAAGACAATTAGAGCCTATCATGTTCTTGTGTTTATGGCAGATATGTCATAGCTTTAGCATGACCTTTAAGGCATGACACCCCAAGGTCAAAGGAAATAACAACAAATTCCACCCCCTCTCTCTCACACACAAACATAACAAAACAGGATAGCCTTCATTTTGCCAAAGCTCAAAAACTATTGGCATGTTATATTCTCAAATCTGATAGTCTTAAGGTCTACAAACATGAGTGATTGGGGATAGAGAGATAGATCTGCTGGGTGGCTCAAAACTACTTCTGTACTCTACAGGCATCGTCATCCATGTGTGAGTACACACACACACACACACACACACACACACACACACACACAAATAGAATCTTAAAAACAGAAAGTAGAGTATTGCAAGGAATATTATACTGCCCTAGAGCACAGTTTCTCCCTAGCAGATTTTTGATTTTTTTATATAATTGACCGTGTGGTGAATAATAAATATAAACATATCAAAGGAGATAATGTTTGTCACTTTACTGTCATTATAACAAAATGACTAAGATAATAAAGAGGATAATAGAGATAATAAAGATAATAAGAGGCACAGTTTATTTGACTTACAATTTCAGAAGTCACAATGAGTCTCTAAAGAATGCGGGCTAGGTGTCAACGTAAAATTGCTTTCTTGATGGTCAGCAGGCAAAGAATAGAGTAAAAGGGGAAGTCAAGTGTTCCTTTTCCTTTGAAATCCACCTACTGGAAGACCCAAGGGCCTCCAACTAGTACCCACTTCCTAAAGGTTTGACCACCTTACTGTTGATCTATAAATATATTCACGAACATTATTTATTTTTGGTTTTTTGAGACAGAGTTTCTCTGTGTAGCCCTGGCTGTCCTGGAACTCACTGTGTAGACCAGGCAGGCCTTGAACTCAGAAATCCTCCTGCTTCTGCCTCCCAAGTGCTGAGATTAAAGGCGTGCGCCACCACCTCCCGGCCTATTCATGAACATTATATTTCCATTTTTCCCTATCTTGTCTACTATATCTGAAATTGAGAAGCTAGATAAGCAGTTTCACTGAATTGTGACTTTTTTTTCCAAACCTAAACTTTAGAAAAATAGGTGATACTGTAAGTTGTGTCTTTAGGACCCTAAGCTGTCATAAAAAGAACATTGACACAGAAAAAGCTACAAGAAAAGCAACCAGGGTCATGTGGGCTCTATGTGGCCTTTCTTGTCACAACATCATACAGAATGAAGCCAAGTTGAATTATCATCCCATCCAGTCAACACTAACCAGTACTATAGGTGCTCAGGTGTTGTCCTATAGTCGCTCAACTGAGCTCTGCCTACATCCCTGAAAAAAAGTGTCATCATGTTTCATGTCCTGATGTTTCCTTGTTTCGACTTATGGGATAGTTTGGCATGTATCAACAGATAAATGGAAAAATGTCCCTTCACATCTTATATAACTGGATAAATGGCCATACTTGAGCATTACCCTTTAATAACTTCACTTGTGACTTTTATAACAACAATCCTTGGTTGTCAACTTAACTCTACCTGGAACTAGCAAAAGCCCAAGTATCTGGGTATACCTGATGGGACATTTTTAAATAAATTAAATAATTTTACGCTGAAAAGCCCACTTTTAATCCATATCTCTTGAGGTGGCAAGATGAGCCTTTAATCTATATGTTTTGAGTGGGAAGATTTATCATTAATTTGGAAGACATTTTCTGGAAACAGAGGACTTGGAAGTAGAAATGTTGCTCTTTGCCTGCTTGCTCTTGCTATCACTGGCAAGTGTGTTATTCCACTGACATTAAAGCATACATCTTTGGGATTCTGGTGTAGACTGTATACTAGCTGAGACATCCAGCCTCATGAACTGATCAATTACAGGATTCTAGGAATTCACATTGGTAGACAGCCATTATGCCATTATTGAACTAGTTGGACCACCACATCATGAAAGACATTTGAATAAATTATATATATATATATGTATATATATATATGATTTTTGTGTATATGTGAGTGAATATAAATATAAAACATATTCTAAGGTTTTTTTCTTGAGAGCCCTGTTTAATACAACTACAATAAACTCTCTCCTAGTTTCCTTCTCAGGGACAAACTGCTGGTTTATTTCCCAATAGATACCCTAAGAATCATATATAAAAAGTATATATCTGTTAGCCAGATCCATGCTGTTTTGTAAGTTCCTCCATTTTTGCTGAACTGTTTCAAGTCCACTAACTATAGACATTTATATTTCCAGAAGTAAGGTAGCTTGTTTGCCTAGATTTTTGTCTCCCCTGTACCATTTATCCTTTATAATGACCAACCAGAAACGGTCTTTATTGATCACCTTAACCACCCACTCACTGCTAACTCTATCAATGGCCAACTGTGGACCAAAAAAGGAAATATTTCAATATGGTCAAAGTCTCTATTCCTTTGAAAACCACCAGAAAGGTATGCACAATCCCCATTCTAACCTGAGGGCCTGACCTCTTCTCAGACCTGCAGTCATTCTGCACTCTATCTGCCTACCTGTCTGTATTACTATACTTTTTAATACATTGCTCTTTAGAAAGACAACCAGTCTAAGTGTTCTCCTTGTACTCTAAACCCCAAACCTTTTACTGTCCCCTGAATTTAAATGATCTCAAGTCCTATGGTGAATTATTTATGTGCAGTTCAGCAAAGCGAAAGATGTGAATGGAGTAACTCTGACTTCAGAAGTCAATCATATGGAGATAGTGTTTATACAGCATGTTCTCCCTGTGCAAAATCAATTTTAAAACATATGCCACAGTTCACCTGCAATGGACAATGGGATGCCCTGCCTGCAAACAATAGCACCTGTTTTGGATACTTATTAATGCACTGACTATAAATGAACTCTTTGGAAAAGCTTTCTTATTCTGCTGGAGATTTAGTGTTATTTAAGCAGCAAGAGTACTGGGAAAGAGCTTTTCCACCTGACTCTCAGAAAAATGCGCTGTACTCCAAAAGGTAATGCACCACAGTGGAGTCCTTTTCTTTTGAACTGCTTAATAACTTCAGGATCATTAACCACATGGTTTTTGAGTTATCACAGTCTTCACTTTTAAACTCTTTCTTGATGGAAAGACACTGAGTGTAACTTCTTTCCTCTGTGAACAAGCCTATAAAACTAATCAGTCAACAGCTAAATATGGCACATATTGTCATCAACTAAAACCAAACAGATGATTGTGTCCGTCCAAATTGTTCCAAAATAAAAGCAAATACTGACTGGGGACAGATTTTCATAATAGAATTCTGAGTCATACAGTAATGATTTTTTTTTCTTAGAAAATTAGATTCTTCCATTCCAATTCCAGGATGGTTAAATAATGCATAGGTAACTGCTGATGGCCTTGGGCAGACATCCATACACTCACTGATTTATTTTATATTCTTATTTTTATTTGCTATAGTAAAATAACTGTTTTATAGTGAGCATTATTTTGGAAATATGTGAGAAGTAATTATATCATTAGATAAGACATTTTATTTTAGGCATTTATAAAGATTTAAATATATTTTGATTGGGATTTAATATCATGTGTTAGTTATAGTAGCTTACACATTTAAGAAATTAGTCTATATGATTCAAGACCTTCAAAAGTCTTTTTAAATATTTTTGGACTAGAAACAGATACATAATTATTTCAGTTTTTCAATTGTAAGCTTAGTTATGAGTTGTAAATGCTGCACAACCATCTCCTGTCATGCATAAACATATCTACAACCACCCATGAGTCCAATTCATTCTTGGTATCAGTGCCAAAGAATGAAAAAGACAGTAGAATTCAACCTTCAAAGATAATAAACCACAATACAGATGCAGATGGATAAAAAGCCCAGAAGTTAATGATCCATTCCTTTTATAAACCACAAAAATAAAGGTGCATCCCAACTTGTTTCTCCAGGAGGACAGAGCCTGGCTTTCTCCAGAGACAGGCAAAAGATCCAAGCACAGTACTTCCATGAGGTTAGGAAATGACAGGCCACAGTTTTCTATCCTTTCTCACCAGCTCCGTATTTGAAAGGACAAAAGCTGCAGAATGTATGTATCCTTAATTGAGGTAGTAAATACTAGGCTGCTGCAGATTGTTTTACTGTTAAATACAGTAATGGGTTTTTAATGGCTGCTGTCCAAAATTACACTGGAGAAAAATGGTTTATTAGTAATAATAATAGCTGACACCTTTATTTTCAAAACACTTTACAAATATTAGCTCATTAATCCTCCAACTGCCACTGAAGGGGACGGTCAATGTTCTTCTCCTCAGTTTATATCTGGTGAAACAGGAAAACAGAAGATAGCTTTCAAAAGGTTTTGTGTACAGATGTCAATTTCCAATTGAAACAAATCATATCATTTTTAAAATGTGAATGGAAGACATTCTCTGATGAGAGCCCCACCAACCACACATTTTTCTTTATTAAAGGGACAGGGTTTAAGGTCAAATCTAATTTATTTGACCTTGATCCACTAAAGCACATACTAGGTTGCACCTGAACTCCTTAGTCCTTTAACATTACTTCAAGAACATCAATTGTGGGCAAAATCTATTCAGCCACAACCACAGACAGAAACTTGCATGCACAAAATTATTAGGCTGTTGAGACCCTTTGAGATCTATCTTCTGTGAATTTCCAGAGGTCATAAAGCAAAATGGGATTAAGGTCAATTTTTAAAAGTTAGCTTGTTTTCTATTTTTATCCATTCATTTTGATCTCCAAAGAAAAGAGTATATCAATGAAAAATAACAAATAACTCCAAGTAGTCAATTAATTATTCATGCAGGTATAGGCTGTAGGGAGCACATGTTAGAGTTACTATTTATGTCTTCTTGCTTATTACCATGTCAATGCTCTGAAATTCTTGTCATTATACAATCTACAAAGCATTTTTAGCACCATCATTTTTGAAGCTAGTATATGAAATCTTTATAGTAGGTTCATTGTATTGAGTGAGTTACAAAAATCCTTATATTCACAACCCAATGATAAACATGGTTTTTGAAAAACTAAGTGCTGTACTCTAAAGAAGCAGGCAAGGGTTAAATGAATGCTTAACAGAGTATACAATAGAAAGAGATGGGATCTCCTGTCTACAGAAAACAGGGAACAATATCAAGTCATTTTGAACAAGGCCTCTCTACTATGTGACTTAAAATGGGGTATTGTGACATTAATACTTTCCTCAAGTTACTGAAATGTAGATTGCAAAACATCAAGTAAACATTTGAAGATGATAGATGGAATTATTTAGGTAGCTTCTGTTTCAGCTTTACTCCTACAAGTAGCATGAAGTGATTATTCCATACGTACTTGGTTTGTAGATGGAGGGTCCATATAAAGCTCAGGCTGATCTTGGACTCATAATCCCCCTACTTGGTTTGGATTGCCTTGCTTGGATTGCAGATAAGTATGACCACACTTAGTTAAATAAGTCAAGCTTCTTAAAATGGCTGATTACATTCACTGTCTCATAAGACAGCCCTTGGCCCTACTCCCCTACAACCCATAGGAATAAGTATCACAAAATTGTGGAAGCTTCATAAAAATCCACTCCATGTTTTTGCCAGGACTGAATTCAACCTTGGGAATGCAAATGGTGACATTTGTAGTATTTTACTAGATTCTTTAGAGCCCCCAGTCATTCACATAGTGTCTCTGGATTTAAAAGGGGAGAAAAAGTCACCATTGTTTGTGTGCTTTCTTCTATGTTTCAAATAAGGAACCAAGTAAAGAACCATGAAGGCGAAGGGGAAGCATTTAGTTGGGTTACTAATGAGGTTATCTGAGCTTTCTTTCCTTTTTACCTCACTGCCTGGCTGGCTTTGAGCTAATGTTTTGACATACAAAACAAGGTACTACCCTCCTCACTTCTGTGGATCATGCTGTTCTAAAAGTCAATAAGGATATAAGAACATCCTCTAAAATAAAAATTCAGTGCTTGCATAAAACAAGATAAATGGCCATTTCATAAGTAATTTTCTGAATTAATGGAAAAGTACTTTGAGTGGTAGAGTCCCCTGTAAAGATCAGTATGTATTTTCTTTCAAGCTTATTTATAATAAAATGACTTATTTCTTTTGGATCCATTAAAATGTAAGGGAACCCAGAATATTAACCCAGAGTCTCGGAATACCCTAGACACAATTCGCATATCAATAGATTTCCAAGAAGATGGAAGGAGAGACCCCTGGTCCTGGAAAGACTGGATGTAGGGGAATGCCAAGACAGAGAAGCTAGAGGGGGTTGAATGGGGAAAAGAGGGAGGGAAGGGGGCTTATGGGACTTACGGGGAGGGAGGAAACGGGAAAGGGGAAATGATTTTGAATGTAAATACAAAAAACTTAGAAAATAAAATAAAATAAATGTAAGGGAATTCATAATGAATTGATATCATTCATTTTGGATTCTCTAGCACAGTTCTTCAGTACAGTATTACATTCTGTTCACAATCAACTATGACTGCATCATCAAAAATTATTGCATTCTTCTTACCTACTTATATACTATAATCATTGAGAATACCTCCTCCCTTAGCTTCAGAAACACAAATCACCCAGCCATGTACCCTTGACCTTTTTTCTTCATTCTTTCCTTGTGTATTCAACTTTGCCAAAAACAGGGATGCCCTGCAAAGATCCAGATGTCCAGGTGACACTGGTGTTACATTGCCACTGTCACTAGATCCTCCACTTCTCATGTACAGCAACCACTGTCCCCAATGTCACAGCCAAGCTTTCCTTGGGGAAGGAATTCCTCCCCATGAGCAAACCTGATTCCATAGAAGCTATATTTGGCATCCTTTGCACTTTTGTATCAGCTCTAGTCTTGGAAAGCAGAGAGAATCCAGAAGGATGGAGAGTTTGTCCTAAAGGTTGGGGGCCAAAGTTGAAGCACATATATGGTTATAATCATGCCCATCTGGGGTGATAAAAATAAAGGAGGAAAGAATAGCAAAAGAAACGAGCTAAAGATGGTCTGGAATGCAAATTTAGTGAGGTTTGTTTGTGACAATTCAAGGTGTATCTTTAATCATTCACTTTCCATAAGTTGGAAATATCCAATGGATACTGAATTTCATTACATACCTATCAAACCCCTCTATTGTGGACCCTCATCCAACCTGTTTCATTCTGAGAGAGCTGGCCTTTACAGAGAAGGCTTTTAACTTCTGACTGTGGGTCAAACTTGCTACTCTGCAGAAGGAGCAACACTTGTTGAAACAGGGAGATGACATTCTATTTTGACAAGAAATTTGTTACCCCTCTGTCAAAACCCACAGGTTCAACCTGGCTCTTCGCCTAGTGACTTCAGTTTCAACTTTAAGTTGAAGGCCAGTAACATCCTCAAGGTTATTTAATATGCTGTTGATTTCCTTTAACCCTATTTTAAAAAGATGCCAGCCCCTATTTAAAATTCTTTTGATTGGCTCTTTGGAAACTAAAAAGGAGAGAGAGAGAGAGAGAGAGAGAGAGAGAGAGAGAGAGAGAGAGAGAGAGAGGGAGAGAGAACAGAGAATTAGGTATGACCAAGACCTGACAAAAATCTATGAGTCTTTCAATACCCCAGAGTGTGCCGTTCAGCTATTCAATTCAGACCGAGGAAATTTTTTATCACCCAAAGTCACAGGTCAAGTTATATAATTTGTTTCCCAAAATCAGCCATATATAGAACTCTTAGAACTTTACATATTACATAAAAATTTTAATTAGAATTTTCTGGAGGAGCAGTTAGAAAAAATACATTTTCATATGATATTCAATCCAAAAGGCAGAAGTTTGAATTTTAAATTCCTTTTATTTGGCACTGCACAAGAAGGTTTTTAAACTGAAACTCACCTGTAAGATAATTGTACCTAAAGCTAGTTATTCTTGCTGCTTCATTTGAAATCATAAGGTAAAACACACCTGTGTTCAGACCTCAAAAATACCCGGTTTCTTGATCTTTAAGCCTGCTATAAATCTATGAACCTTGGGTGTCCTCTTAAATTCAGTGTGGCTTACTCCAATAATCCACAAAATCACAATAATGGCTTCTTTTCTACCTTCCTCATAAAGAGATATGGTCAAAAAAATGAAATTATACTTATCAGAGACTGGATAAAGCTGTTATGTTTTCCAACCAAACTCTTGACAACAGGTCTGCAGGATCTTAGAGAAGACATATGCAAGCCTAAGGCAATTGTATCAGGACACTGGAATCTCACTGCAAGCTCCACAGACTCCACAGATGGGAGTAGGGTAGTAATTTTTACAGTTTTCCAGGTACTTCTCATTTCAACCACAAGGAAGAACTACTACTCAGGATCTATGAAACATCTGACAGAATGCACATATGTCCATCTAATTAATATAGGTAAAATCCGATGGCACCATGGGTTACAGCTCACATTTATTCACACACAAAGGAATAAACAGGCACCTATTCATCTGTTCATTCACACACTAAGAATGGTATAGAAAGATGACGAATTAAAAAAGCTGGAAATTGGTGAGCAGCTAATAAGTGCAAATGAGCTCTATATAGAGAGTGTCTTGTGTAATGTTCACAATAGCAAGCATGAGCTAGGTGTGTAAGCCAATTTTATAAGTGGAGTCAATCTGAACTCAAAATGACTTAGATACATCACCTGTGAGTTGGCCACTTCAATTCTGAACCCTAGTAACCTGACTACAAACTCATTGCATTTAATCATCACAGCAATGTGCTTTCTACCATGCCAGGAACTGTAAGAGTTTATGAGGTGCATAAAATGGAACACATGCCCTCAAAGAATTTACAATCTGAGAATGGAATTGTGATGCACACTAAAATTCATAGGCTGTAGAGGAAAATGATATGATTGTCGTTCTTAGAGTAAGGAAAAAGACAAACATATGGGGTGGGGAGCCAGTGACTGTGTAGATTTCCTATTTCTGTAATTACTAAGATGCAAGCAAACATTGCATTGACACATTTCCCAAATTCAATGTATTTATTGTTGTTGACACAGTCTGCCTGCCTCATCTGAGTTGGATGTTTATGTCTGCCTCAAGTTTACTCAATTGTCAGTTCAACTAATGAACAAGGAATTCGCAACACAGCATCACAGTTTAAAGGATTCATCTCACCTTAAAGCATTCTAACTCAAGCTCTACGCTTGATTCTTAATTATTTTCTTGAATAGACCTACACATAGTCTTACTGATTTGACTTTAGAAAAAGGCACACAATTTGTATGCTTTTATTAGAAACAAATTATATATAAATAAAACAAACATTGTTTAGGAAAAATTCTGAATTATGAAAACAGCACACTTTTTATATTTTTCTTATCTAAACACAATGGAAAGGTAAGGGGGATCATTTTTGAATCTGCAATACATAAAATCTCAATTAGTTATGGTCTATTTGTGCACTCACTAAAAACATTTGTTAACAAAACAGAATTTTCTACTTTACTGGATAAATATACCAGAAGAAATTGCAGAATAATGTTGGGTTGCCAAGCAACCACAGCTCCACTCTCTCCCTCATCTGGGATCCATCCGACTCATTCATCAAGCTTCCTAACATATTGCTGGAGAATTCCAACCAGTTTGATTTTCTTGGGAAAATTATAGTGACTTTTGGTAACACAATAACACTTTCATTCTCAGAAGATAAACTTAGATGTTCTTTTGATCAAAGGGATGTGTTAATTCATTATTCTCTACATGGTGCTAATGAGAAAGCTATAATTAACTAACCACACTATTAAAACACACATACAATAAACTGCAGCAATTAGTAATGTTTAAAGTGTTAACCAGCCCCCCAAATTAGAAAATGCAGACTCTTTCCTCTAATAAATATATTCAGAAAAGAGAAAGTACCATATCTAATTAAATTGAGAATTGTTTCCAGGCCTTCCCAAGGGGAAGGAAAGACACGTGATCTCCAAAATGTGAGAGATTTCACATGAATAGCAGAGAAAATGGCTCAGTGCCAAGTCTACTTGTAGGTAGGCTCAAAGTGCTGGTGAATAATGTAATCTCGTCTTTCAAAGAACGCTTAGCACAATATTTTTTCCAGGAATGAATAGCAAGAATATCATGCTTTCCTCATTAGCTGTGTTAACTTAGCATATTGTATGTAAATCACCAGAATAATTGCATTCTCCTCAGACTGAATTAGTTAGGATGAAGCTGTAATCAAAATGTTCATAATTGAAAATACTGTATTCTCAGAGTTGGTTTGAAAAAAAAGAGCATGGAACACTGATTGAATCAGAAAATATAGTTCATCACTGCAAGCAACCTCAGTAGAGAGACAAGTTCATCCTCTTGATTATACCTTGACACGTTAATTAGTGCCCCAAATTCAGGGCTCAACACCTTCCAATCTGTCACGTTTTCTGCTGCTGCCCTTTGTCTACTGTAATAAGCCTTTTCCAAGTGCAAGGCTGCTGAGATCTTTAAAGTAATATTGAAAATGGTGAAAAGTGAAATCTGCGTCTCCAGAGCAGATGACGTTAAATCACAGTGTTGGCTGTCATCAATCAAAGGACAAAATAATTCCCAATAAATAGAACATTTAATGCCAGAGCTTCTGGGAAGCAATATGTAAATGATCACATGAATTTCAGGCAAGCTGTCACACTAATTCCTCAAGGCCCCCTTTAAAGCTGACATGCCAACTGTGGATGTGGGTGCCTCAGTGCTTACTGTGAAGCACCACTCCACCACCTGACCTGCATCTCGCAGCATATTGTAGACCATCATCCCTTTCTGTCTGACGTCAGTTGTTTTTACTTAATTTTTCCCTTATCAGTTAAAACTAATAGGGCAACAGTTCTTAGCTTACTTCTTCAGAAAAATGAATCAGGTTAAATTATTTCAGCAAAGCAACTTTAGGTCTAATGTATCTCCTATCTTCAAATATTTCAGAAGTAAATATAAAGGCAGGATTCTATATAGGTAATGCTTTTCTCACTGAGATATACTTCAATAAAATATTTGAGATAGTATCTGTATGTCCTAATTGTCATATATATATATATATATATTCTTTAAAGTTGATTTAAAACTAGTTGCCTAATTGGGGTGGGGTATTAACATAAAGATACCTGCACATTGTACACAATGTAGACTCCTGTTTCACAATGCCAGATAAATAAAATGTATACAACCACAAGGCACTTGCAAGAAAAGAAATGATCCTGTAAGTGTTAACACAAGTACAGCCTGGAAAATTGTGTAAATCATCATAGCCTTATGCTTCTGTGGTTAGATACAAGCATTTTCTGAAAGAGATTCCAGTCAGCTGCCACAGCCTATATACCCACAGCTACCTAGCAGTGGCACCTCATGCACTAGATGACAGTTACTCAGGAGCATCCATGTGACGACAGGAGGGCACACTTTGCTATTAGGAAAGGTGAATGTATTGGAGCACTCAAGATCATGAGAGGGAAGATCCAGGTATATATTAGACTCTGTAGCCAAGTTAAATCTAGAAAGCAATAGGTTGGTGTTATCACAAAGAAATTGACAGTGAGACAAGCCCAACTGCACCATTAGCAGGTGAGAGATGGATCTCAGATCCTACAAATAAAATTATTGGGGGGGGGGTGTGAAAAAACAAACAAACCCTGGATTCTCTTGTTATCAGTGGTTTCCCTGGGCAGCTTTCTAGGCTCTGTCCAGCACTGGACTCGGAGCTAATATGCTAAGAACTGCTCAGGTTTTCTTTTTCAATCTCCTGCAAACCAGATTTACGAGTTGAACAGATTGTTAATAAATTCAACAAATGTCATTATGTAAAATTAGAAAACACAGAATTTTGCCCTCAATAAAAGTGCTGAGAAAGGACAAACTACCATCTCTAATTAATTTGAGCTTTAATTGTAACAGCAATACCATCAATGACAACTAACTTCTGAATGGTTATTTTTCGTTAGAGAAGGCAGGTAAACTGCTTGGATAATCTCATTCCAGTCTCCAACTCAAAATGGGATGTATTGATACCTATTAGTAAGAGGGAAACTGAGGCTCAGTAAATGACTACTCTAAGCCACACATTCCAGGGTAGATAGGGCTGGGAATCCACAGCCAGGTGCGCGCTCCAGCACTCTACCTTGATGTACCTTCAAGAATTACCTAGCTCTGCACCCACGCGCACGCGCAAATCTCCCCCCTATTTCCAGCAGCGGGAGCGCGCTGTGATGCACACGCCTTCTGCCTTCCGCTGGCTGCCACCAGCAAGCTCTTTTCAGTTCTGGCCTGCGGGGCGGTATTGATCGCCTTTCTCCCCAGGCAGAGTCAGAAGCTCCTTCCCCGCCCAGCCGCTCAGTGCCCCGAACTCACCTGCTCTTGCTTGGTGGCTACTTGCACTCCCCGCCCACTCTCTCAGCCCGACCGCAGACCACCCACCCAGCTCCCTCTCGCTTTGGGTTCCGATACCTGAATCGTGGTGGCGCTGCTCCTCCCGCCCCCGAGTTTTCACAGGAATTCCTCAGCCCTGCCCCTCGCTGAGAAAGTGAGGTTCTTCTTAGCCAAGGGACCTAGGGATGGAGATAGCCAGGTTTCCCTAGCCTCTAGGCTCCAATCCCCATTCTCCAAATTAATCACTTGCTCCCTGCTGCCTCCCTACGCACACTTTCACACAAGGGAGGAAAAAAATAGGAAAAGACAGAGAAAGAGGACAGGAGAGGCACAAAGAGGAAAAAGGGACTGTCCGTGACTGGCATCCCCAGCTTGCAGGACTCAGCTACAAGGGAGCCATGGCAACCGGGGACCCTGGCCTGCCTTCTAGCCCCAACTGTGTTCTGTTGAGATGGAGTGCATTGCTTCTATCTTTCCCCTAACCCGGCAGTTCACAGATCGTTCATTCCAGGCTGTAGGCATTTAGGGAACACCACTGCAACCAAGATGTATCTCTAGAGATACATTTAGGGACTTTGGGGCTGGGGTGAAAAAGTCTGGACCCCAAGACCTAGAGGAGGGCAGTGGAGAGAAACGTAGTACTTGCCCCCACTCCCTGAAGGCTATGGAAGGCATGCATCCTCCTCTCCCGAGGGTAAGGAGGCGGGCGGTGGCTATGTTGGAAGAAAGACAAGTCAGCCTACCGAAGGTTGGCAGCTTGAAGGTGCAGGGGTCCTCGAAGCTTGTTTACTCCATCCACTGACCTGGAGCTGTCAAAAAATCCAGCCTTAGCCACCTGCGGCGGCGCTAGGAAAGGTGGCGCCTCTTCTCAGGTTAGGGAAGGGACCTTGAACCACTCCCATTTTGGGCAAGGACGGAGCCCAGGGACGTGCACCATTTCCCTTTCACAAAGAGTTGCTCTTTTTCCCAGGAGTAAGCCCTTGATTTCCCTCCTCCTTGCTCAAAGAATTGACTAAAGGGCAGATAGAGAGAGTCCCATCCCTTGTAAGGCACGCGCAAATAGACTCACCTGAGCCGCCTCTGACATCCGATCTGTCTGCTACCTTCTCTTGGGAAAACTTCTCCTAAAGCTGGATCACTGGAGCAAAGGGGACCAACGAGGTCCAGCGCCTCTGAGAGGATCCAGGGGAGTTTCTAGTTGGGCGCTCCCCGCTGATCCACACCCTGGTCTGCCCGTAGAGATCCCGTTTGTCCCCTCCTGCTGTTGGCACAGGTCTCCAGAAGGCTGGACCTGTTCGAGCTTGCACCGGTATCCACGCCCTCCTGCCGGAGACTGGCTCGCTCCTCTGCTCCGCTGTCCCCCGGATCTGCTCTACCACCCCTCACCCACACGGCGTCTTTTCCCTCCCTTTTACACTCTCCCTTGGGACAAGAGGCAGTTACAGGCTTAAGACTTTGGTTTTATGAAAAGCAAGGGACAAAGAGAAAACTTTGCTTGTCATTTTTAACATCTCTAAGCCAAAAGAGGCAGGATCGGTCGCTGCCGGGTCCGCCTTGCTACTGAGAAACCAAAAAGAAACCCCTCCCTTCTGCTCCCTCTTCCACCCTCCTCTATTGAAATTCCACACACAGGCTTCCAGTCTGTTTTACCCTTTGCTGTATGTCCGAGGGGTGTGGTGCCTTGTACCACTTTAAAAAAAAATGTCTTGCCGGTTTTGCTTCTTCATTTAGGAGGGCGTTGGGACTCGCAATTTAATTTACAAAAGAACCATCTCCATTAGCTGTCAAATCAGTGCAGGCATAAATTTAAAAAGCTCTTCTCCTGTTATCTATGTCCAATTTGTGCCCCACTACCATCTGTACTTCTCCAGACTGGACAGTGACGTTTTCCTATTTATTCTCTTTTAATACAATGCTATAGAATAAAAAGCTTTCCTGGCTTATTCCCAGAGCCAAAGCCCATTCCTGATGTTTTACTTATTTCTTCTTACCAACAAACATGATGTTTGTTTTAGGGGTGCACGAGAGAGAAATCACAAACTTTGGCAATCTAACTGGGGAGCACACTCCTTCATTTTTTCTTCCACACATTGATTATGCTTTTGAAAACCTTCATACAATGTGGCTTTAAAAAAAAAAATCCTGTTGCCTGTAAGTGCTTTTGAGAGTAATGGAATTACTGACTTCTAAGTTTTACTCCACGGAGGTTTGATCTTACAGTCTTGTTTTGTTCTCTTCTAGTGCACTAAACAATGAGAACATTTATGGCTCTGTGCTATCCTCAGAGTTGGATGTCACAACTGAGATCAACAAGAAGGAAGCAGGCTCAATATTCTGCCTCAGAAGCATTTACAGCAAATATTTTAAAATGAACAAATGGGCCTTTCCATGTTCATAATTTCTAACCTTCAGGGCTCAGTGCTGGTAGTTCGTGTGTGGGCACAGTTCCCACTGACTGTGCTGGAATATTACAAGTGCAAGTGAGGGCAGGATGTGTCCTAGGTTTAAATTGTGCTACTGGAGTGATTCCCCTGCCGGAGGCATCATTATTCATGCGGCATGTTTTCTAAAGTAGAAACAAAGAAAACTGAAATAAATTCCAAAAAGGAAAATACTGAGCCTGTAGGAAATCATTTCCAAGATTTAGGGATCCCAGAAGAGATACAAAGCCACTTGGTCACAAATTTACCACTTTCTGGGGTGGCATTTCCTGGGCAAAAGAAACAGAAAACTCTATTTTGGCCAGAGAAACATAGAACCTTTAAAGACTCAGCTTTCTCTTCATTGGTATTTGTTTTATGGGCATATTAAAATCAATAGATGGATGGGAAGAATATAGGAAAATATATGTAGCTAGGTAGGTGTATAGGTAGGTAGGTACAGGATTGATAGATAGATAGATAGATAGACAGATAGAAAAATAAGCACACAGATTTGAAGAAATGGGAAAGAGAGAGAGATACAGATATTTTCCAGTTTTCTCTTTGTTAAACACTTGAGACAGTGAAGATTACATCTTTCTTTTGAAGTTAAATGTCCTAAATTATATTAGGTAATATTAAGGCACAATATCCTCAACAAAAATAAAGTGTTAGTCTTTCATACGACTTCTCTTTATGAATGCACACACACACACACACATACACACACAGTTCTGAGCCTCTGATATTGAAGAAACCTACATATAGATTGGAAATATTAATAGTTGCCTGTGGCTAACTAGAAACAGTAATTAAGTCAGCATATAGCAGCTCATTTTTCCAAGGCAACCAAATTTTCAGAAAGAAAAGATGAAGGAAAAATGTTTAGAAGTGGGGAAAGAGGGAAAAAGGGAGAGAAAGAGGGAGGGAGGTAGGGTGGGAAGGAGGAAGGGAAGGAGGGACAGAGATAGAGAAAATGGTAATCTGAGAAAGAAAAAAGACTACTTATTCAGAGGTCTACTCAGTAGAAGCTGATACCTTTAAATATCAATATCTAAGAAGTATCTCACAGCCATGATCTCCATGCATGAGCCCAAATTTTTATACAGTAGCAAATGCGGGCAACACAGCTATGGTTGCTGGCCAAAGCAACAGCTTCCAGCAAGTCTGGAACCAAAAGACAGCCTTCAGCCAGGATGAAAGGCTGTGAAAGATACCTTCTGCTGCTGTTTTGGGACTCTCTTCTGGCTCCCTCTTCACTGTCTGACACTTCTCCAGACAGCACACACCCCTGATCTATAAGAGATCCTTGAGAAACACTACCTTCTCACCTGTCAAAAAATTCTGATCACATTAACTTCAAAAGATGAGAATTTTCTCTCTTATGATAAACGAAGTTCCTGCCAATTGAAAACCCTACTAATGGACCACAAAGGAGGCAGAATGGGCTCTCATAAATAGAAGCAGAAGGTGAGCGAGATAGGCCAGTGGACTGGAAAAAAACATAAAAGGTATCAAAAGCTGTGGAAATTTTCTTCTTTTCCTGTTGATTTACTGCCTACCCTCTAGCTGAAGCATCATTTGGTACTATTCCCAGGGCTGGGGCTATTGCAAGAGTATTGCCTTTTGGCAAAGCCAGTTGCTAGTGATAATGGCATCATTCCTAGAAAAATTGTTTAGTGGAAGAGCTGTGGTGTTGGAAATGGTATTGCGGTCTAGCAGTTCCCAATAGTCACAGATCGACTGGGATTTTCTGGCCAACTGCTGTAATAAAAGGAAGGCAGGATGTTCCTCTGAGGAAAAGTTCCTTCAAAGGCAACCTTGGAAACACAAAGCAGTCTCTTTCGTTTAGAAACTAACAAAGCCAAAGACCAGAATAGTGACTCGGCAGAATCAGAGAGCCTGGATTCCCTTTGCTTGTCCTTTCATTCAAGAACAAAACAGCATTAAAAATAAAAGAACATTAACTGTGGGACAAATAGAGTAAATCACCCCTGTCTCACACCCTGGATAATTAATATCGTGGTTTGGCTCTAGGAGCTCATAGAATCAGATATGTTTAATGGATTATTAAAGGGCTATGTCATTGGATGGCCATTAATAACCTTATTCTCTTGAACCAAGTCAGTGGCAGGTGCTATCAAATCTCATGCTGTAGGCATCCATTGACTACCTCTGCAGATGAGTAAGAAGTCTAATTCTCCAATCAGAAATGTCTGACATGGCTAGGCTACTGTTCCATTGGTGGTTTACTCCAGAGTCTTACATTATCAGAATTGATCTCAAAGACTCACATACTATGTTATAGGGTAAATTCTTGGATTTTGGGGAGAAGTTCTGTTATTTTTAAAGAATGGAAAATTTATCCATATTCCTCTATTTCCAATGTAATATGAGGACATTTTAATCTGGTAAAATATTCATGTATAGTTCTCTATTTGTATAAATAGTTACTAGCCTAAGATATATTGATTAAAAAAAATTCTAATTTCTGATGCCGTACCATTTTAGAATATAGCAAAGTACATTGTAGATAATATTATATATCAGTTCTGTTGTACCAAAGCAAGACAAAAACGGGAAGATAGAGACTATGATGATAGAAATATAAGGGCTGATCTCAGCAGAGGCAAAATAACAATCTTTTTGTCATTATATTTTATATTGTATTACTGATTTTGAAAATCAGAGAAAACATATATACTAAGTATGTTTGATTAACCTAAAGTTTGTAGAAGGAACTGACTGTTTCTCAATATGCTGCTAGTTTATTCTTGGTCAAGTTTGGCTCTATGTCTAAATTCTTGCTAAAGAGACATGAATAGGAACAGACAATTTCTGGGTCATCCACCTAATGATAACACCCACTTACTCTTTTGGTTCTAGTTAGTGGTTGAAGCCTTAAGCTGAAGATCACAAATGAACCCTTAAGCTCCAAAATCCACATACGACTATGAATAAACATCTACATACTAACAGGAAAATACACATCTATTTTCTTCAAGTCAGTCTTTCAGAGTACCTTTTATGTAACAATAAAAACTTTATATAAGTACACTATAATTTCTATCATCAGATCAATTTTAGAAGTAGATCAAGAAAGGGCTAAGGTGAGTATTTGTGACTTTTCCAGTAAATTTGCATTCATTTAATTTAACCACCCCTAGGAAAACATAGTCCCCATATTTACAAGGCTGAGCTAAGTCTATCTCCAACTTTCCCTTTCTACTCATGATCCCAGTGTCCAAAACAGGCTTCATTCTGTAGTATTACCAGTGCTTTGTGTCTGTGGGAGACAGCAAAGAAAGGCAACAGGGCCAATAGAAGGCCCTGAAATGCTGCTCCAGTTTGGCTGTTGTATGTCTCCCACAGGTGTGTGTGTCAAAGTGATTGCATCAAAAGTGCCACAATTGGGTGCTGGTGGGACTTTTGACAGGTAGACATTAGCTGGAGATCTTTAAATCATAGAAAGAATCCCATTTAAAAGAATCATGCCTCTCTAATCTCTTCATTTTCCTCTTTGATCCCTGACTTGTAGTATAAGCATGGTTTGTTTGTGTTTGTTTGTTTGTTCTTCTGTGTATGTTGTTTTGTGCTGTCATAAGCTAAGTGATTGGATGAACCAATTATGGACAAAAGTCTACTAAATTTTGAACTAAAATAAACACTACATTTTACTATAGTGACAGAAATAAGACTAACAGAAATTTACCTTGGACTCATGATTAAACCAACAGGAAAAAACTAAGAATTACTCACCAAACTTGATATAAGCCAAATGTTGTGACCTGAATATGGTTGGCCCAGGAAATGGCACTATTAGGAGGTGTGGCTTTGCTTTTGTTGGAATAGATATGACCTTATTGGAGGAAGTGTGTTTCTGTGCTGGTGGTTTTGAGATCTTCCTCCTAGCTGACTAGGAGACAGACTTCTCCTGGTGGCCTTCACATCAAGCTGTGAAACCGGCAGTTCTTACTGCCTGACTTTGCAGTGCTTCCTGCCATGATGATAGATAATGGACTGAACCTCTTAAGCCAGCTCCAATTAAATGTCTTTTATAAGAGTTGCCTTGATTATGGTGTCTCTTCACAGCAAAAAACAGTCAAGCTAAGACACCAGAGAAATTGTCAGCTTATAATCATCAGTCCATTTAAAAATCACTTGATCTTAGTGAAGAAAAAAAAAAAACCAGACAGATAACCATGATCTGATTTAAAGATACAGATCTCTAAACTGACAGCTTACTGTTTGCTTAAAGCTGAAACTGGAATAAAATATGGTTTTATGGCAAATGAAATCAACAAACACCACATCAGAAATATCACGAGCCATGTTCAAGCTGGATTCATCCTAGAAATACAATGTGGTTCATCAGCAGACCGAAAGATTAAAAAAAAGATAAACCCATCAACATCCCAACAAATTCAGAGAACAAAGTTGGTAAAAATCAAAATCTTTTAATGATTAGAACTTCTCCATGTAATGGGTATCCTAGGAGTGTACCTCAAAATACTAAAAGCTGTGTGTGAAAAACAGCTGGTGAGCTGGACCAGTAGGTAAAGATATTTGCTACCAAACCTGACAATTAGAGTTCTCTTCCTGGGATCCACATGGTGAGAGAACTAACTCACACAGGTTGTTCTCTGACTTCCCCACATATACCATGGCACATGCATGTGCAAGTGTGTGTGCATATACCCATATACACACACAATAAAGAATATGTGAAAATAATATAGCTAATATTACATTGGACTGGTAAGTGTTGAATGTGTTTCTTATAAGACCAGGACTAAGACAAGGACTAAAGTTTTCAGAACTTTTTACACAATTGAAAGTATTAACAAGAGCAAGAGAATGAGGTCAGGATTCACCAAAGTGAGAGGGAATTAAATTACCCATGCATTCAGAGCATGTGGTTTCCACATAGAAAAACCTCAACACTCTATCAAAAAGCTGTGAGAATTGATCTTAGTAAAGCTTCCATCTACAAAGATCTATGTCTACAAAGATCTATGTCTACAAAGATCTATGTTGTAGAATATCATAAATATGTGCCAGTAATGGACTTCCTGAAAGAAAAAAAAGAACAATTCCATTCATAATAGCTACAAAATATCTTAGCAGCACATATAACCAAGAAAGGGAAAGGTCAATCAAAAACTTCAATTGTTGCTAGAAGAACAGGAAAGTAAAAAATGAACCTATGTTCATGGATCTGAAGAATCAACACTGTTAAATTGAGCAAGCTTCTTAAACTAGTTACCTTTGTCACTTCTGCCATTAAATATCTGGCAGAAGGCACCTTAACAACATAAGGACATATTTTTGCCTCGTGGTTTAAGTAATTTTACAGTCCACCACAGCAAGAAGGTTTGCTGGCAAAAGCATAAGTTGGCTGGTCATGTTACAAACATAGCCAGGAAACAAAGATGAATGTGGGTACTCAAATCGCTTACTCCCCCTCTCTTCCTTGGAATTCTTGACTCCAAACCAGGGATAGTGTCATCCATATTTAGTGTGAGTCTTCTCTTACCAATTAAACATCTCTGGAAACCTGGTGTGTGATGCATCCAGAGGGCCAAAAGTGGGTCTCCGACATGATTCCAAATCCTGAAAAATTGTCAATGAATATTATCCATCACACCACTGAAAGCCATGTATAGATTCCATTCACTTTCTCTTCAAAATATCACTTTCCTCATAGAACTAGGAAAAAAAATCCATAAAATTCACACAGAGCTACAAAAAGCAATCTTCAGCTAAAACAAAACCAACAAAAAGCTGGGGAATCACAATGCTTGACTACAAAACCTGCTGTGAAATTATACTGACCAAATGCCATTGTTAAACTGTATAAAGACAGATGGCTAGAGCAATGGAATAAAGAACGTAAGAGGGCACGGAAGTTACTCTACATCATGTGGACATTTATTGATAAAGGTACCAAGAATGTAATGCATAGTCTATTCAATATATGATATTAGTAAAATTAGATGTAGAGAAATAAATCTAGCTATGTCAAAACTAAATCAGAATAAAAGATATAACTATGAAATTCTGAATATACTATAAGAAAAGAAAAGGGAGACACTTCAGACTGTTGGTATATAGAGAAACTTTTTAGATAGGACCCCAAAGACACAGGCATGAACAAATAGGAAAACAGACAAATGACATTATTATGCTAACCAAGGTAATAATAAACAGAACTGAGACAACTTGAAGAATGGAAAATAAATTCCAAATTATTAATCTCACAGAGGATTAACATCTCAACATTTCATATACTTTCAAAACCTTAAATCTGAAACAAATAATACAAATTTAACTTGAGCTGAACCATGAGGCTAAAGAGATAGGGAAGATGAAAGAGGGAGGTTAATGAGAAAGCTAGGAAGACACCTGCTATTTTGCAAACCTATTCAAAAGTTAATTTTAAAGAAAGCTTGAATGGAGGTACTCAGTGTGGGTAAATAATACCCCCCTCCTGGAGGTCAATGAGTATTGATTTAAAACTCTGGCACTATGTGTGGAATACCTCCTTGTAGTGGCTATTCTTGGTTGTCAACTTGACTATATTTGGAATGAACTAATCAAGAATTGGAAGGCTCAACTATGATCCTAATCTGGAGGCTTAGAGATACAAGTTTCTGACCTGGATCTTGACTTGGAGATCTTGAAGAATAGTGGCTATGAATTCCAGAACATTAAGACAAGGATCTCCAAGTTCAAGGTCATCTGCGATTAATGGCGTAGTGGCACACGCCTTTAATCTGGGCCACATCTTCTACTGGAGACCTATATAAGGACATTGGAAGAAGGAAGATTTACTCTCACTCTTCCTTACCTGCTTGCCTTGTGGGACTGAGCAACTGCTAGATCCGTGGACTTCATCCATAGCTGCCTCGTGGGACTGAACAGCTGCTAGATCCTTGGACTTCCATCCACAGCTGCTGCTGACCATTGTTGGGGAGTTGGACTACAAGCTGTAAGTCACTGACAAATTCCCTAACTATATAGAGACTACCCATATGTTCTATGACTCTAGAGAACCCTGACTAATACACTCATTAGTGGTTGGCTAGAGAGACTCCAAAGGTCCCATAGACATTAAAGCTCTAGTCAATGTACTTGGATGCTCACAGAACAACATCATAATATCTTATTACTAAAGACACCAGACACTCAGAAGTCAGGACATGGAAAAGTCAAACAGGATCTAACTCATAAGTTTCCTCCTGGCTTGCATTCATCGGGATGAAAAGTGTTAGCAAAGCTATTGGAGAAAAAGAATATCAACATTCTCCAATACAGCTGTGGAATGCATGAATGTCAATAGTGACCTACTTAATAATATATAATTATGAGATAGTGTCATGATTACTATGGGATATTCCAACCCCTTTATTATTGTATTTTTTAAGTACCAGAATGCATCTGGCTTTGTTTTCTAATTGTGGATACAATGATGATCAGTAATATCCTGCTTGTGCTAGCAAGCCTTCCTGCTATGGTAGATTACAATATTTCTTCAACTATGGGACAAAGATAAACTCTCACATCTTTAAAGTTCCTCTGTGTCACATATTTAGTAATAGCAATAGTAAGAGTTACCAACACAAGTAGTATGCTCAATTTAACATGGAACTTATGCCTTATACTGTAAACCTAGTCTAACACCATTGGCTGTGGGGGTGTGGGTGGGGAGAGTGGAGGCCAGACAAGATCCTCCAAATTTTTGCTCAATAGACATGGAATCCAAACACCTTCTAAAAACTATATTCACATCAATAGGTTAATGCTACTCAGTGCTTTGCTTTCAGCAGAGAAGCTTCTTTTTTTTCCACCCCCCCAGTGGAGATCAATTAACATAGTGGCTCTCATTCAGTCACAGTGTGGAGAATCAGTGATTGTGGAGTCCATGGTCCTAAATGGACATCTGTATCATTTCCGCCAATGTGGACTTCATGGAAGAAGCGAGAGAAATAACATGAAGAGCCAGAGTGTAGTGAGAAATGGTGCAAAGTAGTGTCTTTTGGACATGATGTGGCCATTGCACCACTGAATTCAAAGCATCTGTGGTTGACTCAGCAGATGAGCCCAAGACTAGAACTATTATCATGTATCGTTCAAGGATAAGGGGATCATGAGGTTTCACATACACTGATGGAGTGCGGGTTAATGGATGTGGGAGCAGCATATATTATTTTCTTGAGGGTTTTTGTTACTGATAAGTTGCTCATGCTGAAATAAAGAAGCCAGTGAAGAAAATAAGGCATCAACCTGCAAGGGGGTTATTAGAAAGAAGGGTTTCATCCAGGGCATGGATGACTTTATGGGAGAATGAGGTGGTGAAAACTTGATATACAATGATAAAGTTGTCAAAGAATAAAATAAAGGGCTAAAATCTAAATACACACATTAAGAGAAAACACATAACAACAAATATGGCCAGCACATATATGAAAAGAAAATACTGAGTATTAGTAATCAACATCTTCTTGACACATTATCTAGCTAAGATTAGTGAGGATACTGTCAAATGCTGCTGGTGAAAACAGGATGGAGAACACGTGTGTATTTTGGTGGAATTGTAGAGTAGTATATCTCCCATTGAAAAAATTTGGAAATCTTCTTAATACAACAACATAACTATTGCATGGTCCATCATTTCTACTCCTGAACATACATGCAAATAAAATTGTGACACCAGAAGCTTCCATATAATGCCTTGTTTGTCACAGCACTCTTCACAGTATTAAGGATGGACTTACCCTAGATGTCCATCAACAGATAGAGGGATGAAGAAAGCATGGCACCCATGTACGTGAGCTTACGAACACACATACAAGCACATACCCCCACACACATCCCATACCCCCCCCACACACACAGGTACAAAGGAGTACTATTGAGAATTAAAGGGAAAATGGATTTTGCCGTTTGCAGGAAGATGGATAAACATAAATGTCATCATGTTAAGCAAAATAAACTGCACACATACAGAGGGGGGAGGAAGGGAGAGAGGGAGAGAGGGAGAGAAGGAGAGAGGGAGGGGGGAGAGAGGGAGAGAGGGGGAGAGAGAGAGAAAGAGAGAGAGACAGACAGACAGACAGAGAGAGAGAGAGAGACAGACAGACAGAGACAGAGAGAGAGAGAGAGAGAGAGAGAGAGAGAGAGAGAGAGAGAGAGAGAGAGAGATCGAAACTGAATGAAATTCAATAAAGACCACCAAAACATAGCTAGGAGAAATTACTCATCTGTTTTATTCTATATCATATTAATTACCAATTATAACAGTTTCAGATTCATCTCATAACTATAAAAGTACAAAATTCCCAAATCACAGCTAGGAGATAAAGAGGGGCCTGTTTCTCTGATCTGATTCTTAAATTCCATACACATGAAATTTATTAGCACAATGTACCTGATTAAGAATAACAAGGATCAAATCTCAATGGAAATACCTAAACTTAAAATGAACCTAGATTTGATCTGAACTTTAAAAAAAGTAAGGTGTTGCTTTATTCTTTATTAGCTTATATTTAACACTTTAAAAATCAATTAGTCAATTACATTTGTTCATGCAATGCTTAGGGCCCAGAATTCACCCTTTTCTTTCAAAGTAAACATGCTCATTGTGGGGATTCAGAGATTATACAGGCCCATTTTATGCATCTCTGAACTCAGGTCAACAGGTTTGCAGAGTAAACTCTTTACATACTGATGCTCTCTTTTAGTTTTGATACTTTCTGTAGCCCAGCGAGCAGAGCCTTCAACTCCTCTGGTTGTCCTGTGTCCATCCACACTTGGATTATACACCTGCATCTCATTACTCACATCTTTTAACTTTAAATTGCTGTAAGCAGTATGTACTATGCTCATTTTCTTTCTGGCTGTTTTCACATATTTTCGATTTGTTTTTTTTTTTTTAGAATTTTGATTATTGAGCATCTACTGATCTTTCTGAAACTTTGCTGAGATCCTTACCATTTTTAAACATACTCATACACATACATGCTCCTGCTGGTCTCTTTTCTCTTATCATTTTCAGTATTATGCTTATGTACATTTTATTATATGGAGGCTCTGGGTATTTTTTTCTCTACTAATTTTCCACTTATTTTTAAGTTAAGAAAATCTTTAAGTGTATCTATCTGCTATTGAGGTAACAGACAATTTTCATTTTAGATAATTTATTTCCATTTAGAGTACTTTTTAAATAATTTATTTAAGAGATGCGACTTGATTTAATTTTCTTAGTTTTAGGTATACTTGAATAATGCTTTCTTATATTTTTTAGGCTTAATTATAGATATACTTTAAATCCATTTTTTTTTGCTGAATTTGATCTCTTGATCATGACTGCTCTTTGCTTATTGAATACAGAATAAATTACTCTGTTTCTAGCATATGTTGAACCATTTTGAATTATTTGGGGGTAACATAAAGATTCTAGCCTCAAACTCCCAAGTTAGCTTATTGTGATGTAGAGCTTGTAGCAAATCTACTGCCTCAGAGTCCTAAATAATGTGAATCCAGGCCGATGCTGCCACACGTTCTTCTTAGATCACAACCTGCTGGTATGTGATACACTAAATCAACACAAAGAGCTCTATTTTCAAAAATGAATATGTTGTGTTTGTTTTCTTTGAAAGGACAATCAAGATTTTTGGATTTGATTTTATGTTAGTTTGAAGCATTCAGGACTACATGAAAAAATGCAGGCCTCCCATGAAAAAGTCAGATGCAGTAGTGTGTGCCTGTAGTTCCAACATTCCTATAGTAAGATGTGATATGAGCACAGGGTATGATCCTGAAGTCAGCAGATAAGTTTGCTTGGAGCAGCAGACAAGAGAGACCCTGCCTCAAACGAAGATAGAAAGTGAGGATCAACTCTGACAGCTGTGCTCTGACATCAATACATGTTCCATGGTACCTACACACCAGTAGTCTCTCTCTCTCTCTCTCTCTCTCTCTCTCTCTCTCTCACACACACACACACACACACACACACAAGTAAAAATATGATATTTATGTGAAGAACCATAGGAAAAACCTAGACTTGTTTCCATTTATAACCCGTTGTCTCAAGAAACTATTCAAATATGTAAGCAAAGTAGATTCATTTGTTTTTCTATTAGAACAAACCAAAATTATTCCCATCAGAACTGCACTGCATGACACAGTAAAAGTGATTTTTAAAGCTGAAGGAAATGTTGCCATATGGAAGCTCAATTTCTTTTAGAGGAGACCAGACTATTGGCAACAGTAAATATGCTAGTAAATATAAAAGGCTATTTTTCTTTTGGTTTACTTATATGACTGTTGAAGCAAAAAAGGCTTAGCTCTTGCTTTCAATAAAACTAAGATAATTTCCAAATATCATGTGAAATATGGTTCAATATATGAAGATTTATTGAAACCACCCCTATCTCCTAAATAAATATTCATCATCTTCACAATGTTAATTTCATCTAGTGTTTTATTATTAGCACAACTACAGAAGCCTGCAGATATTTTATGGAAAAATCAGCTCAATTAAATACAAGCAAAAAAATATCTTCTTTTCAGATCTAAATTTTGCATCACTTCTCTAGGGAGAAAGAGATCATTAAATTATGATTTAGTCACTGGGCTCTTTGCTGATGAGAATATAAAACACTTGAGCATTTGCATTTGAAAACAAAATGGAACAAATATAGCTAGTGCACTTCAAAATAAAAGGACTTGCATTTTGTCTAAATGTGAGTAAATTGCTTCAGGAGTACAGAGAAAGTTTCAACTGAGTATTATGTGGGATTTTTTTTTTACCCCACTATTATTCTTGGAAAATTATTTGTGGTAGAAAGATACAACTAGCACTGATTAACTGATAAATATCTTGCCATGAAATTAACCACAATCTCATACATCAGACATACTTTATTTCCTTTATCTAATATAAGATATGTTTGGAGGGTAAGTTCATTTTTGTCCTCAAAATGGCACTGAAAAACCAAAGTTAACAGTATTTGGGTGAAGATTTCTGGAGAACCAGATATAATTACTATGAATAGTGACAGGAAATATTTGTCTTATGGCATTTTATCTGATATAGTATTGTTACCATTCATTCAATTAAACATCAGAATGATTTTAGTTTTTAGAAGTACATATGCAAAATTGTAGAATAAAAATCCACACAAAATATCATCATATAGGCCAGGTGTGCTGTTGCTTGCCTAAGTCTATGGTAGAAGGATCATGAGTTGGAAACCAGCCTACATACATAGTATACTGGCTGGTTTTGTGTGTCAACTTGACACAGGCTGGAATTATCACATAGAAAGGAGCTTCAGTTGGGGAAGTGCCTCCATGAGATCCAGCTGTGGTGCTTTTTCTCAATTAGTGATCAGGGGGTGGGGTGGAGGGCCCCTTGTGGGTGGTACCACCTCTGGGCTGGTATTCTTGGGTTCTATAAGAGAGCAGGCTGAGCAAGCCAGGGGAAGCAAGCCAGTAAGAAACATCCCTCCATGTCCTCTGCATCAGCACCTGCCTCCTGACCTGCTTGAGTTCCAGTCCTGATTTCCTTTGGTGATAAACAGCAATGTGGAAGTGTAAGTTCAATAAACCCTTTCCTCCCCAACTTGCTTCTTGGTCATGATGTTTATATAGGAGTAGAAACCCTGACTAAGACACGTCGTGAGATCCTGTCTCAATAGCAACAGAAAGATAGATAGAAAGAAAGAAAGAAAGAAAGAAAGAAAGAAAGAAAGAAAGAAAGACAGACAGAAAGACAGAAAGACAGGATAAAAGAAAGAAAGACAGAAAGACAGGATAAAAGAAAGAAAGAAAGAAAGAAAGAAAGAAAGAAAGAAAGAAAGAAAGGAAGGAAGGAAGGAAGGAAGGAAGGAAGGAAGAAAGAAAGAAAGAAAGAAAGAAAGAAAGACAGACAGAAAGACAGAAAGACAGGATAAAAGAAAGAAAGAAAGAAAGAAAGAAAGAA
Organism: Tokudaia tokunoshimensis; assembly: GCA_036184795.1. NCBI lineage: Eukaryota > Metazoa > Chordata > Mammalia > Rodentia > Muridae > Tokudaia > Tokudaia tokunoshimensis. Next base: position 124,783,376 of record BTHU01000002.1, on the reverse strand, counting down.
AGAAAGAAAGACAGACAGACAGACAGAAAGACAGAAAGACAGGATAAAAGAAAGAAAGACAGAAAGACAGGATAAAAGAAAGAAAGAAAGAAAGAAAGAAAGAAAGAAAGAAAGAAAGAAAGAAAGAAAGAAAGAAAGAAAGAGAAAGAAAGAAAGAAAGAAAGAAAGAAAGAAATATATCTAGTATGGTTTGAAAACTAGTAATAATGGAAAAAAAACAAAGACCATACTATATACTGATAGTTCTCATCTAGAAAATATACTTATGCTATTTTCTATATACCCTGAGAAATAGACTTATCAATGCAATAGAGAAAATATAAGTTTTTATTAAATGCTATTCAATTTAAGTAAAAGACAACTTGATATTTTTCTTTTACTCTAATACTGCCTAGAAACCTAGTTGTGCTTTAATTAGTGTGGGTCCTATGCAATCAAATATACTAAAAATAAAAAAAAAAAGTCTTCCCCAAATATGTTGTGGAGCATAAATAGCAAGATGTTAAAATACTTTAAAATCATTTTGAAATAGTTTTGAATTACTAATGTGATACTTGCAAAGCTTTACTTAGACCATCTTCAGATGGTTTGAATATAAAGTTTGGATGATTATAAATATTTAAATATAAAGAAATCACCAGTTGAGCTAGATTTTGAAGGCATTAGTGGGCAATTGACTTCTCTGAAAGTTTGTGAGTAAATCCTAGATTATGTTGCACACTTGACAGACTACACACATCCATTATAAAGTCCCAAGAAGAAAGGATTCCCATGCCAACCTTCAAACCCTCAACAGGAATTTATTCCAGCCATAACTCCGCACCGATGACAGAGTAAACCAGCATAGAATGGGGACTCCACCAAAGGGATTGTTTATGGAAGGGTCAGAAAGGGTTCCTCGTAAAACACTGTTAGAAGCCCCAGTGTTCTGTTCTGCTTTACATTTAGGCCAATAAACTCCTAGCCTTTAAGTTATGGGGTTTTCTCACCGTCATGTGATCAAAGCTGTAAGGTAAAACAGCCTCCCCTTTAGAATTATCACAAAGAGAGAAAACACAGTCTCAGCCCAGGAATAATGGCTGCGGTTCTGTTCATATCCATTAGCAAGTGAAGTGGCCTCCTTGGGAATTGGTGGTTAAATGGAATTCCAGTCGTGAGGAACATCACCAATTGTGTACCTACTACTGTCACTTGGCATAGTCATGTATATTTGTCAAAGATAGATGGCTTTGATTTTGCTCTTGATTCCCAGGAGATGGATCTTAAGTAAAAGGATATCTTAAAACAAAACCTACCAGCCAGCCAACCAACCAACCAATCAAACAAACAAAAAAATCACACAACAAAAGCCCCAAATTGTGTTGCTCATTAGAGCAATTCTGATACATATTTAATTAACAAAATAATAATCCTATAACAAGAGGCAACAGTGGCTCTAAAAAAGGAATAACATGATTCAGACTAAGAAATTCCTCATCTAGAAAGCAAAGATTGTGGGTTTGTGGAGAAATCACCTTGTCAGTAAAACTTGTACTACCTGTTTGGGGAGCAATGGTAACACAAATGGTACATAAAAGGGGGTCTTTAAACATTTGAAAGGAAATAGGAAAGTACAGACAGGCACACAGGAAACAATTGACAACTGTGTGTCTTGTGGAACAAAGGCTCTGCACGAATCTGCAGACTGTGGTGAGATTTACTAATCATACTTTCATAAATACTTTCATAAATGGGAAAAATGACCTGAAACACCATCTGAATTGTCAGCCAATTCAAATGTCTGCACATGCGTTCATGCACAGACATATCAAAACATGATGTGCTTTTCCTAAACATCCTACCTGCCCTCAAAAGAGACTGATTATTCTCTAAATATTTGGAATAAATTGATCATTAGCATAGTGCAAAGTTTCCTGTGTGACTAAAACAATTAGGGTTATTAAAGTCACAGGCCATCTTGGACACATCCAAGAAATAGCATTTCCTCTCTCATCTAGAATTGGAGTGATTTCCTGCCTCTTAACCACCCAATCTTAACCAAGAGGTAGCCTGCAGAGATTATCAGTTTGTCCCATTATAGGGATACTTTTCATCTCAAATGCAGCTCAGATAACAGTGTGTGAAGGCCCACTCAGGCCCTGAATCAAAGTGCAGCATCCTGCTATGAGTCTGATGGCACACTTCAGGGGCAAAAAGCTTTCCAACTGCAAGTGTGTACCACTCTCCCTAGGTAAAATGCTTTCCCTCAGGCTACTTTCCCTCTTTGACACATCAGTGTAGCAGTCTGAATCTTCTGAATAGCCATTTTTATTGAAGCCCTCAGTAAATACAGGATTGACACTGTGGCTGACCAAGTTACAAACACAACTTATTTTATTCTGAGAGGCAAACTATTAAGGGTTTATGGATGGCTCCTTAGCTTTCATAGTCATAATACACAATCAGAACCACAAATCTGTCTCAGGGCTATCAGAGAAGATGTTTCCATTTCAATTATTTCTTCTATCACTGGAAAAAACAGTGAGGTATTCACACCTGAGCAGAAAGCAGTTCTTTTTTTAAAGGATAATAATTAAAGTATAACAAAATGAAATATAATAAGATAAAACAAAACTGTCATATAAGCCCAAGAGAAGGCACAAAACTCAGGGACATACTCCTTCACACACTCTGGAATTCAGTAAAAACCGGTAAATAGCATATATATATATATATATATATATATATATATATATATATATATATATATGTATATATATATACATATATATATATATATATATATATATATATATATATATATATATATATGCAGATGATGTAGTCCCTGTGAATGATGTAATGTAAGATCATGTGAGCTTTGCTCATGATGGTTTAGAGGGCCTTGTTCTCTTGGTGTCCTCTGTACCCTCTGGCTCCTAACCTTTTTCTACCTCCTCTTTCATGGCATTTCCCTATCCCTAAGGGAAGGGATTTGATAGGGACATCCCGTTTAGAGCTGCTTGTTCCAAGATTCCATGCTCAGTGCTATGTTTGACTGGGAGTTCTCTGTCTTTGTTCCTGTATGCTGTGGATGAAGTTTCTCTGATGATGGCTTAGCAAAGTAATGGTTTAAGAATGTAGCAAAGTTTCATTGTTAGTCATTGTATTGCTGTTTTTCTTTTGCCTTGCCTTGCCTTGCCTTGCCTTGCCTTGCCTTTTTCTTTCTTTCTTTCTTTCTTTCTTTCTTTCTTTCTTTCTTTCTTTCTTTCTTTCTTTCTTTCTTTCTTTCTTTCTTAGAATAACAATATTTTGTTTTACTCAAGATCCCTGGGCTAACTAGTCTCTGGTTCTTGATCATCCAAGCAGTGTTTTATACTGGTTCTATCTCATGGAGTGGGCTTTAACTCAAATCATGTATTAGCTGCTTACTCTATCAAGCTTTGTGCCCCCATTGCTCTAGCATATTCTGAAGACAGGACACCATTGTACATCCTAGGATTTGTGATTGTCATAGTGTTTACACCATGATGAATCAGGTGCCACATCCATATAGACACAAGATACAGGTGCCACAACCATATAGACACAAGATATTCTTTCTATAAATAATCTCACCAAGAAGCTGAGAATCAGTCTATTTCAAGATCCTGCTACACCACTCTTGGGCATACACTCAAAGGATGTTTCATCCTATCACAAAGATACTTGTTCAACCATGTTCAATGTTTCTCTATTCATGAAAGCCAGAACCTGGAAGTGGCTTAGATTCCTTCCACAGAACAATAAAGAAAATGTAGTGCATTTAAACAACGGAGTATCTTTATTGGTTATTTTATTTATTTTCATTTCATTTCAAATGTTATCCTCCTTCCCAGTTTCCCCTCTGCTAAGCCCCTATCCCCCCTCCACTTACTTCTATGAGGGTGTTCACCCACCCACCCACCACCCCAGCACTCCTTATGCTGTGGCATCAAGCCTTCACAGGACCAAGGTCTTCCCCTCCAATTGATGCCAGATAAGTCCATCCTATTAGCCATTCAAAATGTTGTCATAAAACTCACAGATGAATGGATAGTACTAGTAAAAATATGATCTTGAGTAATGTGTCCCAGACCCAGAAAGTCAAATATGATATGTACTGTCATATATGTATATTATGTGTATATATAAATACATATGTATATATATTACTGTTAAATCAATGATAACCAAGATATAATCCTTAGAATGACAGAGGTGAGATTTATAGTTCTGAGAGGTACAGACATCTTGCTCTGAAAGGAAAATATAATACATAGTTATGGATGTACTGAGACAGAAGGATCAAGTGTGGAATAGGGAGAAGGACAAGGGAGGGAATACAGGAGGAGAAAGTTAAAGTTAAGCCACATTTGACGGGTAGTATAGAAACCTAATACTGAGGAAGCTTCTCAAAAGAGACCCATCTGGATATTTCATCATCATGATGATTCTTAATCATCATGAAAACTGCACTCAAAATTATAACCACTTGATTTTGCACTCCATAGCTGTGGGGAAGACATGAACCTATTGCATTTAGCATTGTCTTGTAATAAAGTACTGTACAAATTTTAATAAATAAATAATATACATGCTGTCTCACCATACCAGGAAATAAAAATGACAAAATGAATTTATTTTCCCTGAAATGATGTAGCCCATACATTTCTGATTTTTTGTCATAATCAAAGAAGTTGTTTTCAATAATGTCTATTTGAAGAATGTCTCCCATGTAGCCAAACTCAGTGCAAAACAAGGCACTCTTCTCACAAATATTCAAGTGCAGTTCATAATGGGAAGTTTCATAATTGACCTTCCTAGTGATCTGGAATAGAATCCATAAAGGAATAAGTGATCATTATTTGATTTTTAAAGCTATTCTAAAATGAAATCTGTTATGTTATTCTACTACTCAAAAATCTAAGTAACAGCATTATAAACAGAAGGACAACTATGTATGTTAGCTTGCTGTTAGATGCCACCATGATCCCAGCTAAGGAGCCCCACCTAAAAACATGAAAACAGAGGAAGAGACATAGCTCACTCTAGTTTTTCTTTATCATCATCACCCCAGATGGCTCACAGTAGCTCTTAATTTTGTATAACCTTAAAGTAGCAAGAGTCTTTTCAGTTTCTACAAATAATATTCATGGTAGTACTGGTTAAAGGCTGACCTTTATTGGGGTTTGTTAGATATTTGGTATAGTGCTACATTCTTCTGTCCTGTTATGTATGCAAAAACCAATGCTTGGAAGATTAAAAAGTTTTGCCTGTTGTAGGTACGTGCAACTCTCCTGCCATGACCTCATCTATCTTCTCAGAACATGTTAAGTGTACATAAGACATTTGAATAAGGAAAGGATTAAACAATCAATTTGTATGCAGAAAGGAGTATTAAAACAGGAGAATCAAGAATGATGACTCATGTTTATAATCTCTATACTAGAAAGTTAGTGGTGTGAGGATCACCCATGAGTTCCAAGCCAACCTAAGCTACATAGTGAATTCTAGGCCAGGGTAGACACAAAATGAAATTATGCTGGTTGTTGGCTTTTGTTTTATTTTAGCTTTTATTTATTCTGTCAACTTGACATAAACTAGGGGCATCTGGGAAAAGAGACTATTGGTTGAGAAAATGCCTTCACCACATAGGCCAGCAGGCATTCTAGGAGGCATTTTCTTGATTGCTGTAGGAGTGTCCTGGTCACTATGGGCAGTATCATTACTTGGCAGGTGGTGGCAGGTTGTATAAGAAATCAAGCTGAGTGAACCAGAGAGGAAAACAACAAACATCTATTTCCCCTCTGCTACACTACAGCTCCTGCTGGACTTCCTGCCCTAAGTTCTCCCTGTCTTCCCTCATTGATGAAGTGTGAACAGAGTTCTAAGCTGGAATAAAACCATGTCTCTCCTTATGGTGTTTGTTCATGGTTTTATCACATCAATAGAAGGTGAACTGGAACATTATCTAAACAATACTATATATACTACAAAAGTTCAATTTGGGGAACCAATGAGTTGTATTGGGGCTACTTATAAGATAAGAGATGAGAGGTTACTTACAGGAGTAGAAATGACAAGACAGCTCTATCACCAAAATCCCATTCCAACATCCAGGATGGGTGATAGCTCATAGAGCTGAGAACATGAAGCATAGTGCTCAAGTCTGCAGACAACTCAAGAGTTTGAAGTGTTTCCCTTCCCGGTGCTTCAGTATATATAAGACAGGCAGCTTAGCTGGTTTTTGCTTCTTCTAGGCAGCTGGTTTGGAAGCTGATATGGTCTGCGAGTCTTTTTTGCAGCTTGGTTCTGCTGCGTCTTGGAGGAACTCTTGGCTTTTGTTACTTACTTTGGTAGGAGGGGGCCTGGTTAATCTGATCAGTTTCAGTGACTTTCTAAATCTATTTTGTTTACCTTCTTGCTTAAGGATCTTCTTGCAAGATGGAATGTTTTAAACTCAGAGGAAAGTGTTTTACAATAAAAGTAGTCTAAGTAAAAGTAGGAGAGAAGAATGGCAAAGAATAATTGTACAAGAGGTATGAAGAGAAGTAACTGTTGAATGAGACAAATAGTAATAGTTCTGGGATCTAGAAATACCATTGTATTAAGGATGAAATTTTTGAGACGAGTAAATTATTATTAAACTACTATTGATCTCTTAATAATCCCCACAGAGGGAATCAATTGATCTACACAAAGATCAAACTTCTGAATATCTTACTGTATCTGTGTGTGTGTGTGTGTGTGTGTGTGTATATGTGTGTGTGAGTGTATGTGTGTGTGTGTGTGTGTGTGTGTAGTGCATATGTGAACAAGACATTGAATGTCTTTGTCCTTTGCTCTCCTCTGTATCTCATTAGCATTAAACTAGAAGCATTAAACTAGAAACATTTAGGCTATGCTTTCTGGTCAGAGAACTCTAGAGAGGTAGCTCTATAGATACACTTATCCCATTCTGCGTCACAGACACACACAGTTATGCTGGCTTTTTTTAAGATTGCTGAAGATTTTAACTCAGGTACAAGGTCCAAAACTATTAATCCCCATCCATTTAATGAAAAATGTTTCTAACGTTCTGTTCTAGACTTTCCATGTTGCAACAGCTATTTACTGTTACATCTACAAATCCAAGTGGTCTTCCTGGTAGACTTGATATCAACATGCTTATCTCAAGTTAGCTATTTCTTCTCTCTTCTCACTTATTTTAACTTTGCATACTGAGAGTCTGATAAGCCATGATGCAAAGATGACCAGTGTAATTAACATTCCATTCACTTGTTGTTCCCAGGCACAAAGCTAGAGTGTAATTACAAGGTTGCCTTGTGTCTGATAGAATGGTGTGCCTGACTTCTGGCCAACAGAACATAGAAGAAAGAAGTATTTGATACTCCAGACTAACTCTATGCCAGTCCTTCCAGGAATGTCAGTCTCTGTCCATGTGCTTAGAATCAAAGGAAAAATAGCACAGCAGCAAGAGAAAACATGGAACGTTCCAGAGAGCTTGAAAAGACAGTTGGTCTAGAAATGTGGGTCAACTGGTAACAATGTTTATTGTGTAAGCATGGGAACATAGGTTTGTTCACCAAAACCCACAAATAGATGCACCTAAAATCTTAATGCTGGAGAAGCACAGAGAGGGGAATCTCTGAGATTCACTCACCAGCCAACAACCTAGCCTACTTGGTGGACTCCAGACCATTTGAGACCCGATGTAAAAAAAAAACAAATGAGAACTGAGGAGGAACAACATCTCAAGTTTTCCTGGAGCTTCCACATGTATAGAGAAAAACACAAGCTCTCACTGATACTTGTATTTATATATGTTCCTGTGTGCGTGTACACATGTGCATGTGTATGAGTGCGCGCGCACACACACACACACACACACACACACACACACACAAAATGAAAGGTGTGGAGAGAGAGAAAGAAGATATCCAACTTTGAATGATCTCAATAAACACATAATGAAACTATAAAATTCTATTGCATAAAGCTACTGAACTTTATTTAAATACAAGCCACTAGGACTTTTGTTTATAATAGATATCATTAAATATCTTGACTAATAAAATACCCAAGGTATGTCTGCTTCCCCAGATAAAATGACAGCTTTATATCTCAGCATTTCCAGCATAACTATCAGGTCATTAAGAGAAAATAGTCATTTCCTTTTGAGAGTCTGAGCCATCTCAATATGCATCTGTTTACACTGATCAGTAATTATTCAGGTATTCTAGGGTTCTATTTTTCCAATTTCTGTGAAAGTAATCATACTGCTTTATTAAGGTTCTCAAGACAAAACATTACACTCCAGGGAGATTAAACAACAGAAATTCATCATTTCACAGACCTAGAGGCTCATATCTGCAATCAAGGTATGTGCCAGGTGAGCTAGCCCTGAGGCCCTTTTCCTTGGTTTGAATATAAATATCTTTTCTGTGTCTTCATAATGATCTCCCTTCTGTGCCTTCATATAAGAGTCTTTCTTTATAAAAATATCTGATTAGGACCCAACCTGACAGCCACAGTTTAACTTCTGTGCTTTCTTTAAGATGCTACTTTCTAGACAGTAGCATTTGGCGATACTGCAGTTCACTGTTCCAGTGTGATAACTGAACATCCAAGTTGGGAAGATTCAGTCTTACCAGGAACAAAGAAGCAGCCAATATTTTCTTTTCTGTACCTTCACCCCCTCCACCATATTTGCTGCTACCTACTCTGCAGGCACAAGTTTTGGAAGAAGGAAGTACACTGATTTTAGTTATTAACTTCTGGATTTTTCTGATGTCTACTTTCCTCCACTTCCAAATCATGCTACTAACTACTCAAAAAAAAATCTGCACACATTCTTTTTAGCTGCTAAGTAGAATAAAGATCATAATTTTATACATGTTGTGTCCAAAACTCAAAGACTGCAGTTTATCCTGGGGCTTTAACCACTTGTTCTGCTGTTTTTAAGACATGGTCCTCATAACATAAAATGGCCCCTGACTCACTGTTCCAAGTCCTATGATTACAGTGCCACCACATGTAACCTGTGCTTTCAATTTTATACTTTAATACTTGATTGCACTCAAATGTGACAATGACCTGGGCATTGCAGTATAGTTTTTTGCTATCAGGACCTTAAGGGGGTAGGGGATATAAGGTAATGGGATTTCAAAAAGTCAAGATTAGCTACACAGCAGTTAAGGCCAGCTGGGCTTTCATAGCAAAACCTCATCTCAAAACAATAACTATAACAACAAAGAATAACTGAAGGTATTCCCCTAACCACACAACTGTTTTCACATGCCTCATCAACTTTCTATACTCCTGGCTTCTGAACACAAGTACTGCCATCTTGAATGTCCTCAAACCAACACAATCATTAACTCTATAATGCAGTATCTCCAAATGCTACTGTCTTTGAAAATAGGGTCTTAAAAAAGGCACAGAAGTTAAACTGTGGCTGTCAGGTTAAATGCTAATCAGGTATTTTTATGAAGAACTATTATATGAATGCATAGAAGGAAGATCATTAAGATGACACAGAAAGGATACAATGTCTCTGACTCTCTGGGGAATTCCATTAAGTTTTCCCTTAGAACCTCAGAAATGCTTCATTTATACTCATTGTATTTATCGTGTTGTTAAAATAATAGTGAGTGCATAATAATCATTATAAATCACTTCAACTAATCTTCACACTCTTTACTAATCTCTACAACTTCTTTCTCTGGTTACAGGTGGAGATAAATGGAGCTTTGGGAAATAGATCGTCTCACTCTGGGTCACACACCTGAAAAGTAACAGAATACACTTGAACTCGAATTTGTCTTCTCAGATTCAAGTATTTTAGAATATATTTTATGCATTCATGCAGAAAATTTTCATATGGGAGCACGTCACCCATGAGCTTTGATGAATGTGTTTTATGCTATGTTGCAAATAAGAGCACAACATCCTATCAGCTGCCAACACATGTGTATGCTATCCAGGGTCATTTTAGGAGGGAGGAGGAAGCTGTTCACTTCACTTGAGGATAGCCATGTGTTAGCTTTTTAGTATATGTAAGGTCTACTGTATTAAGTGGATGCCTCACAAAGCCCATGCAAATTAAGGTGAAAATGATGATTGTTACCAATGTCATATCATAAGCAAACAATAAAATTCTTATGTGATAGATTACCATCTATTTAAAAAGACACAATAATGAAAAATTAAGTTTTCACTATAGTTTCATGCATAATTTCTTCCCTCTTACCTATAGTGTCAGGTTTGAGTGATTTTTTTCAAACACATCTTGAATCATTTTTGTAATGCAAACAAATAAAGAACTTAATGTTATCAGCTATATAAATGACCTACTTTTGATTTACTGACTTCAGTATGAATATGTACCGAATTTAAAACCAGTTTTATCTAAAAGTACATTTGTGGAACATTGGATGATCTTATTCAAAAAATCATAAACATTTATTTTAACTCAAGTGAGGCAAGTGAACTGCTAAGATAGTCATCTAGATACCAGTCACTACTACTACAATATATTCAGACAATATTTGTTTATGTGTATGTGTGTGTGTTATGCTATTAATTGGCTGTATTGTGACTTCCCCTCTAAAGAAAGAGCAGAGTTGTTAAATCAATATTACAATTAAAGCTGCATCATTAATTAGTAATATATTTTCAGACTTCAGAAGGCAAATACGCATGAATCAGCACCTACAAACCTAAGGGGTCGACTTCATGAAAGACCAATTTGGTGATCAATGAAGTTATAAAAACAATAACAACAAAGATCACAGCAATGGTCCAAATTGATTTCCTTGAAATAGCACAACTGCATTTGCATATATCCCATTCAGACCTTCCTTTATCTTTGGTGTTAGCAGTATTCTTACAAGAGCTTAAAGCTCCATTAAAGACCTTAAAGACCTTCTTTCCCCAGTTGTATCCTGGGCAGTCTACAAAAGGAAAATTAGCCTCTGAACCCCATGTGAGAATCTTCCCACTTCCAATGAACTGTCTTGATTTGACAGAAATGCATCTGGGCAGAGATGTATGTAGTTGTGTTCCTCAGAACGAAGAAGTGCTTACATTGCATTTAGAAGGCATGTTGATAAAAAGCAAATGAGGTCTAAATTTAGCTTGAACTGTGGTGAAGTGGATAAAGAGTGATTATAGCTATTTGTTCTGATGAGGTTACTAGCTTGGATCATGACCTCTTGAGAAAAATAAGATGGAGTGTTGTAATGGATTTTTCTTAATCTAATGTAGAAATGACATTGAATGATGGTTCTTAATTAGCATCCAACTCTTTACCTGCATTTGGTGAGACACCCCCCAACGTTTGCCTATATCATCTGTGAAATGCAATGAATGCTAAGTCTGAAAAGGCATGCTTCTTTTTTCACTTCATAATGAGGGAATAAGTGCGACACATTTAAATTGGTTCTGTGCAAATGAAGAAAGAGATGCGGGTTTCCATCGTGCACACACGACACCGGTTTGAATTACAAGGTCCTAGGAATTATAGAAAACAGACCCAGCACAAACCATGTAACTCCTTTATAAAACAAAGCCGGTTCTGAGCTTATTAGCTGTCTCTTATAGGATATAAAAGAAAGCCCAGCAAAGAAGCAAGGGAGTAGAAGTTGACTGTTTTCAAAGGCTTTGTGCAGCAAAAGTGTGGACCTGCCTATGCATATTAGTTCATCTTAGGTTTAATGATGCAAGGAATGAGTGCCAGATTTATTTTCTTCTCACTGTTTAATGAAGTAGTCAAGTATCCAACATTCTGCTTTGTGGAAAAAGAAAGATAAAAGACTATGTAATTCTGAAAGTCCTTCTTCAACTAACCTATTGTCTGGTTCTTGACCTCCGACTTATACAGTCTCTTGTTCTGAAGCCTTTTAAATTTCTTTGAGTGTTTCCTTTGGCTAAATGGCTATTAAAGAATGTAGAAATGCAGAGGTGGCTTGGTGGTGGCAGACAGGAGGGGGAGAGCAGTATGGGGCATGCCGTTCCGACCCATGCTTTGAGATAACATCATATCAGGAATTGAATTCAACGTTCAGAATCCATTCTGCCTTCTTATCTTTAAAAAACAACCTAAAGTTGGTAATTCAGAAAAGCTGGATGGATAAATGGAAAACCAGATTCTGTCTTCCTCTGGAGTACAGGCTTGTAAATCCCTGCTGGATCGTGGAAATTAACCATTTCCCAAAAACCAACCTTTTCTTTTTGCCCTAGGATAACCTGATTAAATTTCCGGGCTTCATTTTCTCTATTGGACTAGCAGTAATGTGAAACTGAAGAAGCCCTGTCAGATCTAAAGCCAATTTCAAAGGCAAGCCAGCTCCTTAGGGAAATGGCTGCCATGTGAAGGCAAGATTATGTTAATAGTTAAATCCTGTCTTCAAATGCCACCAACTGTCTTAAGAGAAAGTGATCTTATAAGGAGAGTGGGAAAAGGTGAGCAAACAACCTGAGGGGGAATAAATCAGGAAGAAAAAAAATGAAAAAGTATAAATTAAAATAAACCATAAAATGGAGAAGGAAGAGAATTTTGGGAATGAGGGAATGCGAAGAGCAAAACTTGTGCATGATTTAGATAGGTTAACAAGGATCGTATACAAACAATCAAAACATTCTTTGATTTCTACGCAGAAATGCTGATTCAAGGTAATATTCCAAAATACTTTTCAAGCTATTCTAGTTGAATATATAATCCTGTATTTTTGTAACTAATGATATATTGATAATACAAGGATTACTCGAAAGATAGGTAATAATTTAGGTATTTACTCCGTGATATGTCATTTCTAATATTGACTTTTGGATGATTTTATTCTGAGAAAATTCAGCTAATATTTTTGATGATGTACTAGGTTTTTAGTATGAATTATTTATTAGAGATTATTGCTATTATCTTCTGTTACATACTATATCTTCAAGTATTAGCTATTAGGAAAAAGAAATTGTAGACATTATATCGATGTATATGATAAATAAAATGTTAAGAGAAGGCACAATAGAGATAATAGTATTATTTGTCTTTCATTTATTTATCTGCTATAATTAAGGTTGACTGAGAGGATCATTGTGTGTGAGAACTCCAATCAAAATAAAGGTGCATTGTTAACAACAAAATGGATTAATAACAAATCAGCTTTATAGCTTCGATGGGCATAAATCCAATATAAATTCTAGCAAAAATATAAAGATGTCATATAGAAATTTTTTTGTTTACATAGAAAGTCTCCCAACTGCTTACTTGAGCTTCATTTATTTTGAAAATTTAAAATAATCTAAGGAAAACTGGAGAATTATCTTCAGTTGTTTAGTGAGCCACACTATGCAATATACACAAGACACAAATCAGGATTTCATATCTAAAACCCTTGTCTATCCTTAATCTTAGAACAGAAATATTCAAGCTTGCAATTAGTCTTTCTTTCTTGTGTGTGTGTGTGTGTGTGTGTGTGTGTGTGTGTGTGTGTATCCATACCTATAAGAATACTCTTTGCTTGTACTGAGAGTGAAATATCTGAAACATAAAGCCACTATTGAAGGGATTCTGGCCAGCATGGTTCTAACAGCCTTTTCTCCCCATTCTCTTTGCCTTGCTAAACTGTTATATTACATTCCTAAACTAGCTACCAAGTTTTTTTTTTTAAATTTTTTATTTTATTTTCTATATTCTTTATTTACATTCCAAATGATTTCACCTTTCCCAGTTCCCCCCTCCCCGAAAGTCCCATAAGCCCTCTTCCCTCCCCCTGTTCCCCGTTTGCCTAAGAATTTCATGAATTCATTGTTTTTAATTGCTGAGTAGTATTCCATTGTGTAAATATACATGGAAAATATCTCTGACAAATTAAAGAAATATATAGAAAAACACGTTAAGATTGACTATTTCACGGAAAAATTATACAGATAAAATGGTAGGCATAAAAATATTCCTAAGTTGATTGAAAGTGGAATTATAAACATTTTCTTATAAAATTGAAAATCTACAAGGAAAATATTTCTGATAAAACTCAAGAATTTGGCCACTTCCTTCTGTGGATGATAGCTAGCAAGGTCCAGCTATCAAAAGCCTGCTTTGGTTCACCTAATTAACATGCCCAATTAAAATACACCACTGCATTCTAGCCTATTCTAACACAGATTTCCTGTTTTTTCTCTTCTTCGAAGTTACACCTGCATGATTGTATGAGAGTTTGCAATCTCCCCAGCCATGGAGGAGTATTTCCCTTTTTGTATATCCTCCACAGCATATGTTATCCCCTTGAAAGTTTGATCTTAGCCATTCTGATGGGTGTAAGATGGAATCTCAGGGTCATTTCGATTTGCATTTTCCTGATGACTAAGGATTTTGAAAATGTCTTTAAGTGCTTCTTCACCATTGGAGATTCCTCTGTTGAGAATTTTCTGTTTAGCTGTATTTTTAATTGTGTTATTTGGTGGTTTGGTTTCTAACATTGAGTTCTTTATATAATTTGAATACTAGGCCTCTGTTGAATGTAGGGTTAGTGAAGATCTTTTTTCCCACCTTTACTGTTGTTTTGTCTTATTGACAATGTCCTTTGCCTTACCGAAGCTGGGGGCATCTCTAGGACATGCCAGGGACTTGAAATGAGGGAGGCACCCAGGAGTCAATGTGGGTGACCTAAGCTGAGATGCATAACAGTGGGGATGTGGAACCTGAAACAGGACCCACAGTAGAGGGATAAGGACGCCAAGCCATCCACAAATCTTTCTACCCCAAGTTTGTTGTGTCTAAAAGGAATGCAGGGACAAAGTTGGAGCAGAGAATGAGGGAATGACCAACCAATTACCGGCCCAACTTGAGACCCATCCCATGGGCAAGCACCAGCCCCTGACACTATATTTTTATTTATTTAATTTTTTTATTAGATATATTCTTTATTTACATTTCAAATGATTTCCCCTTTCCTGGTTCCCCCCTCCCCGAAAGTCCCATAAGCCCTCTTCCCTCCCCTGTTTCCCAATCAACCCCCTCCTGCTTCCCTGTCCTGGTCCCCTACACTGCTGCATCAAGCCTTTCCAGGACCAGGGGCCTCTCCTTCCTTCTTCTTGGGCATCATTTGATATGTGAATTGTGTCTTGGGTATTCTGAGCTTCTGGGCTAATATCCACTTATCAGTGACTGCATACCATGTGTGTTCTTTTGTGATTGGGTTACCTCACTTAGGATGATATTTTCCAGTTTCACCCATTTGCCTAAGAATTTCGTGAATTCATTGTTTTTAATAGCTGAGTAGTAAGTATTCCATTGTGTAAATATACCAGATTTTCAGTATCCATTCCTCCATTGAGGGACAACTGGGTTCTTTCCAGCTTCTGGCTATTATAAATAGGGCTGCTATGAACATAGTGGAACATGTGCCCTTATTGCATGCTGGGGAATCTTCTGTGTATATGCCCAGGTGTGGTATAACGGGGTCCTCCGGTAGAATCATGCCCAGTTTTCTGAGGAACCGCCAGACTGTTTTCCAGAGTGGTTGTACTAGCTTGCAATCCCACCAACAGTGGAGGAGTGTTCCTCTTTCTCCACATCCTTGCCAACACTTGCTGTCTCCTGAGTTTTTGATCTTAGCCATTCTGACTGATGTGAGGTGAAATCTCAGGGTTATTTTGATTTGCATTTCCCTAATGACTAAGGATGTTGAATATTTCTAGGTGCTTCTCAGTCATTTGATATTCCTCAGGTGAAAATTCTTTGTTTAGCTCTGTACCACATTTTTAATAGGGTTATTTGGCTCTCTGGAGTCTAACTTCTTGAGTTCTTTGCATTTATTGGATATTAGCCCTCTGTCAGACGTAGGATTGGCGACACTATTAATAATACTGTTATGCTTGCAGAGAGGAACCCAGTATAACTGTCTGCTGGGAATCTCTACCCAGCAGGTGATTGAAACAGATGAAGCAACTCACAGCCAAACATTGGACAGAGTTCAGGTATCTGGAAGAGTTGGGGGAAGGATTGGGAGTCCCTGAAAACAATAGGAACCCCACAGGAAGACCAACAGAATCAGTTAATGTGGTCCCTTGTGAGTTCTCAAAGATTGAACAACCAACCAAAGAATATACAGGGACTGGACTGAGCCTGCCCCCCCCCCCGGCACATATATACCAGAAGTGCAGCTCAGTCTTCATGTGGGGCCCCCAAGGACTAGAAAGGGGAGCTGTCCCTAAATTGTTTCCCTAAATTGTCTTTGGAACCTGTTCCCCTAAATGACCTTAGTGGGAGAGGATATGCTTAACCCTGCAAAGACTTGATATGCTGCGGGAGGGTAGGAATGTGGGTGGGGAGACCTTCTCAGAGGAGAAGGGGAGGAGAGAATGAGAGAGGGAACAGTAGGCAGGGAAGAAGGAGGGAGCGATTGGAATGTAAAATGAATAAAAAATAAATTAATTAATGGAAAAAATAAAAATGAAAGGTCATTTGCATTGTTTTTCTGCCTGAGTCAGAAAGCAGCCACATAAGCTTTTTTTTTCCTGGTTTAATAAGCAATCTCTCTGTGAAAACAGGTGTCTGGGTGTGGTTTGTGCCTAATCCAGAGTCAGAAAGGGAATGCCCACTGTAGGGAGTCTCCTAACAATTATAACAATAGCAAGTCTAGCAGCTGTGGATGCTTCACTGCATTTTGGGTCTCCTAATTAGGTGGAACAGTAATAATGATTCCAAATTTCCTTCGATTTCAGAAACATTTGCATTTGTACTTCATTAAGGTTATGCAAACCCAGGCAAGTATTTAATTAAGAAATTATCCAGATTGTTCACAAAAAGGAAATGGTGTGTGTGTGTGTGTGTGTGTGTGTGTGTGTGTGTGTGTATGTGTGTGTGTGTATGTTGTACCTATAAATGTGTGTCAGAGAGAGAGAGAGAGAGAGAGAGAGACAATGATACAAAGGACAGGAGGCAGTTATATAGAATGAGAAAACTAATCTTTAATATCAGCTATTGTTTTGCAGTTAACTTTCCAGGGAATTGTTCACGTGTTGGCTGTATGCTAGCATGACACTCCCATGATTACATGTGGTTACCAAAAAAGAAACTTGGTTCTGGGCATGAATCTGGGAACCTTTAGATGTTAAGTATGTGTTTCATCACTGAAATATCCTCTCTATTCCTCACACTCACATCTGGATCATGGATTGGAGGATTTTAATAACGTATGCTGCCTGTAAGGCATTATTGTGTCTGTATCTAAGCAATAAAGCTGGTATACCATCTCCTTTTCCTGCCTAAAGATCTGTTTACTTGGGTTTATTTATTTTTTTACACATTGTTTTTTCTAATGGATATCAGTATCCTAAAGTCTAGCATCCTGCCAATTCTAGAATTAGGATTAGTTGAGCAATAATTATCCTACTCATAATGGCTGATAAACACTCAAATATTCACTGAGAACTGACGTTACACGAGGTCATTTCTAAATTATTTACTTGTTTGTTTGTTTTGTGAGATAGGGTTTCTCTGTGTAGCCTTAACTGTCTTGAAACTCACTTTGTAAACCAGACTGGCTGGCCATCAACTCAGAGATTAATTTGCCTCTGCTTCCTGAGGGATGGGACTAAAGGCCGGGAAACCAAGGTCCAGTTTCATTTCTAAAAAAAAAAAAAAAAAAAAAAAACTCCCATTTACTAATTAAAACAATTTAAAAAACTTGGTGTGTTGCTAGTCACCTTTTTATTTGTAAAGCTTTCCATCAGATGATTCTTTTTACATAAATCATTCACATAAACAGGAGTAAAACCAACAGCAGCAACAGCTTATACTGACATTTTAAGTGCAGCAGTAAGAAGTCGCAACTTTATGGGCTATTAGAGAACATTTTGAAGGTGATGAGAGAAGTCAAGGATATATTGTCAAGACAAAACTCTTTTAAAACATATTCTTTTGTCAATTTTTAATTTGTAGAGACTACTACTATGTATGAACACGGTTCACATGTATTCTGTTTGGAGATACTGTAAAACATGATAACATGTATGCACGCTAAAACAACCACTGTTTTTTCTTCCTAGCCATAGACTGCTTTTGACTCTCATTCACTAAACACACTGTGTAACACTTTGCACAAAGCTCAAATCCAGGTGAATCAAGGACCTCAACATAAAACTGGATACACTGAATCTAATAGAAGAGAATTGGAAAGAGCCTCCAACTCATTGGCACAGGGGGAAATTTCCTGAACAGAATACCAAAGGCTCAGGCTCTAAGATCACAATAGATAAATGGGACCTTATGAAACTGAAAAGCTTCTGAAAGGCAAAAGACACCATCAATAGAACAAATCAGCAACCTACGGATTGGGAAAAAAAAACTTCACTAATTGTACGTCCCATAGAGGTCTAATACATAAAATATATGTGTACTCAAGAAGTTAACCTTCAAAAACCCAAATAACTCAATTTTAAAAATGGGGTACAGAGCTAAACAGAGATCTTGAATGGCTAAGAAGCACTTAAATAAATGTTCAAAGTCCTTAGTCATCAAGGAAATGCAAATCAAAATGACCCTGAGATTCCACCTTACATCAATCAAAATGGCTAAGACCAAAAACTCAGGTGACAGCAGATGCTGGTGAGGATGTGGAGAAAGAGGAACACTCCTTCATTGCTGGAGGGATGGTCAACTGGTACACTCTGGAAATCACTCTGAAGTTTCCTTGGAAAATTGGAAACAGTTCTTCCTGAAGACCCAGCTATACCACTCTTGGACATATACCCCAAAGATGCCCCGACCCTATCAAAAGCACACGTGCTTCACTATGTTCATAGCTAGTCACATTTTCTAAAGAAAGGTGAGGATAACTACATGAATCATTTTTCCAATTCCAGTTGCATGCATGAGAACTCTCAACTATATCCGATTAGCTTCAAATGATGTTCTTCACATGATATATACCCCCATATATATTTTAGTAAACAGTTGACCCACTCTGGTTCAGACACCATTTTTATAACCAGGAAAAGTAAACAGTTTTCCAAAATGGAGAGGAAAATATTCTAAAACTGGAGTTCTTATAGGATAATGTTCAACTAGGTCTTGATTAACATAAACATTTCCAAACTTCAACTTGAATGTAGTGGGAAAACCAGACTGTTCTGATTTAGGTATTATAAAGGAAGAAATTTGTAATTTTAATGTCCACAGTGATGATTAGAAATTAGAAATTACTGGGAGATGCTTCAGCAATTTAGAGTACTTGCTACTCTTGCAGAGGACCAGAGATAGGTTCCCCAAACCTGCATGATCTCACTACTGTATGCAACTCCAATTCCAAGGAATCTGACAACCTCTCTGGCCTCCATAGTTGGTGTGTGCATGTGGCACACTTACATAGTGGAGGCAGTATACTCTAACACATAAAATAAAGAGAATAAACACTTTAGAAATTTGTTTTTTACTAATTAAAACAGTACTATAATTTGTATGTTAGTGTAAAGGCATCAAGTAGGCATCTAGAAAGTAAAAGTATAATGATAGAATGGTAAGAAACAATTCTAAGTTACAATTCTAGAAGAAACAACTGTAAATCAGAGGAAAATGAAAGGGACACATAGCCAGCTAGTAGAGCATCATGTAATCAATAAGCTATGATTTCAGCCCCTGGAATTCTTGAGACTCTGGTATGTGAACCAAGATGAGCAATGCTTAGATTTCTCACACTACTTAGAGAAGCCTGAGAGACAAGTCTCTTCGAGAAGACACAGCTACAAAATGACTAAGAATAGATTGAGCCTAGGTCATGAAACAGTGCGGTGCTTTCTCATGATATTTACACTTTGCTGAATCCAAAAAAGGAGTAAGCTTAATTCATTTAATTCAGGGAAGAATTAACAATGCTGAATTGTTGAAATGTTTTCCCTTCCATGTTTAAGCTATTCTTGATCAATGCTGTGCAAATTTAAAATTTCAATACCGGAGAAAGTACAATTAAAATAACAGATGTATGGAGAAAATTTTTTCTTTGAATAAAAGCTTTTACAAAAGAATAGTCACAAATTAAATTACAGAACCCATTACTATAGCCCAGGCAATGATTGTACAGCTCAGAAAGTACTGCCGTATTTCAAAACAAAACCAATTTTACTAAGTGAGTAGGAATGGAAAGTTCTAGCTCTTTTAAGAGCTACCATTTCAAAACCAAAAAGCCACCTGCCACATTGTGACACACCTCTTCTAACAGCAGGTAAAGATGATCCACATTTGTATCTTAAAGAGATGACTTAGAGTTTCTTACCTCCCTGTACATCTGACCATTTAGCATCAGTTATCATCTTTGCTCAGCAAAGTTGAACCTGGCAATAACTCAAGGCCCTTCACTTGACAAATAAGAATTAGGAAACAAAGAACCATATATGGTGAGTTTCAAGAGTGAGTTCACACTTATATGAAAAGACAAAATACCTTTGGTATTCTCACACAGTATCTCAGAATAGGTCTTAGAACATATGGAAATTTTACACAACTTTACGGTTTGGTATAGGTAATGAGGACTTGAATGTCAAAAATTTTGTATGTTGGGTACATTAATCACAAGTGTATCTCCAACTGTGTAGAATGCTGTGACATTCCCTGTACTATCTAAAGACTCAAGGATGAGGTAGGGTGCTAAAACTCCCCAAAAAGATGTATGTAGGCTGACATGTTTATTGTCTGGTTTCCTAGAAATGATCACTCGTCCCATAGCTTAATATTTTATGTTATGCTCTGCTGTCTGAAGTTATCATAGTAAGGTCAACCAAGGTATATAAAGATAAATGTATAATGTTACCAGAAAGATTAGATGCTTCCTACTAATTCATCAAATTCATTACAAGCACAGGAAGAACATTAAGCTTTCTGTGACACTCAACTTTTATTTATAAAAAATAAATCAACCTAAATAAATACAGTTTGTTTTAATACCAAAAGAACTGACCCTAGAAGTAGGAAAAATTTAGAGTTTAAATTTTGTCTTAATTTTTCTTTTTCTTTTAAATTTAGTCTCATATGAAAATTTTCTTTACAAAATGATAAAATATATCTAGTTTAGAATAAAAGTCATCAAGAAAAATACAGACATGCTTGTGTATATAAGTATGCAGTCAAGGATTATGGATGTCCAGAGTGATATGAGAAACTATGAGACATTAGAGCAGGTGGTAAAGAGGCCTGCCACCAGAAAGTTGCTTTGGATGATGAATAGGATGAATGAGAAGAGAGAGAGCTGTCCAGATAGCTACAAAGCAACAGCAACCATCCACATATGATTGCTGAATGGTAGTTTGACGGGCTTAGGACTGTTACTAATTGAAAAAGAATACTTCAAAAAGAATTGGGAGAGACAGTGGTCTTTGTCCTCTGTGGCCAAAGCTGGAAAGAAGGATACACATGTAAGAGTTAGAACCTTACAGAAAACTCTTTGTGATTTATGCCTCTAGGTCTATCCTTGAGACTATATCTCTGGGGTGGGGCAACCCAGTCTGTAAATTAAATTATGTTTTGTAAATGAAGTAAATGTTTTAATCTCAGTGATAGAATCCATAGATTCTACAGTACAGTGCATTGGGAGGATATCCAGACTGAAATGGCCTGCAGAGTGATTAAGGAAAATAGAGGACTATGTATTTGAATAATAGTGCATATATTTGGACATTGAATATGGATCATGAATTGTACTAGTTATTTCTCTCTATTATCTTAGTTCTAATAGAAAAGCAATTTAAAAAGAGGCGCAGGACATGGAAATACTTGTCAATGGAGACATAAACATGTACTTTGAGTAAGTAGCACATCAATAGAGAAAGTAGGCATCTGAGAGCTTTATGGAATGTGAAAGACTTCAAATGAGTCTGGTTCCAGTGGCCCAAAGTTCAGTTTCCCACACACTCAATGCCATTTGCTTGTTTGTTTAATGCCAGTGGCCCATATGAAAAAGAAAGACAGCAACATCTTCCTTACACTACTACCAGGGCTATGAATCTTTCCTTTTTTCCCTCTTGTTAACCTCAAGCCACTGAGCTCCTGTTCACTGCCTCTCTAGTACACACTGTCTTCATTCAGTGCATTATATTGCACCTCTCTTGACCAGAAGGGAAATAATGAACAGCTCCTTAGGTGATATCAGCACCCAAGCTTAGATGGATAGCAGCAGATTGATTTACACTATCTTTCTCAGCCACAGGAGCTAATAGCCTCGGTGCCCCAAAACGCAGCTACGTGTTAAGCTTCATGCTTTGCAGTTACTCCCATACCACTTTCCTTACCACATCCTCCTTGCCTTGTCTTTTCTACAGCAGAGGCCCCTTATTTTCCTCTCCCTTTGTTCTTTTATTTATAGTTCTAAGGTTTATCAGCATCAACACCATTGCATTTTATTGGCTTGGTTTGGAGGATGAGCCTAAGTCTCATAAAATATACATTTAACTTGCTTGATCGCAAAACACATCACCCCATTTATAGGAAAATTAAGAGGTATAACTCACCAGGAATGCATAAAAGAAGACATTATTATTCAGCTGGGTAATCAAATATTGACAGAATTTTTTAAGTTGTGGAAATTTATGGTGGAATTTTACTTAGTCTTTTTAGAAAATAGACTTGCTCTTTGTACATGTAGATTATTTCAATCAAAATGCACACTACTTGCTTAGGAAAGAAAAAGCAATATCATTCTGAGTTTATGAAATTGGAACTTGACTCTTGTCTATTTGCTTCTAAGACAACCCCATATAAATATCTTTTTCTGTCAATCTTAGATATGAATCATATAAATTTGAAGCTGATGATAATTAAAGAACATGTGATTATGCTTGCAGGTAATAATCTTTTCATTCTGGTTTCATAAACTCTGCCAGAGAGCCACAGGCAAACAAAAACATTAGTCTCTGGGCTTTCCAAATGAGGAATAGACATAATTACAATCTATTAGTTTACTCAATTGGTTGTCAATGTGATTCAGCAGGTATAAGTCAGACAGGCTGGAATGGCTGCCTTTATAGCTTGGCTTTGCAGCTGCACATTTGGTCAGAGAAAGAGTCCCTGTGGGAGTAACACACATAACACTGAGGTAATACAATATGGAATGATGAAAGAAAAAAATTACTAGACAATCAACCCCAGCAATCATGTTCTAGTCATGATTCTAAGAATACCGATTACACTGAACAAGATGAGTAAAGTCCAAGTTCCATATCAGCCAGATTGGATGCTCATCATGTTTACACGTTCAGCATAAAGATGCCATACACTGTTCTGAGGAAGAAAATAAAAATCAATCCCTGTTATCAGGGAAAGTAGATGAGAGAAGGAGGTGACAGTAATTAAATCAGTATACAATCTCTCTCTCTCTCTCTCTCTCTCTCTCTCTCTCTCACTCACACACACACACACACACACACACACACACATGTGCGTGCAGGTACACACAAACGGTAACTGAAATATGCAATGCCAAGAGAGGCAAATGCTACCAAAGTGTTCTAAAAAGAAAGAGTTAGTTAGAAATCATAGAGAAAGAGTCCCTGTGGGAGTAGCACTCATAACATTGAACAAATGTAATATGGAATGATAAAGGAAAAAAATGACTAGACAAGGATGGGAATTAAATGAAGTCCAGGTGGAAAAAAGAGACAGGTAAAGGTCTGCATGAGAGTATTGGTGTACTATAAGAGCTAACAGACAGCTCTCTAGAACACACCATGAGACTTTATCATCTTACTTGAAAATCCAGAGAAAAAAAGTGTCTTATGGGCCAGGATGTGGCATTTGTTTGGTTCTATAGGAGCATTCTTTAACTAGGATCAAGATGGAGGCACAATCAGACTTTCATTATCGTATAATGGTCACCTTGGTTTCAAAGCACATAACAGATTACAGGAGAAAATCAAGGAAATGCACTGTGATGTCCACAGCCTGTAATAAAACCAGCAAGGAAGTCATCCACCTCATGATCAAAGTTAATAGTACCAAAAGTCAGAAAAATCACAAAGAAAATGTACTTAGAAACAGATGAGTAGTCAGGTTCTCACCCTATTTCTCTACAGGGAATGTGACCTTGATTTATTTCACTAACACACTTGGGATCCCAGATCTGTATCAAGTGCTTTTTCTCTGCTACAATGACATTAGTCCACACCACCATCATATCTGTCTGCATTCTTTGTGGCTGTATGAATGGCCATTCCAGTCACTCTTTTTCAAAATAATAGTCTATTTGCTCCGAGATATTCATTCATGTAAACAACATATCTTGATATTATCCACTCTCTACTTCCCCACCTCTCACCTCCCAAAACTCCTCCCTCTAAATATCTAGTCCATTTCTAAAAATTATTATAACTCATTTAGTCGACTAAATCAATTAAGATTAGTGGTCCATGTGTGCATGCGTATAGGGCCATCCACTGAGTCATAGAATAACCTACCATTGGCCACAAGCCTTAAGGTAAGTGACTTTCCTTTCTCAAGCAGCCATAAACTGCCAATAGCTCCAAGACTATGGGTTGAATCTTGGAAACTCCTGTCCAGTCCATGATGCATTTCTCTTTTTATCAACATAATATTTTTATTTATTCTTGAAGAAGTTCACGCCATGTATCCCACCACACTTACTTGCCAGTCTGTCCATGCCTCCCTACCTTGTGACCTACCGAAAGGAAATTAATATAAAAACAAGAATTAAAGTTTTTTTTTTAAAGACCAATTTGTGTTACCCATATACTAACTGGACCATGGTCAAACTAACAGTGGCCTGCTCCTGAAATAGAACTAAGTCCTTCCTCCCCCATAACTTCAAAAGAAACCATCAATTAGTTGACTTTGATGGTGTCCTATTCAGTCTGATTCTTTGGTGGGGGATGTGCCAGGAGGGATTGTCACAGAAGCTTTCCATGTTCCTCTTTCCCAACTATGTGCCTGCAGTCACTGACATCACTGCCAAAGGACTTCCTTGTTCTTTACAGTAAATGGGAGCACCTCTATCATATGTTTTCACATGGTTTCTGGTGACAGTACAGGATATAAACATGGCCCTTGGCAGCATGCAGCAGGACCACAGATCCAGATCAACATATACCCTGGCCATAGCAGAACCAAGAACCCCGACATGGCCCTGAGCATCTGCACAGACCAAAAACCTCAACATGGCTTCAGGTGGCTGCATAGGCCACTCATATCAACTTGGCCCCTGGCTTGCAGCATGGTGCAGAGTCATCAACATGGCTTCAGCCTGTGGAATTGACCACAGATATTTGAACAGCCTTGGGTTATAACATGGGCCATTGTCATCAGCATGACCTCTGGCTGCATTAGGACCCTCAGTGGCAACACAGTATGAGCTTCAACATACTCAGGCCACTCAAATCAACATGTCCCCTATCCCCCCCAGGCTGGAAAGCCAGAAGACATCACAAAGGGTGCCGTCAGTAGTACAGACCACATATATCCACATGGATCTCCAACATTATCATAGCCTAGGGTAGCAGCATGGACCACAGATACCAGCACGGCCGCAGGTAGCATCATGGACCATAGAGGTCCTTCCAGGACATTCAATCCAGAAAGTAAACTCTTCATCTTGAGCCTCTGACTTGGCTCCGAGTAGGGAGATGCCATGGCATGTGTTTAGGGGCTGAGTCCATATCTGAGTAAGCTCCAGGCTTCCACATACTACCTGGCTGATCCTACTGGGCAATGACCTGTTCCACTATGGACCTCAGCCTTCTCTCACACCTGTCACTGCCATCACATCTCCAGGTCTGCCTCTCTTCACATTGCATGCATTGCTGCATTTCTCCATTTTTTTCTGGACCATTTCTTCATCACATATTTGCTCATTTTGATGGCACTCACCTAGCTTCCCCCATGCTTGCCTTGCAAGGTGGTGATCAGCCAGTCTGGCTCCTGTAGCTCCCACCCTGCATAGTGGGAGACATCCATTATATATTTCTTAACTAGCTTAATTTTCCTCAGGTCCTAGGCTGGCTTTGGGTTCATGAGTATAGTAGCACGTCATGTCCAGCACATACCATTTCATAGCGCTCCTCTGCATCCTCCAGCTCTTGCATTGTTTTTGACTCTTCTGCAATGTTACCTGAGACTTATGTGTGCAGTTGCGTGTTGACTGATAAAGATGTCCTGTCTATGATGGAGCACTCACAATTGCTTACTCTCAGCCCTTTGAACAGTTATGGATATTTGTATTAACCATGATGTATGGCAAAATGAAGTTTTTCTGACCAAGGTTAAGAGCTGCACAAATCTGAGTGTAAATACTTAGAAGGCAGTTTGGTAACAAGCCCATTTAGCAAACTAACAATGACAGGGTTCCTCAGAGCATATGACCTCCCTAGACACCGTTTTGTTTTTGTCATTAAGATCTGGTTTACAGTCATGGGCAGGGAAATGGACATATAAACAATAGACCATTTTGTACACTCTTATCTCTTTTTAACCAAATCCCAAAGTTTTATTCTGGATTCCACGGAACGATCCTAACAGCTTTCCTTTCAGACAGATAAATGTGTGTGGTGGTTTTAATAAGATATCTGCATAACTCTTAGATATTTGACTACTTGGTCTCCATTTGGTAGCTGTTTGAGAAGGATTAGGATGTATGGCCTTGCTAGAGGAAGTATGTCACTTCCAAAGGGCCTCATGCCATTTTGAGCTAGCTCTCTGCTTCTCGTTTGTGGTTCAAGATGTGAATTCTCATCTTCTGCTATTGCTCTCTCTCTCCTCAGTGGTCATGGGTCATGGACTAGTTGCTCTTTAATAAGAAACCCCAAATAAACATTTTTCTATATATTTCCTTGATCATGTTTTATCACAGCAATAAAAAAAGCAATTGAGACAAAGAAAGAGACCCTAGAAAAGAAAATCCCCTACATACTGGCACAGTTGGTTTTCTAGTTTATGCCAGACAAGCACAGGTTCTAAGCTAGCCTCAGAAGAAACCATCTGGACCCTAGGAGAAGGCCTCCCAATAAATGACTAAACTCCCAGAAAATTGCAATCATATCTAAAGCTATACATTTATCTCAGGAGCACTCCTTCTGTACATGAGTCATGAATTAAACCCTCAAAGTACAGTCTCTATTTAAGAAATCTCATTCTATTTAAGCATAACTTACAGACTATAAATTTTAAAAGGCCAAAAATATTAAGGTAATGGTTGCCCACTGACCTTTGCTTTTATGATGACTGACCACTGCTCCTTGCTTTCATTCCTTCCACATTCTAAGTTTTCCCTTAAAACTTTTGGTAGAAGCAGGCAGAAGGGAAGATGCAATAGAGGGTTTCTAGGAGAGGGGAAAACTGGGAAAGGGGATAACATTTGAAATGTAAATTAAGAAAATATCCAATAAAAAACATTAAAAAAAACCTTTTGGTGACTCATGTCACTGGACTTTACTCTCTTATGATATCTTTCATCCTACAAGGCCAGTACCTATTCAGTTCAGTCAAATAGAAGCTTCTCAGCCCAATCCCTTGCTCACATCCTGGCACAATCCAGTCAGGCTCAAGTACTGGGATGCAAGAGAGAAATCAGTGAAGATAAAACTTGCAACTCGCTTCTGAGTCCACTCACTTTTAGCTTGTATGGCACTACTTCTCTAGTTCAGTAAAGCCTTGTCTGTTTTTCTTCCCTGATCCGTACCATTCTGTAGTCATGATCATGAGGCAGATGACATGGGAGCCATGGGATCAGAATGTATTGAGTGGTTATTGAGTTTCTGGGTCCCTAGTTTACAGAGGAATATGCTCTGTGGCACTCAAAGCCTTCCAAAAATACTTTCATTAACATTTGTCACTTTAGGTGATATTAACTACTTTAAATCAAAGTTAAGGTAATCAACTAAAATGAAATATGTATAAAAATTCCACATGGAATCCAATTACATCAGAAACTAACTTTTAAAAGCAAAAAACAAAATATTAAAACAAATATGCATAAATTGTTATTAATTAGCCCCAGATTGATCAACATACTTTGGGAACCTCCTATCCTGCTATCCTGTCTTTAGTCTCTTATCTTCCCTATCTCTTTTAGTCTTCTCTGGCCAGCCTTCCAATCTACCCTCCTGTTTCAAGAAGAGGTGTTTGAACTTCTCAGACATGCTATTGACTGGGATCGACCTTGCTGGACCTCCTGATTATTTAGGTTCACTTCAATAACCCCTTCACATAAAGCCACAACCAATATTTCTTACATTCACAGGGTCCATTTTCCTGTATCTCTGTCACCATGATGTCCACATCAGTTTCTCTATTATCTTTAAACCACCTAACTTTGATTGAAAACATGAGTTGATTTACTTGTTGATTTCTTTCATATTTGTCACTTCTCTCTGCTTTATGCGGTTTTCCAGCATGATAATAAAATAGATGAACCAAACTGCTTCATGAAGAAATATGGTTACATTGACTCATAATTCTGGACGTGCAGGGCAATGGATCCTATTGGTCAAGAGACCTGTCTTTGTTAGAGTTTGTACTGCTGTGAAGAGACGCTGTGACCATAGCAACTCTTATTAAGGAAAACATTTAATTGGGGCTGGGTTACAGTTCAGAGACATAGTCCATTATTGTCACAGTGGGAAGCATGGCAACATGCAGGCATGTATAGTGCTGGACAGGAAGCTGGGAGTTTTAAATCCAGAGTGGCAGGCAGTAGAAAGAGAGAGAGTGAAACTGGACCTGGCTTGAGTATCTGATCTCCACTCCTGCCCCAAGAGATAGACTTCCTCCATCAAGGTCACACCAATTCCAACAAAGCCATGCCAACTCCAGCAAGGCCACACCTCCTAAGTAAGAGTGCCACTTCCTGAGCCTCTAGGTTCAGTTTATTCAAACCACCACAAGACTCCTTGCTAAAAAAGTATTAAAGCAACACAAAATATCACCTATCAAAACAAGCAAGCATGCCCAGTGTGTGTGTGTGTGTGTGTGTGTGTGTGTGTGTGTGTGTGTGTGTGTGTATTTCTTTCCATGTACTCACTCTGTCTTTAAAACCACTAGAATTTAGCTTTATGGAGGCTCCCTACAAATGAAGCTATCTAATCTTTTTAAGCATTTTTACAGCCTCCACCTCTAAGCACCATGATTGAATCAAGACTTTGACTTTATAAAACCTCACCGTGAGAATTAGCTTTCAACAGATGAAGACTTGTATATTTCAGCCATATCTAAACAGTGATACTCAGTAATATACTTCTTTCAGATTTTGCTTTCTAGATCCTCCATGTTTAGAGGAGTGTTTGACTCCTTATGAGCCTTAGAAAAATGCCTAGAATAGGGCCATCAATCAGGGCTACAGCTCAAAGATCTTAGTGAAGTAATTCATAATCTGCTCACAGCTCTCCAGGCTTACTCACCTCTAATGACCTCAGTGTTTTCTTTTTTCCAGCACCTCAGACCCTCTGAGCACAGCATCCTCTCTACACCTCTGCTTCTGTCTGTTTGCAGTGTCCTCCCTGGCAGCTTTCAAGGTTTTATCATGCAGTCTTGGGTGCTATAGAAATGAGAAGGGAAATGTCAACAAGAGAGAATAGATGGCTGCATATCAAACAAACAGAAGCAATACTCCTGACAAAAGATGCACTCTGTCTTGTTTTGTCTGGCTTCCTCCATTTTTGTCACTGCTTTGCATTCTTCATATATGTGTAATGATTGATTCAGGCAATGTAGGGTATTTCTAGATTAAAAAATGAGATTTCATATATAATCCAAATACACACATTATATATATATATATATATATGTATGTATGTATACATATATATCAACTTATGTATCCCAGCTAACTTTATCCTCTATATAGCTAAAGATTACTTTGAAATTTTGATCATTCTATCTCCAACTGTGGAATACTGGGATCACAGCTGCAGGCCAATGCCAATTTGTTCAATGCTGCAGATATAGTCTAGTTTTGTGCATTCTAGGTGAATATTTCATCAAACGATTTGCACTTCTAGCTTTTGTCCTATTTTGAAGTAACTGCGTGTGTGTGCGCATGCGTGTGTGTGTGCGCATGCGCGTGTGTGTGTGTGTAGAATTAATTAACTCTAATTGAAAACATTTTCTCTTGAAAGCCCCCTCTAGAAGCTTGGGTTGGTTAGTCCAGTTTTCTGCTGCTCTCTAGCAACTATAAGGCTGACCTTCAGGACAGCACTTTATATACTACTTTACACAAAAGATTTCTACATGTTACACATGTAGCTTCCATGTATTCTTTACTTGGACTTGGGCATTTGAAAACAGAGTCTATACATTTTTATTTCGCTCCTGCCACAACAGATAAAGACTATCACATTGTTGTCATGCTGTATATGCCTATCTCAAATACCCATTAGCAAGTGGATGAAAGCAGATATGGGCTATCTAAAGAACAGCTAGGGTTTGATTTAGCAAAATTTCTAGAGAGCCATGAGCTGATTACAATGGCTTTTACTTAGGTGTCACCTGGGAGAAACCAAAGCCAAATGCATTTCTTTTAACCACAAAGCCATACTTTTAGAATCATAAATTAGAAGATAATAAATCAAACTAAAAAGGAAGATCTGAGTGTTTCCTATAAATTCACTACACTGACTTTGCTACAGATCTCCACTGTTCACATGAGTTTACTTGTCTGCTTCACAAATATATTGTGATAAACTTGAAGCTACAGCAAACATACCACAAGCAGCTTTAAGTTGCTGATTACACTACCATTCCTACTTTGATTTGCAAACAAATCACTATACAAGTCTACATGTTTTACAATAAAGCACAAAGAAATGGATGTACTGTGCATGGAAGTAATTAATGGATACCTCACTGGCATCCACAAATACAGGTTCCTCACTTTCTATGTATTGGGGTTGGGTGTTAACACTGACCGTGTGTCTGTGGTTCTGGTTATGGGGGTCAAACTGATACTCATATCCTACATGCTATAAGCAGAAGTTTTACATGATTGTCTCATGAAAAAAAAAGTGTTTTCATAATCAAAAGGAGAGGTTTTGCTGAAAGAGATGGGAAAAGCTATTTACCTGGTGCTAGGGATGCAAGCCCAAGTCTTAAAGATTTAAACCGCTGAGCCATCACCCCAGTAGGTGTCTTTAATCAGTAAACAAGATGATAATTGAGTAAAATTTACTATAATTTACTCACCAAGGATAACAATAATAATTTTCACTTGATTTCTAATTATTCAGGAAAGTTCTTAAAGAGGGACACAAAAATGTTTTAAAGATTACATCTTTATAAAAATTATATTACCCTATAAAAGTGTTCTGTTTAAATCTCAGACATTAGTCTTGATGAATCTTGGGGGTGGTGTATGACAAAAATAGTTAAAGTAAGAACGCATGGATGCCTTTAAAGCTATAAAAGAAGCTAGCAAGAATTAAATTTCAGTAAATTTCAGTGAGATAAGGGAGGTAGACTAATGAGTCCCAAGGACATATTTTATTAGGATTTATGCTCATTCTGCTTGGATCTTTCCAAAGCAAGACTTTTACACTGGAGAATAAGATATTTAACTGAGATTACACTTTAATAGCCAAAACCACTGGAGTTTTTTCAGGAAACATTCTGTAAGAGTTCCCTGAATTCAGTTCATATTTCATCATAAAATTAACCACAATCTGGACTATCTTCCATAATGAATCTGGAGATAAGAGTTATGAACATTAAATACTCATAAAAATTAAAGAAAAAATAACTGTAAGACACCACACACTGCTGACTTCAAATGCAAATATAAACACACTATGGATACAGGAGAATATAACAGAAGGTAGAATTGTGCTCAGCAATAAGCAAGATTAGTAAATGGGCTACCCTTATGTAGCATAGCATGTAATGGGGAAAACAGAAAATGAAAAAATACATGGATTTGTTCAACACAGCAAGAAAGTGGTGCAGAGTGCTACTACTATATAATAAATGGGCTTAAATAAATCTGGAGGGTTATCAGGGCCTTTTTAAAGTATCTGTCAAATCAATTAATATCTGAAGACTAAAATGTAAGACTGCATGCATATGGGAGTTACTGGTGCTGTGAAAGCATTTTACTCAACAAGAGTTATTAAAGTTAGAGACACATTAATTGGAAGAGATTTTGAAGATTTTCTATTGTAGACAAGAATGATGATACTTAAATTAAGAAAATTTTCTAGTATCAGTAATCTTATAATGGATATAGTTATACAAAATAGTTACAGTGGCCAAGCTCAAAGACATTCTTAACTGATAGTTGAAACCTTGTGATTAGAAGTGCTATAGTTTTGACAGTGTCCTTTGCCTTACAGAAACTTTGTAATTTTATGAGATCCCATTTGTCAATTCTTGATCTTAGAGCATAAGCTATTGGTGTTCTGTTCAGAAAATTTTCCCCTGTGCCCATGTGCTCACGGCTCTTCCCCAGTTTCTTTTCTAAAAACTGGCAACCAACAAATTGGGAAAAGATCTTTACCAACCCTACATCCGACAGAGGGCTAATATCCAGTATATACAAAGAACTCAAGAAGGTAGACTCTAGAGAGCCAAATAACCCTATTAAAAATGGGTTACAGAGCTAAACAAAGAATTTTCATCTGAGGAATATAGAATGGCTAAGAAACACCTAAAGAAATGTTCAACATCCTTAGTCATTAGGGAAATGCAAATCAAAACAACCCTGAGATTTCACCTCACACCAGTCAGAATGGCTAAGATCAAAAACTCAGGAGACAGCAAGTGTTGATGAGGATGTGGAGAAAGAGGAACACTCCTCCACTACTGGTGGAATTGCAAGCTGGTACAACCACTCTGGAAATCAGTCTGGCAGTTCCTCAGAAAACTGGGCATGATACTACCGGAGGATCCCGTTATACCACTCCTGGGCATATACCCAGAGGATTCCTCAGCATGTAATAAGGACACATGCTCCACAATATTCATAGCAGTCCTATTTATAATAGCCAGAAGCTGGAAAGAACCCCAATGTCCCTCAATGGAGGAATGGATACAGAAAATGTGGTATATTTACACTATGGAATACTACTCAGCTATTAAAAACAATGAATTCATGAAATTCTTAGGCAACTGGGTGGAAATGGAGAATGTCATCCTGAGTGAGGTGACCCAATCACAAAAGAACACTCATGGTATGCACTCACTGATAAGCAGATATTAGCCCAGAAGCTCAGAATACCCAAGACACAATTTCACATATCAAATGATGCCCAAGAAAGAAGGAAGGAGCGACCCCTGGTCCTGGAAAGGCTCAACGCAGCCGTATAGGGGAATACCATGACAGGGAAGCGGGAAGAGGTTGATTGGTGTACAGGGGGAGGGAAGAGGGTTTATGGAACTTTTGGGGATGGGGGATCCAGAAAAGGGGAAATCATTTGAAATATAAATAAAGAATATATCTAATTAAAACAAAAAAAGAACTTCCAGAAAAAAAAAGAAGTGCAATAGTTCAAAAAATACTGTATTTCATGAAAATTTTTGCATCTTCATAGAGAAAATACTAAACTAAAATATGGTTAATTCTGATACCTTACTTATAATACATCACAAATTTACATTGTCGGGCATGGGGTCCGCATGAGTCTGCATCATGTCCTATGCACATATGTATGATTGTCAGCTCAGTGATTTTTGTGGGAGTTGGTGTGTCTTTGACTCGTTTGCCTACTATTTAGAATTCTTTTCCCCTTCCTGAGTTGCCTTGTTTAGACTCGATATGAGGGCTTTTGCCTTTTCTCATTGTACCTTATTTTGCCATACTTGGTTGTTATTTTTTGGAGGCCTGCTATTTTCTGAAGGGGAACTGATGTGGAGTGGGTGGAGGCGAGAGAAGAGGTGATGGGAAGTTGGGAGAAGTTGAGGGAGGCAAAACTGGTTGGGATGTATTATATGAGAGAAGAATCCATTTTCAATCTAAATAAATTTTAAAATAAAAACTTTAAAAAAGAAGAGACCTGTTATGAGCTTTAAATGTGTATATAAAGGGGTAGTGAGATGGTTCTGTTAACAAATTGCCAACTGAATCAAAATTAAGACATAAATACACAGCAGCAAAAGACTCTAACCCCAACATAGGTTGGGTGAGAAGCAGAGATAGGCAGATCCCTACAATGTACTGCCAGCCAGTCTCGACAAATGGATGCAGACCGTGAAGGAATGAAGCAGATCTCAAAAACTAAGGTGGGAAGTAATTAAGGAAGACATTGAAAGTTGATGTGTATTCTGCTTGTGCATGCACACATATATGAGCTTACTTGTACAAGCACAGGTACAAGTACATATAATATATACACATGACTACATGTATGGATATGAGAAAATACTGAATTTGTTAAAAGGTACAGAATTTTGGAGTAGAGATGAAGCATTCCTGGAGAGTGATTGCACAACATTAATATTTTATGAACATATTTACCATCGCTGAACTGTACATTCACCATGGTTAATTTGATAAATTTTGTGTTGTATATTACCAAATTTATGTTTTAGTTAAAAAAATTAAAACATTGACATGAGAGACATTTGTAGCGTAAAAATTAAATATAGTATCAGGGACAATAATACCTCCCTATATATAGACTGCTCAGGAAAAGGATGAACAAGAATGATAATTTCTTCACAAATCACATAAGCATTTTCTTTTCTTCCTTTCTGTTTGCTAGGATGCTAGGATCTATGGTTCCTCACCTAGGTCATGAGACTGATAATTGATTAATTGTCTTAGGAAAAACCTTGATCAATATCCTTCAGAGAAAGGCTTTTCATCACTACAGTAGAGGAGTTTATAGGGGAAAGTCTTTGAGTCTAGAAACGTTAGAAAAACCATTTTTTTTATGTGCACATGTGGCTCTGCCCCTCTTAGACCCTAAACAGGAATAGAACTCACAATTAAGTGGGTGTGCAGGAGGCTATTTTGTGGTATGGAGAACTAATATTACCAAGATCATGTTTTTGCCACTGTGGCTTGACTTTGCGGAATTGATCTCTCAAGTGACTTTTTACCTATGCTCAGCCTTTTCCATACAAAAATGACTGAATCAGAAACAAACAACAATAGTTAAATGAAACCTTGTTGGTCAGATAAGATCTCTTACTGCAGAATCAAACCATTTGTGTTATTACCTATGTTTACAATACAGTTTACAATTTTGCTAAATCTATTTTCTTCTCCATGAAGAGCTCTTCAGCCATGTTCTATTGTTCTTTTGATGAGTGTTATCTGACATCTAAAGCAGCTGCCATGAGATTTACAAGGCTGTATTCGATTTATTGTGATGCCTCTTTTTTTTCCACTGATGGTTTCTTTCCCTTTTGCACATACCTATGCATACACACCAACTATACAACTATACAAGGACACATGTATAACTGTGCATGTGCACCAGATGAGAAGCTGTCTGTATCAGAGATTTGTTCAAAACTCTAGAAAAGGCTCTGCCTTCATCACAAATATTATATCTGTGTGCTCTCAGTTTTGACTTTGTAAAATACCAAAACTTACAGTCATCAGCATCTATTTGGCTACATGAATGCATAACCTGAGCTTTATTCCAGGTGGGGAGGCTCAAGATGAGGAAGGCTAGGAAAGAGAGACCTACAGGGAGCAGTATCTGAGGATGCTGACAGAAAGAAAATATTATTCTATTGATGGTTTAGCAAACTTTCAGGAAAGGGACATTTGCACATGTATAGACAGGATTAAAAGACATGACTAATGGTGAGATCTAGAGTTTGTCAGGAACAGAAAACCAATGCCACTCTTAAGGAATGGGGAAAAGGTTGCTGGGGGCCAAACTGAAAGTGTGGAGCAGAGGTTGCCTGACAAGGGCAGTGAGTGGTGCAAGCATGTACACTCCATCAGAAAATGTGCTCAGAGCTAGAAGGAAGGAGAGGAAGAAAAAACTCCCTGCTCAGCTAGTCTGTGTCCTGATCTGTCTATGCCTACCATCATCTGCTACATCAAGGATTCTCAGACTCAAGTATGTGTCAGCCACCTGAAAGGGTGCTTGGAATAGATTACTGCCTCTCAGTACTGATAGGTCTGCTAAGCTTGGCAGGGGCTCCAAATTCCCCAGAACAAGAGAAAACTTCACAGGGTGAAAATAACATGGTGGTGGTAATGCTGGCTGAGGGACTCCACTTTGCTAACCACCACTCTACAGAAAATAAACCAGAAGCAAGAAGAACCAGAGCTGTATATACTCAAGAATTCATCATTCTCAGGCAAATGCAGAAGAGAGATGAGAGCCAGGGTAAGGGACTACTTAGAAGTAAAATGAGTGTACATGCACACACACACACACACACACACACACACACACACACACACACACACACGCACACACACACAGAAAAACCTTCCCATTCAAACTATATACCCAAGTATATTTTTTTGCTTTCCTTTCCTGTATATTTGTGTATGTGTGTGGTGTGTGCATGTGTGTAGATGCATTTAGATGTGGGTTAATACGTGTGTGTGTGTGTGTGGTATTCATGTTTGTGTGCATGTGGTGAACAGAAACTTATGTCTGGAATCTTCTCGATTGTTCTTCTACCTTATCCTTTAAAGCAGGGTCTCTCAATCAAATTTAGCAATAGGATTAATTTTGCTATCTAGCTTGCCACAGGCATCCCCTACCCCAGTCATAAGCTGTAGTCATACTACAATCACAAGATACTTACAAACATTCTAGAGATTCTAATATGTGTCCTCATGAGAACTTTAACTCTTTAGCCATATCCTCAGCTTAAATGGCAATTGTTTTGAATTAAAATTAAATGTATATAACTTTTTTTTTTTGAAATCTCAGAAAGGGAACCCAGGACAAGGTCGGCAGAAGACAAATTAATAAACATTTCCTGAGACATGATTCAACTATCTGAAAGAGAGTGGCCATTGTCATCTGAATTTTTCACTTCTTTCAATTATGCATTTTCGCCCATTTTTATGTGTATACATGTAGAGTATGTGTTTTTAGCTTTGTGTGCATATATGTGCATAGATTCCTGTGCACGTGTGCACATATATGAAAGTCTGAGGTTGATGTCAGAAGCCATTCTCTACACCTCTGCTACTTTATTAATTGGGGCACCATCTCTCAATCAAACCCAGAGTTCACCCTCATGGTTAGTCTTGCTAATTGGTTTACTCTGTGTTCACTTTCCAGGCTGAAATTACAGCAAGGCTGCCATGCTCACCCAACAATTACAAAGCAGTTCGGTGGATTCAAACTCCCACTCTAAAGTTTTCTGCAACAAATGTTTGAACCACAGATTTACCTCCCAGTCCTACCTCCCATTTATTTCAATTACTTTTCACAGCTAAGCTAATAGTTCCCAGCTGCCCTAAGTCCTTGCTTTTTTTTTTCCTGCAGACTAAATGTAGGAAACAAAAGATCATTTCTAAAGGAGATAAAATAATTCACACTCATGATTTTGGATGCCCCTTTGAATTTCATATGCATGTTATTTTTTTATAAGGAATTTCCAGATTCTTATTTAGTTAATATGATTTTTCATCCCTTATCTCAGTTCCCAAAATACATCTTAATATATATTGTTTCCTGTACTCCAAGACAAATAATAAAGAAAATTTATTAAATATTAGCTTAGTTTGCTCATCTGTGTAACTATGCAAGAAAATTTTAATAATAAAGAAGCAACTGATGTAAGAATGTGATGAATAACTTTGTTACAATGCAATATAAACTTTAACTGGGGTGATGAATGTCTCTACATCACAGGGGAAGCTGGGATAGTAAAAATGGGTTAAATATGTGCTTTCTGATAAATGACGACTTTTGTCCACAAATATTCTAGACAAGTCATGATATTAGTTTCATACTGAGGCAAAACTGGTATCCAAAGGATAAAATGACTTAAAGGAAGCTTTTTAAAAAAGAGAATATACACATCAGAACACTGGATGCCACCACTGTGTTTTGTGCAAACATCTGTAGAAAAATGTTCTGTTTGGATTTTTTTAATCATTCCTTAATTTTTAATTAATTGGTTTTCAAAAATTATTCCTGAATGCTAATTTTTAGGACCGACAGTGAAAGAAACCCATTAACAACTGAAATCCCTGGGGTTGAGAATTCATTAACACATGGCACACATCTAAGTATTTTTTGAGTATACTTCACATGGATAGGAACAAATGACAAATAGACCAGTGGAAGGGTCACAGTGTTTATGTGTAAGGTCCATGGTGACAGTTTACTGGTATCTAACAAAACACAGACAATGAGCTGAAAGATTCAGATCCTGTTAGGAGACATTTTGTCTTCTCCATGGAAACTGAATGTCTTGTGTTCTTTTTAGGGCATTCCATTTCATTAGCTTACTAACTTATGTTTTTATTATTAATGCAACTTCTTGTTTTATTTTTCCTTTGTTCTTCTATCTTTTCAAACTACTCGGACCATAGCTTTAGTCATGTATGTTTAATACTTTTCTGTCATGCTCATCCAATTTTAACATCAGGAATGCTTTTCTGAATACTACTTTGGTTTTCTCTTTTATTACCCTGATACTTAAATGTCTGAGTCATTTGCAAGCTCCAAATGGTGCTTCAGATATATATCTTTTGCTCTGACTTATTTTCAAATTTATGTATGTCATAATTTTTCAGTTATCATGTTTTGCTATATCTGAATTCTTCATCACGTAACTTTTCTTGATTTAATTATTTTGTCTATGGTATTTATTATTTGAGATCATATTAGGATTATTGATTTAACCTACAATAGATAATTATTATGGTGAATGATTCATATGCTTAATATTACATTTTATTTTGCCAGATGTAGTGGTGTACATTTATATTCCTAGCACTTTTGAGGTGAATGTAGGGGGATTAAACATTTGACAGTAGCCATAACTATACAAACCAATCATTACTATAGCATAATTAATAGTGATAATGCAAGTTAGTTTATATTTATGAATTATATATTTTAATTTATATTCTTTTTGATACAGGAACATAGTAGGCTTCAAACATACTAAGAAGCTAAGGAAAATCTTGAACTCCTGATTGTCCTTCTTCTACCATGGGAGTCTTAGAATTATAAGTGTGAGATATCATATCTTATTTGTATAGTGTTGGAAGTTGGTCCTGGGACTCTATGAAATCCAAGCAAGCACTCTACCAACTGAGACACAGCCCCAAGTCCCATATTAAGCTTCTTTTTTTAATTTATTTTCTAAGTTTTTTTATTTACATTCCAAATCATTTCCCCTTTCCCATTTCCTCCCATAAGCCCCCTTCCCTCCCTCTTTTCCCCATTCAACCCCCTCTTGCTTCTCTGTCCTGGCATTCCCCTACATCCAATCTTTATGACTTTTTTGTAATCTCTTGCTGCATTAAAATATTACCACAAATTTGGTGTTACAAACAGCATATATTTCTTTACAACTTCTGTAGATGAATAATACATGTCAGGTTTGACTCCTCTCATTCAGAGTCCCTCAAGGATGCAATAAAAGTGTTGGTCAACACCACGGACTTAACACTATGCTCCCCTCCATCCTCCTCTGCCACCACCTGCCCCGTTTGTTCCACTGTGGTAGATCCCTGCCAGTTCTGCCACAGGGAAGACCCCATCTCCTGATACTTCCTGGAGAACCAGCTGTATGCAGGGCATTTGAGAGAAAGGGAATCCAAGGAGTACAGATACACAGGCCTGCAGGACAAAGTAGTCACAGTAAGAGACAGCAAGACCAGCTAACACCAGAGAAAACTAGACGGCCAAAGGTAAATGCAAGATCATTATCAATAGAAGCCAAGGCAACATGGCACCATCAGAACCCAGTTCTCCTACAACAGCAAGTCCTGGATACTCCATCATAACGGAAAAGCGAGAGCTGGATTTAAAATCACATCTCATGATGCTGATAAAGGACTTCAAGAAGAACATAAATAACTCCCTTAAAGAAATACAGGAGAACATGGGTCATTAGGTAGAAGCCCTTAAAGAGTAAACACAAAAATCCCTTAAAGAATTTCAGGAAAACACAAACAAGTGAAGGAACTGAACAAAACTATCCAGGATCTAAAAACTGAAGTAGAAACAATAAAGAAATTGCAAAGTGAGACATTGCTGGAGATAGAAAACTTTGGAAAGAATTCAGGAGTCATAGATGCAGGCATCAACAACAGAATAACAATAGAAGAAAGATCTTGGATGCTGAAGATTCCAGAGAAAACATTGACTCAACAGTGAAAGAAAATGCAAAATACAAAAAGCTTGTAACCCAAAACATCAAGAAAATCCAGGACACAATGAGAAGACCAAACCTAAGGATTATAGGTATAGAAGAGAGTGAAGATTTACATCTTAAAGGGCCAGTAAATATCTTCAACAAAATTATAAAAGTAAACTTCCCTAACTTAAAGAAAGAGGTGCCCATGAACATACAAGAAGCCTACAGAACTCCAAACAGACTGGACCAGAACAGAAATTCCTCCTGTCACATAATAATCAAAACACCAAATGCACTAAAAAAGGAAAGAATACTAAAAGCAGTAAGGGAAAAAGGTCAAGTAACATATAAAGGCAGACCTATCAGAATTACATCAAATTTCTCACCAGAAACTATGGAAGCAAGAAGATCCTGGGCACATGTCATACAGACCCTAAGAGAACATAAATGTCAGTCCAGACTACTATAATCAGCAAAACTCTCAATTACCATAGACGGAGAAAACAAGACATTCCATGACAAAAGCAAATTTACACAATATCTTTCTACAAATCCAGGTCTACAGAGGATAATGGATGGAAAATACCAACACAAGGCGGGAAATCATACCCTAGAAAAAGCAATAAATTAATCTTCTTTCAACAAACCCAAAAGAAGATAGCTACACAAACAGAATTTCTCTTTTAACAAAGAAGATAACAGTAAGCAACAATCACTTTTCCTTAATATCTGTTAACATCAATGGTCTCAATTGCCCAATAAAAAGACCTAGACTAACAGACTGGATAATTAAACAGGACCCAACATTTTGCTGTATATAAGAAACCTACCTCAGTAACAAAGGCAGTCACTACTTCAGAGTCAAATGTTGGAAAACAATTTTCC
This sequence comes from Tokudaia tokunoshimensis, assembly GCA_036184795.1. Classification (NCBI taxonomy): domain Eukaryota; kingdom Metazoa; phylum Chordata; class Mammalia; order Rodentia; family Muridae; genus Tokudaia; species Tokudaia tokunoshimensis. Next base: position 124,742,266 of record BTHU01000002.1, on the reverse strand, counting down.
AAGCAAATGGTCCCAAGGAACAAGCTGGAGTGGACATTCTTATATCAGATAAAATTGACTTTCAACCAAAAGTTGTCAAAAAAGATAAGGAGGGACACTTCATACTGGTCAAAGGAAAAGTCTACCATGATGAACTCTCAATTCTGAATATCTATGCTCTGAACGCAAGGGCACCTACATTCATACAAGAAACTTCACTAAAGCTCAAAGCACACATTTCTCCCCACACAATAATAGTGGGAGACTTCGACACCCCATCTCAACAATGGACAAATCATGGAAACAGAAACTAAACAGAGACACAGTGAAACTAACTGAAGTTATGGATCAAATGGATCTAGCAGGTATCTATAGAACATTTCATCCTAAAGCAAAAGAGTATACCTTCTTCTGAGCACCTCATGGTACCTTCTCCAAAGTTGACCATATAACCGGTCACAAAACAGGTCTCAGCAGATACAGAAATATTGAAATTATTCCATGCAACTTATCAGATCACCACCGCCTAAGGCTGGTCTTAAGTTCAAACAAAAACAATGGAAAACACACATACACGTGGACTTTGAACAATGCTCTTCTCAATGATAGCTTGGTCAAGGAAGAAATAAAGAAAGAAATTAAAGATTTTTTAGAATTTAATGAAAATGAAGACATCATACCAAAACTTATGGGACAATAGTCACAAATAATATTACGTACCTTTGTGTGACTCTAACCAAGCAAGTTAAAGATCTGTATGACAAGAACTTCAAGCCTCTGAAGAAAGAAACCCAATAAGATCTCAGAAGATGCAACAATCTCCCATGCTCATGGATTGGCAGGATTAATATAGTAAAAATGACCATCTGGCCGAAAGCAATTTACAGATTCAACGCAACCCCCATCAAAATCTCAAATCATTTCTTCATAGATATAGAAAGAATAATTCTCAAATTCATCTGGAATAACAAAAAAACCCAGGATAGTGAAAACTATTCTCTGCAACAAAAGATCTTCTGGGGGAATCACTATCCCGGACCTCAAGCTCTACTACAGAGCAATAGTGATAAAAACTATTTGGTACTGGTACAGAGATAGGCAGGAAGATCAATGGAATAGAATTGAAGACCTAAAAAAGAACTCACACCTGTAAGGTCACTTGATATTTGACAAAGGAGCTAAAAACATCCAGTGGAAATAAGACAGCATTTTTAACAAATGGTGCTGGATCAACAGGAGGTCAGCACACAGAAAAATGCAAGTCTACCCATTCTTATCTCCTTGCACAAAGTTCAAGTCCAAGTGGATTAAGGACCTACACTTAAAACCAGATACACTGAAGCTTATAGATGAGAAAGCGGGGAAGAATCTTGAACACATGGGCACAGGGGAAAAGTTCCTGAACAGAACACCAAGCGCTTATACTCTTAGAACAAGAATCGACAAATGGGGCCTCATAAAATCGCAAAGCTTTTGTAAGGCAAAGGACATGGTCAATAGGACAAAACGGCAACCAACAAATTGGGAAAAGATCTTTACCAATCCTACATCTGGTAGAGAGTTAATATCCAATGTATACAAAGAACTCAGAGACTCCAGAGTTAGACTCCAGAGAGTTAAATAACCCTGTTAAAAAATGGGGTACATAACTCTATGAAGAATTGAGTTGGGATTTTGATGAGGATTGCATTGATTCTGTATATTACTTTTGGCAAGATGGTCATTTTTACTATATTAATCCTGCCAATCCATGAGCATGGCAGATTTTTCCATCTTCTGAGGTCTTCTTCAATTTCTTTCTTCAGAGACTTGAAGTTCTTGTCATACAGATCTTTCACTTGTTTGGTTAGAGTCACACCAAGATACTTTATATGGTTTGTGGCTATCGTGAAGGGTATCATTTCTCTTACTTCTTTCTCAGCCTGCTTATCCTTTGAGTATAGGAAGTCTACTGACTTACTTGAGTTGATTTTATATCCGGCCACTTTGCTGAAGTTGTTTATCAGCTGTAGGAGTTCTCTGGTATTAAAAACAATGAATTCACGAAATTCCTAGGCAAATGATCAGAACTTGAAAATATCATCCTTAGTGAGGTAACCCAATCACAAAAGAACACACATGGTATGCAGTCACTGATAAGGGGATATTAACCCAGAATCTCGGAATACCCTAGACACAATTCACATATCAATAGATTTCCAAGAAGATGGAAGGAGAGACCCCTGGTCCTGGAAAGACTGGATGTAGGGGAATGCCAAGACAGAGAAGCGAGAGGGGGTTGAATGGGGAAAAGAGGGAGGGAAGGGGGCTTATGGGACTTTTGGGGAGGGAGGAAATGGGAAAGGAGAAATGATTTTGAATGTAAATAAAAAAAACTTAGAAAATAAAAAAAATGGGGTACAGAGCTAAACAGGAAATTCTCAACTGAGGAAACTCGAATGTCTCTGAAGCACCGAAAGAAATGTTCAGCATCCTTAGTTATCAGGGAAATGCAAATCAAAACAACATTGACATTCCAGCTCATACCTTTCAGAATATCTAAGATGAAAAACTCAGGGGACAGCAGATGCTGGAGAGGATGTGGGGAAAGGGGAATACTTTTCCATTATTGGTGGGATTGCAAGCTGATAAAACCTCTCTGGAATTCAGTTTGGTGGTTCCTCAGAAATATTACTACCTGAGCTCCCAGCTATACCACTCCTGAGCAGATACCAAGAAGGTGCTCCAACATGTAATAAGGACACATTCTCCACTATGTTCATACAAGCCTTATTTATAATAGCCAGAAGCTGGAGAGAACCCAGATGTCCTTCAACAGAGGAATGGCTACAGTAATTGTGGCATATATACACAATGGAGTACTATTCAGCTATTAAAAACAATTAATTCATGAAATTCTTAGGCTAATGGATGGAACTAGAAAGTGTCATCCTGAGTGAGGTGACCCAATCACAAAAGAACACACATAGTATGCACTCACTAATAAGTGGATGTTAGCTCAAAAGCTCAAAATAAACAAGTTACAATTCACAGACCACAGGAAGCTCAAGAAGGAGGACTGAAGCAGGGGTGCTTTGGTTCCTCTGAGAAAAGGAACACAATACTCACAGGAGCAGTAAAGGAGACAGTGTGGAGCAGAGACTGAAGGAAAGGCCACCCAGAGACTGCCTACCTGGGTATTTATCCTATAATCAGTCACCAAACCATGACTCTATTATGGACAACAAGAAAGGCATACCTAAAGGAGCATGTCATGGTTGTCTCCGGAGGGGCCCTGACAGAGCCTTACACATACAAAGGCAGATGCTAGCAGCCGACCATTGGATTTGGCGTGGGGTCCCCAATGAAGGAGTTGGAGGGCAGTCCGGAGGAGCTGAAGGGGTTTACATCCCCACGGGAAGAACAATGATGTCGGCCACCTAGATGTCCCAGGACCCCCAGGGACTAAACCATCAACCAAGGGGTACACATGGTTCTAGCCAAAAATGTGTCAGAGGAATGCCTTGTTGGGCATCAGTGGGAGGAGTGGTCCTTGGTCTTGTGAAGGCTCAATAGAGGCCTCAACAAAGGGAAATCGAGGGGGGAGGTGGGCGTGGGTAGGGTGGAGAGGCATATACTTGGAGGCAGGGAGTGGGAGAAGGGGTTGGGAGTTTTGGGGAGGGGGGGAAACCGGGAAAGGTTTTAGCATTTGAAATGTAAATGAAGATTATATTCAATAAAACCAAACAAACCAACCAAACAAACAAAACACTATGTTCATCAAGGAAGGATGTAATGTAGACAAAAGCAATCTATTGAACTGAAGTCCATTTTTTTTTCAGGTTGTTGGGTAAAAGCCACAGTACAGTCTCCTCCACTGGGCGTCTCACATAATGGATGCTTGCTCCTCTAAAGCCAATGAGGAAAAGAGGCTCCTAGGAAGATCCGTATAGCAATCCTGTACAAACACAGGAATACCGTTATCATCTCACAGCCTTTGTGGTTTTCTTTTGTGAGACAGTCGTATTATCCACATCCAAGGCAATGAAGACTACATGAGGATCCTGGAGAGTAACTTAGACTTCTCCCTCCACAAAACCATAGTTAGGAACATTAGGATTCCTTTAAATTGTCTTCAAAATAAAAAGAATTGTCAGAGAACGAATGGCCTTGAGAAAGTACTCATTTTGGCTGAATGGTTCTGTCAAGGATATTAGATGCCTAATGTGATTTGTGAGAAGTTTAGGAAAGCCCATTATTACATCATCTTGCCAGTGTGATGTGACTTCCTTAAGATACTGTTGAGAGCTTCTCTAGACTACTCCTCAGTATTATCAAAGACATTCACTAGAAATGGAAGTCTTTGTTAAAAACAAAGCAAAACAACCAAACACCACAGAAAATTTTGCAAGCTGGGAAACCACAGCTGTGCAACAAGATACATTTTGATTAAAGAAAGTGAGCAGCTAGTTTTCAGAAGAAGGATTTCCTGCCTCGATTCAGCATTGTACACTTCTGCAAATGAAGACTTCAAGGCATCAATTCCTGATTACTTGATATTGAGATATGATTATATGTTGTAGTTAACTAGTCAAGATTGGATAGCAAAATTAATTCTGAAATAACATGCTAAGTTTGCTGTATGGTTCTGCCAAGTACACAGTAGTCTTGTGATGCCTGCCCCTCTTTTTAGTGAACAATGAAGTTTCATTCTGATGCATGGGAGCTTTCTTAGAGCTACAGACTTTCATCAGATTCATACTTTTCCCATTGTGTGCTTCAAGCAAAGCTGTCAAGAATTTGTCAATTATGGAAAAAAGGAGTCTGGATGGTCAAATTTATACCCTCTACTATCATTATGTGTCTGTGAAATTTAAGCTTTTTTATTTGTAAAATTCTGCTGTTTTCTTTATTATAGTTTAGAGAAGATATTATGCCTGCAATGATAGAATGATATAGGTGTGTAGTTACAATAGGGAAGCTGCATGTATATACTCACAGTGGTTGTGAGAGTATGTATAAGACCTGTGCCCGACAAAATCATAGCGTAAGTGTTGAGTGAATTGAGGATCTAAGAGTAAAAGAGGTGTGGAAAAGAATATGAACAGAATGCTATGCATGAATTCCTCAAGGAACTAGCAAAAATACATATTAATAAAACAGAAGCTAGTATCTATACAGAAGTGGTCTAAATGAGGTCTCTAGTTGTAAATTTGACGATTGGTATTTAATATTCCATATTCAGAAAATAATAATTGAGTTCATTAAATATTTATTGGAAGCCTAACTTATTTTGCTGGAAATTAAGTATGAAAGCTTGAAGTAAGACTGGTGGAGTGCCTAACCTCTCCTTTGATAATTATTCTGACCCTGGGCAAGTTACAGAATTATCTGTGCCTCAGTTTCATCATCTTTGAATGTGAGGATAATAATATTATTCTTCTAATAGAGTTGTTTAAGGGATTAAACCAATTAATTACTTTCATGCATTTACATGATATGTCCAACATGTTTAATCAGTATTAGCCATTTTCATAATAACTTTATGCAATAGAAACAGATTAAAGAGAGAGGCAAACTGTGGTCTTTGAAAATTAAATAACATTCTTGCACATTTGAATATTATTAGATATCATGAATTCTTGCTTTGAATTTCTGTTTTATCAGCTCCTTAATAATTTACAATATTTGGAGAAAACTAGCTAATTTCCTTGTGTGTCTAGACGACAGTGCTGTTTATTCTTAATGATAACCTGGGATGGAATTAAAAAGTTAAAAAAGAGGTGGGTTTTCAAATTTTAAGAGTAACTGGGTAATGAATGGAGCCTTTGCTGTCCAGTATAATTAATACATTGCCCCCGTTGATCCAAAAGCAATGATCCCTTTTGGTAAATAACGCCCCCCACCAACACATGTCAAACATTTCACATTAAATTGCTATCGTTCGGATTACAGATGTCTGTAATTCGGAAGTCCTCCCTGGTGTTTTCCCAGCAGCAATATACAGTTAAATCAGAAAAGAACATGAGGATTTGGAAGAAGTAATTTGAATGTATTAGAAGACATTTCACAAAAGTCCTAGTTTACATTCGAGCTCAGACTTGTGCTATACTAATGCATCGCCCAGACTCCAAAAGGCTGATTCCTTCCTTTCCCCCTTTGCTTTGCATGTGGGAATTTATGGATGAAAACTTTTACATTGACTGATGGTGAGAGAGCTTCACAATTAAACCTCTGATTGAAGGATAGTAGCTTTCTAGAACACTTTCCAAATCTTCAGCTCCCTAGACCATCACAGGACATTTCTTTAATTGCTCCTTTGCATATTAATGGCTGCAAGGGTACAGGGAGAATTGACACCAAAGGCCAACCTCACAAGTAATTTTGATAAGAACTGGTAAGTTATTAATATCTTCCAGGAGATGCGACGCCATCCTCTTTCCTTACTGTGACAGTCTGTTTTAGAGATAGAGACAAAGCATTGTACAGTTTTTAAAACTCTAAAGTTAGGGATTTAAGAAGGATAAAGGTAGTCTTGGGCACAGCTGATAAGACATGATCACTAACCCATGACTTCAGACAACAGAGACCTCTGCTCAGGATGAGATATTCAATTCAGAGTGTTCTCACCTCATGTCCCCTCTTCCCAGTTCCTGTTACCTTAAATGCCCATTAAATTGATATGTCTATTCATTTTGTTATGTGAACACCCACGTCTCAGTTACTAGACAAAACATCCAGCTGACTTCATATACCATTGAATAACAAATGTATAGCATCATTGTCTCAAGCTGTAAATTTTACATATACACACACAAATATATACATCTGAGACAGACAGGCAGACACACACACACACACACACACACACACACACACTATTTGAGAGTATATTGTACATATCCAAATGAAAATAAGAGAGGAAATATACTTGAGAATGATAACAGAAAAGTTCTTTTCCAGAATGCCTTAGCTTTAATATGGAGAAGTGATACAGAATCAGTACATGCTGAATGGGATACGACTGTCTGATACAATATCCCAGGGCCTGGGTTGTTGTATTTAGTGTCACAGTTCTTAGGTTTTCATCCTTAAAATTTTAATAATAACAATGTATCTACCATAAAAGTACCATGAAAATTAAATTAAATGATAATTAAAGAGTAGCATCCTAATGATTAATAACTATTGGGTAGTTGAAGCACTTATATATGTATATATATGAATATATTTCATATATATGAAAAAAAGTAATGAGAGGAGACTATTTTCCCAATGCCTATGAAAAATAAAATATATATGATATGAGCAAAATCTTTCAAATCACATGTTATTTTATATGACTACTAAAAATTAAAGTACAACAACATTTTGTTTGTATTAATGCAGATATTTTATTTGAATTATTGTAATTGGATCTATAATCTATATGTGATGGAAAATAAGCTATGGAAATGCCCTCATCTGCATTGACTGGGAGGGAGCTTGCTTATGAGAATTTAATGCTTCAGTTTGTGTTAGAGTCACACATTCATTCTGGTAGTGGTTGCCTGGCTTTGCATGCAGGCCCTTTCCAGAGACCCATATTTGCCCCCTGCCAGGACATGCATATAGAAAGAAATTTTTACAATTAGCCCTTTCAGAAGTAATTCTGTTATTAAAATCTTTTTAATGAATTTGGCTCTTTTTATCTCATGAATATCATACTTTTCCAAGTCCTTTTACAATGAAGAAAAAGATTGTCTCTCTCTACTTTTATTTAAAAAATAAAAACTAAAACCAAAGGGTAAAATGTACAATGTGATACATTAGACAAAAATATTGTTATTCTCTTAAGGGTTAGATTGAGTATATTGAGAGATAACATACTGCAATATCATTTAAGTGAAGATAATTCTATTTATATAGCTAATGTTCATTGAGCTCTGTGGGGCAAATAATGAATGTTCTTGGGTGTACCTGCCTAATGACCCAGTAATTCAATGAAGAAGGTAACAGTGCAACTCTAGGGGCTGGTTTTGTCAGTTGACTTTGCCGTTTTAAGTTCCACTGAATTTCGAGCATGGTGGTCTACCACTGAGATACTGTTTAATTTGAAATATTGTCTCACTAATTTAACCAGGGCTTCTTAGAATTTATTGTGCTGCACAGGGCGAATTTGATCTGGTGATCTTTCTGCCTCGTTCTTTCAAATAGCTTCACAAGGAAGCCCAGAACAGTCCTAGATTTACACATAAGACAGTGGAGGCATTGAAGGGATTAGCAATCTAACAATATTTTATTTACTATAGTGGTTGGTTGGAGTTTGGATGCTTTTAGTCTTGTTCTAAACCTTGTCAGTCCCTCTGTTTGTTAAGCAAAAGTTTTTTTCACCATCTGAGATATCAATTAATATTGTCTTTACATTTATTTACTGACTTATTATTTGAGCTAAATAAATCAAGGTGCTGTACTTTTCTGTTAGTGTGAAGAAACATCAAGGCCAAGGCAATTTACAGAAGGAAATGTTTATTCGGTCTTACAGTTTCAGTGGAATATCAGTATCAGGCATTGTAGGTGCGATAGCCAGTTGAGAGCTCACATCTTGAACCAAAAACCTTGGGGAGTGGCATGGTTTAAGTCTCTAACCTCTCAAAGCCCGCCTCCAGTAACATACTTCCTCCAGGAAGTCCATGCCTCTCTAACCTCCCAAACAGTGCCATCAATTGGGGAAATTTATTAAAACATCAAAGAGTGTGAGAAACATTAATCATTCCAACTGCCAAAGATGCTGAAAGAAAGAGTAATGTCGGCTTCTTTGTCTTGTTAAATAAATAAATAAATAAATAAGAGCTTGGAACCAGGGAATCAGCAGACTAACAAAACTGACAATTACATATTCTGTTGAATGGAAACGTGGTTCAATTTTACCCTGAAAGTTATTTTTCTACTTGGACTGACATTCCTTATTGATAGTAAAGTTGATTCTTCTAGAAATACATTGTCTTCCATTTTCTATTCTCTCTACCATGACACATGTCAATGTACCTCATGACAGTGATTATGGTTCTCAACCTATGTGTTAAGACCCCCCTCTGGCAAACCAAATACATTTACATTATGACTCATAACAGTAGCAAAATTATAGTTACGGAGTAGTAATAAAATGATTTTATAGTTGGAGGTCACCATACTATGTTAAAGTGTTTCAGTATTTGGATGGTTGAGAACCACTGCAGGCCAGAAGAGGACACTGGATTCCCTGCAGCTGGAGTTACAGGTGGTGGTGTGCTCCGTGGAATATGTTATAGGAACAGATATCCAGGGCTGTGCAAAATCTGCAAACACTTTACTGGCAAACCATCTCTATCATAGAGTATCTTTTTGCAAGACAAAAAGATGTCAAAACAAAATGAAATAAATCAAAAAGGTCACAAAATGCTATTGAGTTTGTTTGGTTTTAGTCACCTATTTATTTTTGTGTTTGTGTGTGTTTCTTTCTGTTTGACAGTCTGTCTGTCTTGCCTTCTCTCTCTCTCTCTCTCTCTCTCTCTCTCTTTCTCTCTCTCTCTCTCTCCCTCTCTCCCTCTTTCTTTCTCTCTTTTGTCTTCCCTTCTTTCTGAAAGAGGGAGAAAAATAACTTGGATATGGAAGTGGGGAAGATCTGGGAGGAGCTAGGGGAGGGGGAAACATGAAACAAATAAATTGTGAGGAAAAAAATAACTTTTTCACTAAGAAGTATAATGAACCAAAAGTGCAGAATCGTGAATCTCATTGAAGTAGTTATATGATAAAGATTTTATTTAAACTACTTCTAAAGGCAGTAACCAATAACATGTTCAGAAAAGTTCAAACAATAAGGTTGCACTGTAGTGAGGTGATGTTACCTTTAGGAAGCAGAACCTAGCAGAAGAAGCAGGTCTTCAGGTTATTTGGTGGTAGAGGTGCCTTTAGGATTCTTTTATGGCATTACTCAGGCTTGAAATCTCACTTCTTCCTCACTCCTGAAATTGCAGTCACCACTTCCATCTGTACCATGAGGTCACATAGAGAAGGAAAGGCTACCGACATGCACTATGGTTATTTCAATATTTCAGCCTCTGGATCTGTGAGCTGAAGAAGTCTCCTCACTTTATAAAGTTAGCCACATCAGAGACCTCACTGGAGTAACATGAAGTGGAAAAACACAGTAATATGTAACAATAGGAGCAACCCGGCACTTCAAGAGTTTAGCCGTATTTGCTACTTTTTCCAATCCTTTATCCCCCCAGTTTAAGCCCCTACCACTAGATAGGAGAGAAAAAAAAGATAGAAGGGGAAAAGAGAGAGAGGGAGAGAGAGAGAGAGAGAGAGAGAGCTCTAGATCTAATTGCTTTCTTTTTACTTCTTTGCATGTAGCTGGTATTGCTATTTTGTTGGTTTTTCTTTTTCCCACCATTTACCCCTGCCATGTTCACCACCTATCACTCTATCACTAAATAGGAGAGAAAGGACAGAGGGTGTATATATATATATATATATATATATATATATATATATATATATATATATATATATAGATAGAGAGAGAGAGAGAGAGAGAGTTTCTCGTTGTTTCTTTGAGCATGACTACTAAAAAACAGCAATCAACCCCTTTGAATGAACAACAACCACTCACCTTGACTCTTGGAGTCCTTATATCCATATACCCTTTTGAAAAGTTCCCCGAATTCCAAATGTCACAGTCACAGAAACTATCTGCAGCTGACAAAACCATGCCTCTGCTGGACCACTAGGCAAATCAAAGTCAGCTTCTTTGAAGTAGTCCTTATCTCCACACCTAGCATTAAAACAACATATATACTTATAATATTTTTGTGGCTTTTAAAGAAACCAAAATTCCAGAATTCTCACTATACTGAAGCTACTCCTTATGCATCTCCCTTTCCTTCAATTTTATTTTCCTACTCTCTGACTTTCTTTCTTCTTTCTTTCTTTCTTTCTTTCTTTCTTTCTTTCTTTCTTTCTTTCTTTCTTTCTTTCTTTTTCTTTTTCTTTCTTTCTTCCTTTCTGATTTTCTAGAACAACTCATTCTTAAGTCCTTAGAAAGAATTGAACAAAGTGAACATGTCTCAAAGGTCTGCAAAGGCCCTAACAACCCAGAGGAGGGAGTCAAGAAAGGAACTCAGAGAGGCATGACTTACTGATAGAAAAGAGGAGAACATCTGTGTTGAACAGTGGTCTGGTGAGGCTCTAGGTTGGGGTGGTAAGATTGATTACACCAAAGAGAAGAAAATACATTCAAATCAGGTAAGGAGACCATTGTCATGGAGCATAGGTTGGCAGAAGAGTCAAGCTATAACAGATATTTCATATTAATCAAAGCAGTAAATCAATTAAAATCATTGGAATACAATTTTATCAAAAAAATGAGGATGCAAATAGTGAAAACTAAAAAGTTTCTTCCAAAAGCTGGGAAACTGTCAAGAGGGCAAAGACGGAACTGAAACTTGTCAAGTTTGAGGCAAAATAGCATCAAAAGAATAACCATAAATCCAATAAAAGCAAAATAGAAATCCAAAACCAAAACCAGTAACTGATTGGAAATAACTGAATGACATAGAAAACCATGAATCCATGAAAATATAAATAGATGGCCAGTTTAAATATGAGAGATTTTTATATACATTTTACTTCCCAGCATATTAATTAGCAGCAATAAAATAAAAAGTTACTTAGCATTGCAATGGAGAAAGTTGAACTATGGAGAGACAGCTAAGTAAATAAAGTGTTTGTTGTGAAAGGATAAAAACCTTATTTAGAATGCCTAACTTGCATAAAGACTGGCCCAGCAGCATGCAGTTCTAAAATCTCAATATTCATAGAAGGAAATGAGAGTGGATACTGGAGAACCTCCAAAGCTCATTAGCCAGCTAGTATGACATATACAACAATGATCAAAAGACCCTGCATCAAATAAGGTAGATGATGAAGACACGCACCCAAGGCTGTCCTCTGATCTCCATGTTCACACTTGTTCTCACAAATGTGAGCACACACACACACACACACACACACACACACACACACACACAAACACAAACACACTTAAATTAAAAAGATATAATCTGAATCTAAAGGTCAAAATTAACAAATAATGAGACCAATAGAAGTGACAAGCCAGCTGAAGCTGCACAGGAAGGACCTCTGAATCATTTTAGAATCATCATCTATGTGTGGTCATGAGATGCTGCTGAACAAACTCTAACCAAGGGGTGTTTTTGAAGGTAGCTTGCCTATGATCTCAAAAGTGACAAGTCATAAATTAAATAGACAGAGAAGCTGCCCCAAGCCACAGACATTAAAGAGACACCAGAGAGAGTATGCTTGGTGACTGTGAATGAGGTCCTCTGGCAGCAAAGGACATTGATGAAACAGTCAGTAAACTTTGAAAGCAATTTGATGACCAGACGGAAGAAATTTATCAGTTCTAATTTGTTAATTGCACACTGTCAGTGCAGGGGATTGTCTGTGTTTAAAAACTGCTAAGGAGTAGTATGAAGACAAGTCTGAAATTTATGTTGAGATTGTTCAGGAAAAAGTTTTCTATTAGTGTAATTATGAATTTTATTTTTAATGTTCCTTCCAAAAATTGTTTTGGTACCAGGGATCAAAATCTGTCTTGCATGCTACAGCTGTTCTCTATCATAGTAATATAGCCACAGACCCTCTTCCATTTGTTTTTAAAAATGCTATTTTAGTTTTTGCTTTTAGATAGTGTCTGACTCCCAACTGCCCTGAAACTAGCTCTATAAAGCAGTTTAGTCTTAAATGCACATGATCTGTCTGCCTGAATCCTTCCAATGCTGGGCTCAAATAGGTGTGCCAGTGTAGGTAATTATATTTATGTGTATACAATATATATGGGTTAGTCACATGAGTACATGTCCCCCAAGACTAAAGGCAATGAATGGATCCTTGGGAGCTAGAGTTTCAGGGCAGTTCAGAACCTCCCAAAGTAGTTTGGAAATTGAATTGTTGAGACACTACTCTTGCCCATGCTTCAACAAACAAACAAACAAACAAACAAGTTTCAAGTTTCACCCTCTCCACAGAATACAGCACATTTTATTATAGTCCCTGATTAGAAGCTCTAAGGACACTGATTTATTTGCCAATACCTGTATAGGAATGGTTGTCACAGATCTTTTACTTTTGGTCAAATTTCATATGTATTATGTCATAGATTTTTGCTCCCCTAGAGAATACTTGTGTAACTATTATTTCTCTGCTGACTGTATATCTCACTGTGATCTATGTACATACTGTACCTTGAGACCTAAGGATAATATGGAAAATCGATTGTTTAGAAAATGGAATGTAAGTCCTGAGCATACACCGTTCCCACATTAGGTTTCAAATGTGCTGACTTAATTCTATTTTGGAGTAAAATCAGATAAAGCCAAAATTCTATTAATAATACTAAAGTTAACTGAGCCTCCAAAGTGATTAGCCACAAAGAAATTTTAATTAGTTTGATCAAATCTGCCTTTTAAGCAGTTGGGAATTTGGAGATCCAAGAAAATGTTGTCTTTAAGCTCTTTGTCTGAGAGGAACACAGGAGCAGTTCCCTGCCAGGAAAACACAATTTGTATGCAACTGTGTTCCTCCACAGTTATCTTTATCTTCGTGTGTGTGTGTGTGTGTGTGTGTGTGTGTGTGTGTGTGTGTGTGTGTTGGGGGCGGGGGGCGCTGCTCAGGATTACAGTTCAGCTAAGGTAGACAGGATACTGAAATGTGAATAATGGTATTAAGGCAAACAATATGGATTATTAACACTTTATTTTACATAAGCCTCATAAAACAATGGGTATTGCACAGCCAGTCTGTGCTGGAAAGGCACAGGCTTATCGCGTTACCATGGATCAGTGTGAGTTTCCTTTTGCAAGCAGGGTTCTGACTAGGGTTGGGAGCCAAGTTCCTTTCTAGCTGTGTCTATGTGGAGACTTCATTTCAGACACCTTGGGCTGGAGCAGCATGTAAATTGTCAGGAAAAAATATTGCTAGCCCGAAGCGACCAATAGAGCCAGTTGTACAGCCAAATGTGCAGATTTGGCAAGCCAGCTGTTTTCTCTGCTCGAGAAATGATCGGGCTGTGTTCCTGCTAAAGCAAATTCAGCTAACATCACATCCACATTTACGCTGCAATACAACCGGAGGCTTTTAAAGAAGCTTAAACAAAAGCCATTCAGTCTTTTGTGTGGTCTTTTGATAATCATTTCTTCACCTGTTCCTTATGCACAAGTTCCAAATATTGAGAACAGGGAAACACAAAGCCAACTCCCATGTCCTTGCATCTAACAGTTTAAAAATGGAGAGAAATAGAGAAGAATGAGCAGGAAATAAGAATAACAGGTCATTTACTATGTTTCTCAAATACCAGATTGGCAAGTTCAGAACCCCAATGTATTTAGTTCACTATTTTTGCTCTCACCAGTATGGAGAGAGAGAGAGAGAGAGAGAGAGAGAGAGAGAGAGAGAGAGAGAGAGAGAGAGAGAGAGAGAGAGAGAGAGAGAGAGGCTCAACAAATACCTGTCTTTTAAAGTGTTCATGTATATGGTACAAAGAACCAGTTGATTCTTTTTTTTTCTTTTTTTTACTCTTTTTTTATTAGATATATTCTTTACTTACATTTCAAACGTTATCCCCTTTCCTCATTTCCCCTCCCCAAAGCCCCTATCCCGTGACTCCTCCTCCTGCTCACCAACCCACCCACTCCTGCTTCCTTGTCCTGGCATTCCCCTAAACTGGGATATCAAGACTTCACAGGACCAAGGGCCTCTCCTCTCACTGACGTCTGATAAGGCCATCCTCTGCTACATATGACTGGAGCCATGGGTCCCTCCATGTGTATACTTAGGTTGGTGGTTTAGCCCCTCGGAGCTCTGTGAACACTGGTTGGTTCATATTGTTGTTCCTCCTATGAGGCTGCAAACTCCTTCAGCTCCGTGGGTCCTTTCTCTAGCTCCTTAATTGGGGACCCTGTGTTCAGTCCAATGGTTGGCTAAGAGCATCCACCTCTGTATTTGTCAGGCACTGGTAGAGCCTCTCAGGAGACAGCTATATCAGGCTCCTGTTAGTAAGAACCTTTTGACATTCCACAATAGTATCTGGGTTTGGTAACTATATGGGATGGATCCCCAGGTGGGACATTCTCTGGATGGCCTTTCTTTCAGTCTCTGCTCCATATTTTGTCTGTGTATCTCCTCCCATGGACATTTTGTTCCCCCTTCTAAGAAGGACTGAAGTAGTCACACTTTGGTCTTCCTTCTTCTTGAGCTTCATGTGGTCTGTGAATTGTATCTTGGGTATTCCGAGCTTCTGGGCTAATATCCACTTATCAGTGAGTACATACCATGTGTGTTCTTTTGTGACTGGATTACCTCATCCATCATGACATTTTCTAGTTCTATCCATTTGCCTAAGAATTTCATGAATTCATTGTTTTTAACAGCTGAGTAGTACTTCATCGTGTAAATGTACCACATTTTCTGTATTCATTCTTCTGTTGAAGGAAAGCTGGGTTCTTTCCAGCTACTGGCTATTATAAATAAGGCTTGTATGAACATAGTGGAGCATGCGTCCTTATTACATGTTGGAGCATCTTCTGGGTATATGCCCAGGAGTGGTATAGCTGGGTCTTCAGGTAGTACTATGCACAATTTTCTGAGGAACCACCAAACTGATTTCCAGAGTGGTTGTAGCAGCTTGCAATCCCATCAGCAGTGGAGCAATGCTCATGCTCATGTATTGGCAGGACTGATAGAGAAAAATGGCCATCTTGCAGAAAGCAATCTACATATTCAATGCAATTCCCATGAAAATTCCAAATCAATTCTTCATAGAGTTAGAAAGAACAATTTCCAAATTCATCTGGAATAACAAAAAACCCAGGATATTGAAAACTATTCTCAATAATAAAAGAACTTTGGGCAGAATCACCATTTCTGACATCAAGCTGTACTATATAGAGCAATTGTGATAAAAACTGCATGATACTGGTATATTAACAGGCATATTGATCAATGGAATAGAATTGAAGACCCAGAAATGAATCCACATACCTATAGTCACTTGATCTTTGACAAAGGAGCTAAAATGATCCAGTGGAAAAAAGACAGCATTTTCAACAAATGGTGCTGGTTCAACTGGCAGTTAGCACATAGAAGAATGCAAATTGATCCATTCTTATCTCCTTGTAAAAAGTTCAAGTCCAAATAGATTAAGGACCTCCACATAAAACTAGATACACAGAAACTAATAGAAAAGAAAGTAGGGAAGAACCTGGAGCACATGGACACAGGTGAGAATTTCCTGAACAGAACACCAATTCATGGGTTAAAGAGATTACTCTTTACTTGGTAAAGACTTAACAACTGAGGCTGGGATCCCAGGAGAGGAGAAGGGAAATCCTCTGTCCTTACTACTCCTTTGAGAAAATGGCTTTTAAGTTCATCTCCCAGCCATGGCAAAAGTGCTTCTTAGATTATCATTAATTTGCCTTTCTCCATTAATTTTGTATTGTCTCAAAACATTAAGATATAATGGAACTATAACCACCAAGAGATAACATTCCTGTCTCATGGGTTATATTGAGTATATTAGAGCTAGAGAGATAGTCTGTGTTGTGTTGCTATAACAAAAGACCTGAGGCTGACTGACACATAAAAAATTGTAATATTTGGCTCATGACTGTCTTGTCTTTAGGGTAAAAGTATCATAATGATATCTTAATGAGTGATTACTCTAGCTGCATCACAACATGACAGGGAAATAGAACAAGAACTGGTCATATGTCAAAAGGATCTATGTACTTAGAGTGTTACTTTGTAACAATCTGTTATTGAGAATCAGGTCACTCCCCTGAAACCAAAATTTATCCAAGATTGACATTAATCCATGACCCAACTATCACTCATCTTTGAAAGATTTCCTGCTGAGTCTCAGCACATAGTGGGTGGGATATCTTTCTGAACAGGAATTTGTGAGAGATAAATTGCATCCAGAGTGTAGTATTAGGGGTAACTAAAGACTCTAAGCAAATATTTATTTATTTATTTATTTTAGAGTATACAGGTACTTATGTACAATGTGTGCTTGTAAATATGTGTGTGTGTTTGTGTGTGTGTGTGTGTGTGTGTGTGTATGTGTGTGTACATATAGAGATCAGAAGTTAGCACGGGGTGTCTCTCCCAATTTTTCTCTGTTACTTTTGAAATAGAGTCTTTCATGATTCTGGGTCTTACTAATTCATTTAGGATGGCTGGCAATTGAGTTCTAGCAATCCTCCTATCTCTCTGTCTCTCCAGCACTGGTATTACAGATGCACACAGCCATACCTAGCCTTTTGCATAGGTGATGGGAATCTGAACTCAGGTCCAGAGCCTTCTCCACAGCACTCAGATAACTACTATAAAATTTGGAGTCAGACATGCGTATTTTGACTTAAGTGGCCTAGGGCTTAAAGAGAAGCAGATAGTTATGAAATCTGTGCCCAATGAAGAATCAAATTAAGGTGGGAAATCTATCGAGGATGCTCTGAGGATTAAAACCCTCAGGTGTGGTGGGAATGGTGACTGTTTTTGTACGTGAATCTTTGGTCTGTCCTCCCTGCCCTGATCTTTGTCTTCTGCCTGCCTGGAATCTTACTAATAAAACCTTGTTTTTGTGAAATTACCATTGCACTGGGCTAAATGTTTCCTACACATTGCCTCATTAATCTTTTATAAAATATACTGGCAACTAGATATTTCTATTCCTGCAATACACAAAATGAAACAAGGGATATGAGTGCTCAAAAATTAACTGCTTTCTTTAGTGAGAATCAGACTCAGGTTTGTCTGTGCCCTATGATTTTCCATATTAAACAAATGATATGGAAAAGTGACCCATTTTATTCTAGCTGTCTTAATACCAATGATTGTCTTAAAAACAACAATCAGTTCATGTTTGCCGTTTCTCCACCTAAGTAGTCTTTTATGACTACTGCCCTTGTGACCAATGAGTACTAAGCTATTTAAGTCATAGTTGCTCTTTCATTGGACATAAGAATCACAGATGAACAAGTTAAATGTAAATTTCTGGCATTCGAAAAGATCTGCTAAGTAAGAACTATAGTGTGCAAAATGCATTTAGTGAAACATTTACTAAAATAACCAGGTCAATGTGATACAAGTAGACCATGCATGCATGCATAAACAAATTCATTGGACTATTTCAGTAGTCTTCAGAATTACTCACATAGTGAGAAAGGAATTCTGCTCTTCCTGGGGTATATTAAACAGCCCAGGGACAAATATGTTACATACACTTAAAGTCAAGCTTTTAAGACCAAAGTTAATGCAGTGTGTGCCTAAAATCATAGTACACAGAAGGAACTGGAAGAACAGCCAAGAGTGTGAAGTCAGCCTGTCCTACAAGCTAGACATTTTTTCAAACCAACCAACAAACAAACAGAATTTAGCATGCATTAAATCACTATTCATTTCTTTCCTTTTTATATTGGATTCAAAAAGAAAGATAGGGTGTCATTTTGTAGTCCAGATTAGCCTCAGAGTATATATGTGATGAA
Source organism: Tokudaia tokunoshimensis (assembly GCA_036184795.1). Lineage (NCBI taxonomy): Eukaryota > Metazoa > Chordata > Mammalia > Rodentia > Muridae > Tokudaia > Tokudaia tokunoshimensis. Next base: position 124,723,718 of record BTHU01000002.1, on the reverse strand, counting down.
GGATAATCTTGAACATCTGTCTCCACATTTAAGTGCTGGTGTTATAGGTATGGACTACCTCCATGACTATTTTAAATGATTATACCTATAATTATTGACTGAATAATTACTATGAGTCAGACGTTAGCAACATGATTGAAACTGGGAGCAACATAGACCAAACACCTGCTTACATAGATTTTAAATATAGTCATGAACCCAAACTTTAACAAAAAATGTCAAGGAAACTGATAAACATGATATAGAATGCTTTATGAGGAAGGATTTGTTTTGATTGAGTTGTCAAGAAACAAAACAAAACAAAACAAAACAAAAACCTTGCTGGAAGAGGTATTCCTGAAGTGGAGTTTGATACAAGAATCCAGTCAAAGAAAGTGCTGGAAAGAGTAGCAGAGGGACACAAGGTTGGAAATACTCAGTGTGTTTGAGGAGGGCACCAGGGAGAGAGGAAAGAGAAAGACAGGGTGGTGGGAGGAGATCGAGGGGGAGGGGGAGAGAGGGAGAGAAGGAGAGGGAGAGAGAAGGGAGAGAGAGAGAGGAGAGAGAGAGAGAGAGAGAGAGAGAGAGAGAGAGAGAGAGAGAGAGAGAGAGAGAGAGAATTCAAAGCAGAGCAGACAAGGGTGTACCCTTGTTATACTTAAAGGCCTGGAGGCTTAGCCAATAAACCCCCCTTCGCAGACACTCCTCTCTGCAAAAGGTATTTTACCCCAGGCCCGCCCTGAGAAAGTGGGGTATGGTTTTACTCATCACCACTCTCCACCATGACAATGAATACCTTAAAACCATGGACTAAACACAGGAATAACTATGGAGACAAAGAGTGGAGCAGAGACTGAAGGAAAGGCCACCCAGAGACTGTCCTACCTGGGGATTCATCCTATAAACAGACACCAAACCCTGGAACTACTATAGATGACAAGAAGTGTGTAGCGAAAGGAGCCATTTATGGTTGTCTTTTGGAGGGGCCCTACCAGAGCCTTACACATACAGAGGCGAATACTAGCAGCCAACCATTGGTCTGAGTGTGGAGTTCACTATTGAGGAGTTGGAGGGCAAGCTAGAGTAGCTGGAAGGGGGTTTTGCAGCCCCCTGGGAAGAACGACAATGTCGTCAACCAGACGCCCCAGGGCTCCCAGGGACTAAGCCATCAACCAAGGGGTACATGTGGTTCCAACCAAAAGATTAGAAGAGGAATGCCTTGTCGGGCATCAGTGGGAGGAGAGGTCTTTGGTCCTGTGAAGGCTCAATAGAGGCCCCAGTGTGGGGAATCGAGTGGGGGTCATGGGAGTGAGTTGGGTGGAGGAGCATATTCTTGGAAGTCAGGAGGTGGGAGGATAGGTTGGGGTTTTTCAGGCAGGGGGGAAACCGGGAAGGGGTATAACATTTGAAATGTAAATGAATAATATATTAAAAAAAATGGACTATCTCTTTTCATTGGGATCCGCCATGGGGAGCAATGGAGCAGATCTTGGCCCAAAGATCTCCCACAGCAGGCCTCTCAGTGCTCCCAGCCAAAGCCTCCACCAAGCCAAGCCTTCTGCCAAAGGAACCAAGGACTCTCTCCTCCATGGGGACCCAGCAGGAGCTCTCCCCTCTTTTCCCCTTTGGCCTCAGGCTACATACAGCCCGAGGGCCCCCATTCCTTTTCAGTTCATCTGCAATATCCAGTGGTGCCTGGGTGACCAGGAGTCTGAGAACCTGACAGCCCTGGCCTCAAAGCAGGCCCAGGGATCCCCTAAACTGGCTCTGACTGTCCCTTGGACCTCAGACTGCACTCCTTCATCCCCAGAATGGTGTCCTGTGGCTTCCCATTGCCTGACGTCTACCCATCACTGGTGTGGGATAAGCAAAGTCAAAACTTCCAGGGTCTTGCCTCTCGAGCAGCCCGAACCCTGAGTGGGCACGGGACATTCCATTAACCCCACATTGTTCCAGAAGGCTGTGAGTTTATTTTTTTCTGAGTCTTTCTTAGAGATCAGATTGTGTTGCAGGATTTTCCCGGTCCAATCATATTAGGGCCATGGAAGGCCTGTGATTGGACAGGAAAAGGGAGGCAGAGCTAGGAGTTGGGGAGACAGAGAAGTCACAGGAGGAGAAGGGAGAAGAACCTAGATGGCTTTGGATGTGGATCTGCATGGCATTTGCTAGCCACAAATAGCTATGTTTTTATAAGGTTAGAAATATTGAGATAAAGCTTTTATCATTATCAATTGGCTCTAAAATTATTGTATTAACATCTTATAAATTGTAATATTATTTATACATAAATATGATTGGTTAATTAAGCATTAAGAGTCTTGATTCTACCAGGTAATTAGGTTATGAGGTAGCAGACGGTGGAGTGTGTGGGGCATTGCGTGGTAGCAAGAGGAACTCGGGGTTTCCCCCAACCCCCACCAGAGAGATGGTGAGCAGAGGGGCCACCAAGTGAGACACACTGGGCAAGAGCCCTGTGGACTGATGTGAGCTCTGCGGCTTACCTGGTTGCCTTGGCAGTACTAGTCAGGAACGTGTCGGCTCTCTTTAAATATTTCCCTCAACAAGGTTGGTCCATTTTCTTTCATGGATGTAAGGTCACAAAGCCATCCTATATTGTTCTTGGCTTTGTTCTAATGCATCTGGAAATACAATTACTCATTTGTAGAATTTGGGGATTTTTGTGTTATGTATGCAGTTCATAAGCCCATGACTCTCAACTGTGATTAATTCAAGTCATATATTGTGCTGCCTGAATGTTTCTATGTGAACAAAACTACTATTGACTTTCTCTGACCCATGGGGATGTGATCTTTGGAAGTTTCTTTATGTTGATAACTTTGCTGTGCACACCTAGGGCAGCCACACCAGGTTGTGAGACCAACTTCACCCAAACACCAAAGTTGATAATACACACCTATCTGGCTTTGAGAGCCCTGAGTTTCAAGCGTCACAATCAGGAGCATAACAGAAAATAAAGATGTGACCAGAGCCAATGGATGCCTCAGAGCCAGAGATACATCTGGATATCCTCTGGCAGTAAAATTCCAGCAAATATTCCTGTAATTTCCTGGTAGAAAGAAAGTAGTAGAAAGATGGCAGCAGATGAAGGATGCAGAGCCTAACTCAGGAGCTGGCTTGATACCTATGATTCCCCACTTACACTTGGTAATGAACCTGAACCATATGCATAGCTCACTATTGAGTCTTACGGGGTTTTCTGGCAACTTAACGATGTTCGGACTACTGGAAAAATTCCCAACACTTATTTCAGCTGCCAGAAAAAGCATAGCTTTTATGTTTGTAGATTGAGTTTATTCCTCCTTTGGTGACTTTCTCACTGTTTTGTTTTTTTTTCTTTCTGCTACTTTATCACTAGCTTCAAGCTTTATATAGAGACATGAAGGAGATGCACACGACACATACATTAAATGTGTTACTCAGCTTGCAATTTGTGTTCTATAGGGAAAAAATGTGACTGGTTTTTATTCTTGGTGCCTAATGAGGATACCCTCATCTAAAACCCTGGAATTTCAAAATAGGCTCTTTCACGTTCAAGAGTCCTTTGGATGACACTGGAGTTTATGAGAGGTGACTCATTTGGGGGGAATGACGAGCAGAAAGCTCATGCATGACAGAGAGTTGAGAGTTTGAATGTGATGAAAGGTGGAAGAGCGAGAGATGCACCATAGCTTTACAAGCAATGAAGCAGTCTATCTTGCCCACATAAATCCTTGAACACCAAAATTTGTTAGAGCTTCTTAGCTGGTGAATGGATTGATGTGTCTAGAAAGTGAAGTGCTCTGATTTCAACCCCCCTAACTGCACCCCCACTGTTCCTTCATTCAGCTGGTTTTGTATATTTTTGTTATATATATATTTTTAGACAGATATCTAACGTTTTCCTGACTTCCATGATTTATTTGGAAAGATGGATATCAGGAAGTTATTGGTTTCATGATCAGATTTTCATACATACATGTAGAGATTCTTCACAACTCGTTTGCTTTGAATTTGGAGACTTGTTGAAAGACTAGTCCTTTTAACCTTTAGAGGGTTTGGTGCTAAAACCCTGGAGGTTAATTCTAGAACTCAATTATAGAAACCAGAATACAAATACAACAGGCAAATTCTGAATTCTTCAGAGAAACATTCTGAGTAACACACGTGATTCCATGATGAGATTGAGTATGGGTCTGGTTGGTGTGATTACAAATACTGAAAGGTCTGCAGGTGTGCTGACTAAAAGCTGGAGAACAAAGAAAGCAATAACATCTCTTAGTCTGAGTCCAAATCCTGAGAAAAGGATAGCTGAATCAATTCCACAGCTTCCATGCCAAGGTCAACGTCATGAGAACCAAGGCTGCATGCAGGGCACTGAATTAAGACAGGGCGATTTGTTCCCTTTGGATCCTCGTTAGAATAAATCCTGCCTACCCATACTGGTGAATGTGAATGTTCTGTGTTCCATAGTCTAGCCATTAAAATGCTGACCTCTTCCAGGAATACCCTCATAGATACATCCAGGAATAAGGTCTCTAACTCTCTGGGCATACCTTAACTTAATGAAGCTGACATAAACTAACCATTACAGTCTACAGCATGAAAGGCACATATCTTCTTTTAAGTCATGGTGGATAATAGCCAATATCTCCACATTAGTATTTTTAAAAGTTCCTTTGAGAACAATATACAATGAGGTCTGAATTGACTTCATAGGTAGAAGAGATTTACAGCTAGAGATCTTTTATTTTTCATTTGAATGCAATTGCTAAGTCATTTTGTTTTATATTAATGTATTAAATAGTGTGTGTGTGTGTGTGTGTGTGTGTGTGTGTGTGTGTGTGTGTGTGAGACAGAGGGAGAGAGAGAGACAGAGAGACAGAGACAGAGACAGACCAAGTCAGACAGAGATAGAGAGATGCTAAAATGGTGCTTAGTTAAAATTGGATGTTTTGTTAGCTTAGCACCCCCCTCTTCTCATTTATCTCTACTTCTCTCCATCTTATCACAGCCTGGGTTGGTCTAGGCTGAGTTTAAACTCATGATCTTCCTGCCTCAGCTTGGTATCTATGTACCACTAGTTGGCTTCAAAGTATCTTGTACAGCCTATATTATGAGAAGGCAAATTCTTAGTGATGGAGAATGTCCCTATTTGATACCAGACTGGAAAATATAATATCCTCAAAGGAGGACCCAATTAGACCAGCAGAGGTGCTATAGTCCTAAGCACATCATATAAATAGATTTGTCTGCATTCCCATATTTATTCTTTTTCCAATCTCCATTGCTCCACATCCAAGTGAAAACAAAGGCACTTTTGGAGCTAGGATTAGGGATTTTAGAAGCCAATTTATCAAATCATTAGTGCTGCACTGAAAATGAAAGGATGGGTGTTAGATACATGAGGTTTTGGCAAGAGGAAGGAATTTGGGATTAACAAACATGAATGGGAAAAGAGCAGTCAATTATGAGTGATATCCAGGGAAAGACACTAACCATTATCTGGAATAAGTTCTCTTTGTATTGGAAGACAATTCTTTCATGAACAAAAACTTGAATTCTTTGGAATTCTACTTGCCCTGATTCCTTCCATCAACTCATTTGCATGATTAGTCCAGAGAACAATTTATCATTCCGCTTTTACACATCTGATGTTCTAAAGGTCACCTGGCAAGTCAGAGATGACATTGGCCATATCCTCTAGGGTGCTTTCTAATCGCTGCACTTCCTCCCCAATGCTTTGGGTGTCTGGCACATTTGTAATTGACAGCAGGATAACAATGCAATCTGGCCGGCATCCAAAGCAGTTCTCAAAAGAGATGGGGTAGTGTGAGGTAGCTAAATTGCCCACATCCATCCCCCAGTCCTCAGAAAGGCAGACTGTGGTAGCAGGAAGAGTATATAAAATTGGAAATAAAGAAATTATCTGATTGAGATCATTTGTCTCTGTAAGTTAAAGAAAAAGGGCACATATAATTTATTTTGAAGCTGGATAAGCAGCCTGTGTATAGAAATAGATGTGGATGCTTTGGAAATTTCTAGCTGACTTCAACATTTGATACCCTTTCTTTTCACTAGCATGCTATACACAGGGAACTTTGTTTGTTGCTAAAAGATTTGGGAGCCTCCCTGATTCCTGAGTATTTCTGGACTGTACTGATCCAGGTAAAAGTGCCTGTTTCCAAGATGATATAGGTACTGAAGTGTGGAGAGAATTATCCCAATCATGACTATGGTAAGCTGAGCAGTGCAGAGTAATTATTCTCTTCCTTTAAAATGTGGACAAAATAAGAAAGGATGGTATTTCTTCAGCATCGGGTGTTTTCAGGGTAAGAATTTACATGATGTATAATATGCAGATATCTATAAATCTGCTGTCAGCCTTGTATTTATTAATCTGATCAAAAGATCAAGTCTTAATGCCAAGAACTTTTGTTATTTTATATAAATTCAAGAGGTTATGAACTTGAAATAATACTCCCCAAAGAGAACAGCAGAATCTTCCTAACTGCTAAAAGCATAGGTAAGTGTACCAATTTGATTATTGTCCTGCAAAATATGATAAACGGCTGGACTTGGTCTTACCAAATTAAGGGAGCACTTTTGTGTTTCTATTTTTATCCTAAATGTGGTAGATTACTTAGGTGGTACCAATTATTCATCCCTCTTGGGGGTGGGGTTACTTTCTGAGATGGATGGCCTTTGCCATATCTCTTCATGGTGGTTCTGATACGAGTTGCCACTTATTTTAATGAATACAGTTACTGTTGATGTGTGCTAGAATTAATTTTTCCATTTTTTGGTGCTCTTGTCTTTCAGTTACTACCAAGAGAAAGCCATTTTTCTGGTCACAGGAGACAGATGAGGAAATATCTAGAAGATAACTGTTCTAGAGAGATTGTCAGCCAAGACAGAATTGTATAGATTCTGTAGTTGCCCTGAAATTATATAACAATGAGTCATCACTGTGTTGTGTCCCTGCATTTGGTGATGATTTTCTATGCAGCAACAGATAAAGGATTCCATGCTAGTAGTATGGTATTGTGTTGTTAAATAAAGATTTTGTGGAAGACCCAGGGTGAAGGCTTACTGCTTTTTACAGGTTCTAAGTTCAGCTTCCATCACTTACCTTAGGTGATTCTTTGGATTCCAAGCATTTCTGCATACACATGGTGCACACATAGGCACCCATATGCACACATAAATAATAAAATGTTTTTAAAAAGATTCCTAAGAAATTCTTAATGGATAAATAGGTTAATTTAAGTTACATTCAAATTAGCACTATATCACACCTCAAGTTATCTCTTACTTCCAATCTCTTTTTACCTTCAAGAGTCCCTTCTAGAACTTGAGTATAATGGTGTTTACTAAGTGTTAAGACTAAGATAAAAACCAAAATGAAATAATAATAAAATAAACACACAAACAAACAACAACCACAACACCACCAGTCACTGTGCTTCTGATCCTTCATTAGCCTCAACTGTCTTGCTTGTGAGTCAAAGACATCTGCTTGATGCTCTAGGAACAGAAGTCTGGCATAATCTGAATAGTGTTGAGCCTTGTTCCCCATGAGTATGCAGAGATCTGGATCAATGAACACCACACAAAAACTGATTGGAATCCTTAGCTCTGAGAGTGAGTGAGAAAAAAGTAAGAACGGTAGTAAGAGATTTGAACATTGTTATGCTTTTGCCCTGATTGAAAATTATCTTGAGATAAGAGTAAGAGTATTACAGAGAAACCTCAGGCTTAGAAAGTTCCATTGAGCTGGAAATATTAGTCAAGTCTGCAGTTCTAAGAAATGTCTCAATGCTACCTACAAAGTTTTAAAAATGGCAGTCTAACATGACCTAACATAGAGACTTGGATCAAAGTAATGTATTGAAGAAAGAAGGAATCCTTTCAAAAGAGCACTTGAAACTCACCAGAATTCATAGACGGGGGTATTCATTATGTTCTGCAGAGGGGTGTACTTTATTTTTTATTTCTTATATTTTACTTCTACTTTCTACATGCAGATAGGTGCCTTATTTCTTACTGAGATCTTTGGAGACACATTCAGAGATGGAAACCACTAGAGTTACTTTGGCATATTGTAATAAATTTCAACAGATTCAGCTGAGGCAGCTCCTGTGGAAGGCTTTTCATAATTGGGCTCTGGAAGGAGTATGCACACTGACAGATAATCTGCATGCACAAAAAATTGACAGTAACAATTTCATTGTGCTCAAGTTTTAACTAACACCTATACACTGGAGATTCTTGGCAGTTTAATCTAGCAGAAATCTCTTACCTAGGACTCAGAGTTCTATATTCAACTGGACATCTGTATATCTGCACATGAGTGCCCCAAGGCACCTTAAATTACTATAAGCAAATCTAAATACATCATATTCCCCTTTCACTTTTTCTTCTTGAATCCCCTGTCTCAGTTAATGATCTCACCATCCATCTAGTTACTTCAACTATCACCCTTGATACAACTTGATTCATCTTCTGTCTACACTTTGCACTCTCCATTTTCACAATGGCTTGCCAATTTCACCCAAGTGCTTTTGAAATGAGTGTCTTCATTTATAATCTCTGTTTTCCTAAGATCTCCCCACTGAAATGTAACTACTCTAGGGAAGATGTATCTCAAACCCCTTAAGTAAAAGATAACCAGGTCAATATCACAAATAGGATGTTGTCTAGGACTGGACTTGCTAAGATATTAATGCTGTCGCCTGGACTTTGGCCTCACCTGTACAGGAAGGACTCCCAGACTAATTATTCAGGATCCTGCTTGTTTTCTTCCTTTTCTCTAGTTCTATAATCTTGAGTACAGGTTCTAACGTGCTTGAACCTCGGTTTCCTCCTCACAAAAGTGAGACTAGCAAGCATTCTGCCTGTCTCCAAAGGCCTCTGTGATTGTGAAAGGATTTAGTACAGTGAACCATGTAAGGTACTTTCCAATACAGAATGAATAGACTATGCATTCTACCCAGGGTACTTCGATTCACATGTTCTTAACCTAGAGCATTATATTTCTGTTTCTTTATAACACGTCTTTTCTTGAGTTTCTTCTTTTTGTCAGTATACATGATACACTAAAGCAGTTTTTTATGGAAACGGAAGAGGCTGGCCACACGGCCAGTAGAAACTAAGGCAGGCCATGGGCCTTGTTTAAAATGACTAAAGCAGTGAAGAAATTACCAAATGAAAATGGAAGCTGTTGAAGGAGCTGAAGGGGTTTACAATCCATAGGAGGAACAACAACATCAACCAACCAACCCTCCCCAGCACCTCAGAGCTCCCAGGGACTAAAATTCCAACCAAGGAGTACACATGGAGGGACCCATGGCTCCAGCCATATATGTAACAGAGGAAGGCCTGGTCAGGCATCAATGGGAGGAGAGTCCCTTGGTACTGTGAAGGGGACTGCCAGGGCAAGAAGGTGGGGGTAGGTGGGTGGGGGAGGTGTACCCTTATAGAAGTAGGGGAAGTAGGGATGTGATAAGGGGGGAAACCAGGAAAGGGGATAACATTTGAAACATATATAAAGACAATATCCAATAGAAGGAAAGAAAAAATGAAAATGGAAGCTGCAAGGCTAGAGAGAAAGCTCAGTGGTTAAGAGCCCTTGGCTGCTCTTCCAGAGAACCTGAGTTCAATTCCATCACCCACATGACAGCTCACAACTGTCTTTAATCAAGTTTCAAGTCATTTGATACCCTCACACAGACAAACATGCAGGCCAAAAAAAATCAATATGCATAAAAGTAGATAAGTCATTTCTTAAAAAAAATTCGATGCTGCTTTGAAAAAAAACATTGCTTAGCAGGACTTGATAAAGAGGGTAGTATCTGGTATTTGCTGATGACATTCTTTATCAGACCACTGGATTATTTTAATTTACTATTTATTTTAGTTTTTATTTATTTTAGTTTTGTTTTGTGTATGTGTGAAGCAGAAAGCAGGTGTTTTGGGGAGGCGCATGTGCATGCTTCCATGGGGGAAGTCGGAAGTAGATGGCTGCTATCTTCTTCAATCTTTATTTATTAAATTATTGATTTAGCTATACATAAATGTGTATACATATGTATGTATGTATGCATGCATGCATGTAGTGAAACTATTTATTGCCATTTCTGGAGATCAAAGATTCCACTACACTAGCTGCTATTGCTGTGGAATAACAAGTACATGCTGCCATGCCTGGATTTTTCATTTGGGTGCTGAAGATTGAACTTAGGTCTCTATGCCAGTGCTAATGTTAGCACAGTATTATTATTATACATAACAATGCATCTGGTGTATACTGAAATAACTGCATGAAGAATCTCTTTATATCCAGCCTGCTTTGCTCACCTATAAGAAAAAAGACCTTTGAGTAGGCGTGATTCCCCTCTCCCTCTCCTATCCTGAGTATATGATTTCCCACATACCTTCTGTCAATTAGGGTTCTTCTCATTGCTTCATCCACAAGTTCTCCTCCTAATTATTTTACCTCTTGAGCTGGTTGATTTTTATTGTCAGTTTACCTAGAGTCACCTGGCAAAGGGTCAAGTAGATTGATAAATTTTATAGATCACAGTCTATGGCCATGCCTGTGAGAGATTTATTTTGACTGACAATTCATGTGGAGGGACTATCCTACTGTAAGTGGCACTTTCCAATGGCAGGTAGGTATGAGATGTATATGATTGCTAGCTGAGCATGAGCAATTGAGTAAGCCAGCAAGCAGCATTCTTCCATTATTTCTGCTTCAGTTTCTGCCCTAACTTCCATTTGCTGATAAATTGTGACCTAGAACTAGCAATAGGTACCTTACATAAATCTTCTCTTCCCCTAAATTCATTCTCATTCTCTCTCTCTCTCTCTCTCTCTCTCTCTCTCTCTCTCTCTCTCTCTCTCTCCCTCCCTCCCTCTCCCTCCTTCCCTCCCTCCCTCTCTCTCTCCCTCTCTCTCCTTAGCAACAAGAAGAAAAACCCTGTTTTTCCTCCTTTTCCTCCCCTGTTTCTGTCCAATCACTTCCCTTTCCATCAGTGGGCGAGTTTCACCACCCTTGGCATCCTTATCTGTTTTAACTCCCTGAGACTATGTCTAGAAATAAAGAGAACAGGCCAAGTCTTCCTCCAACACCCTTCTTTGTAAAACAGAGCTGTCTAAGAACACAGCCAAGCTCATTCATCTCTGACTCTTTCAAACTACAATGACAGGATTGAGTAGATTTGGCAGAGATAATGCCAGCCCACAGGACTTGACATATCAAACTATTTACAAACCCAGTCTTCCAAACCTTGCCTTCAGTGATTGCATTCTCTCTCACAGATTTTTTTCTTAAAAAAATGCATTATCCTCAATAATCGTAGGTTAATACCATTGACCCATTCCTCTCTTGAGCTTTAAACTGGTTTTTTTCAGTGTCTGTGCTGCCACTTGGTATTTAAAGGTATTTCAGAATAGGACAGTGATAAAGTTAACAAAGTTGGACTCTCGTCTCTCAATTTAAATCTTATCTTTGCCTTAAAGTGAGACTTAAGTATGTTCTTAATCTCTCCATGATTCTTATTCCACTTACAGCCAACGAAGGTGATGATAGCAGTACTATTTCATAGGTTGGCAAGTAGATAGTGTTGCTTAGATTTCACAGGGTCAGGTTTAGTAGTTTTCAAGGCCTTTCTTTACTCCCTACTCTGCAGAGTGAGTTTATCAAGAGCTCACTCTCAAGTACAACAGTACACACACCTGACCATCTCCGTTGCCAATATTCTACACAAAGCTTCCATGATATATCACCTAAGCAGTGGCTTTTCTGTTTTTGATGCTTCATTTTTATACCTTCTCTGTTATTCAGTATTAAGTCAGCAGCCAATCTTTTTTTTTTATTTATTTTATTTTATTTTTTTAATTTACATTCCAAATCATTTCCCCTTTCCTGTTTCCTCCCTCCCCGAAAGTCCCATAAGCCCCCTTCCCTCCCTCTTTTCTCCATTCAACCCCCTCTCGTTACTCTGTCCTGGCGTTCCCCTATATCCAGTCTTTCCAGGACCAGGGGTCTCTCCTTCCATCTTCTTAGAAATCTATTGATATGCGGATTGTGTCTAGGGTATTCCGAGATTCTGGGTCAATATCCCCTTATCAGTGACTGCATACCATGTGTGTTCTTTTGTGATTGTGTTACCTCACTAAGGATGATATTTTCAAGATCTGACCATTTGCCTAGGAATTTCGTGAATTCATTGTTTTTAATTGCAGAGTAGTATTCCATTGTGTAGATATACCACATCTTCTGAATCCATTCCTCCATTGAGGGACATCTGGGTTCTTTCCAGCTTCTGGCTATTATAAATAAGGCTGCTATGAACATAGTGGAGCATATCTAATGGCTGAGAAGCACCTAAAGAGATGTTCATCATACTTAGTCATTAGGGAAATGCAAATCAAAACAACCCTGAGATTCCATCTCACACCAGTCAGGATGGCTAAGATCAAAAACACAGGAGATAGCAGTTGTTGGCGAGGATGTGGAGAAAGAGGAACACTCCTCCACTGCTGGTGGAATTGCAAGCTGGTACAACCACTCTGGAAAGCAGTCTGGCGGTTCCTCAGAAAACTGGGCATGACACTCCCGGAGGATCCGGCTATACCACTCCTCGGCATATACCCAGAGGCTTTACCTGCATGCAATAAGGACACATGCTCCACTATGTTCATAGCAACCAATCTTTTAAAAACACAATTGCATCACACCATTCTTCAGCATATAATCACCCACTGCCTTCTCCACAGGCTTAAAACAAAATCAAAACTTGTCACCATTGTCTTGCAAAGCTCCCCTAATCCTGTCTCCAGCTTTCCTATATGTTCTGCCTTCTGAAAACACTGTGTCCTCATTTCCACTTACAATGATTTTCCTGTTCTTCACCATGTATAAACAATTTGACCTTAGCTACAACCTTTGAACTCAATGTCCTCTGTGTCTGGAAGGAGTTGCCTTTCTATTTCATTTAGATTTTGTTCCCAGCGTCCCATTTTCAGCATCCTTTTCTTATTCTATTTAAAATATTCTTTCTATTGCTTTCTACTCTTGCAGTCATTTTTGTTTGTTTGTTGTAGCAATCTTGTAGTGTTCTTCACTGTTCTAATTGATTTCTGAGGCTCCAATAAAACAAACCTGACCAAAAGTAACTTAGCGAAGAGGAAAGAATTTATTTGGTTTACACCTTCAGCTCACAGCCCATTCTTGAGAAAATTCAGGGCAAGAACTCAAGGCAGGAACCCAAAAGCAGGAACCAGAGAGGAAAGTTGTTTGTTGGTTTTCCTCCAGTCTTTCTCCATGGCTCATTCTTTTTAGTTCCCCCTTTCTTTTTCTTTTTTTAATGTATTTGTTTTTTACTTATTTACTTTACATCCCATCCACTGCCCCCATCCCACTCACCACCTCCCACAACCCTTTCCTCTTTCCTCCCCCTCTTCTCCTGTTAGCTGATTGGGTAGGTGCCCTGGCTATCACCCCAACCTTGGAACTTCAAGTCTCTGCAAGGCTAGGTGCTTCCTTTTCCACTGAGGCTAGACCTCACTCTTTCATACAATATAGAGTGGCCTGCCTAGGGATGCTACCCACAATGGACTGAACACTCCCATAATAATTAATGACCAAGTCAAGCTCTCACACACAAGGCCATTGTGCAGTCTGATCTACGTAACCCATTAATTGAGACACCCTTCTTAAGAGACTCTGTTATGTGAAATTGACAATTGAAGCTACCTAGGATAATCATTTATTCAGAGTTTTGTTTATTGCATCATTACTGATTTGTTTGTCCTTGTTCTCATTAGCTGGTTCAGTGACCCATCCTTCCTAGCTCTTCTCACAGTTTTAATCACACTGCATCATTTAACTGAAGCACCCTCACATCTTTCTAACAGCAGCTTATCTTTACCCACACTTGGTTTCTAAAAGCATTTCTATCCCTTCACCCCTTGAAAAGCCCTCTTCTTCAATATACAAGCACTTGTTTAAGTATGATCTGCTTCATTATGTCTTCCCTGATTACCTCTGAATTCTTCATTAGGTAAAGATACCTGAAACTATACACTGAGTGGCTTGCTACACAGATTCCACATTCTTTCTCAAAAATAAAGGAAGGCCATAGGCATGTTCCGTGGGGTATATCTTAGCCTGGATTCTTCCTAAGAATGGAACCTGATGCAACTATTTGGGAAGCGATCCTGAGTTTTCACATAATGTTTCCCGTCCTTGGGTCACTTTTCATTGAACAGAAAAACTTTCAAAAACAAGAATTTTTATCGAAATCATATTACTATCTTACATTGTTCATAGAAACTCAATACTTAATACTGATATTTCAGTATTAAAATGAGGCATGGAATAATTTGTAAAGACAGAAATGATAGTTTCATGAATAATCACCATTGATCTTTCATTTTAAAGAATGGACCAATCCAGAACCAAAAGCACATGCATGCATACCTGAATTTTTCATTGGCATGTGCAATTCAAGGAGGTGTATGGTGATGAAAAATTTTGGCCTGTATAAAACATGTCAAAAGGAAAAAATAGTTGTATTACAGCTGCTCTCACAACTACCTTCTCAGAAAAGATGATTTCAGACCTCCAGACAAAATACTAAACTTTAATCAATGCATTTTCTTGTTTTATTTTCTCCATCTGTTTGTATTTGTATGCACTATATTTTGCTGAAATTGAAACTACAAAATGACAATAAGAACATCTTTGTTTTTATGGTTGAATGAGACTTAGAAAAATGGTTTGCTATTTAAAATAATCTACATTGGAGCAAGGCTTTGCTTGCTCTAGAACAACCAATTTTGCAACAGGGATAGAAATCACCTTTTTTCATCAGACAACTCCTGAGAGTTGTGAGAATCATGTTGAGTAGAAGTGTTGCTGGGGAGCAGACTAAAACTCAGGAGCAAATGCTCTCTGATTCAGTTTTGAGATCAGCACATGTGTTCCTTATGTACTCCTGAAAAAGATGTTGCAAGGTTTATATTATATAAAGAATTTCCTTGACAAAAGAATTTTAATCTATATATCCACATTTGAATGTGGGAGTTAATTTGCTTTGATTTCACAAATAACATATATTATAGGGCTGGACAGATGGCTCAGTAGTTAAGGGTACTTTTTCTTGTAGAGGACACAGTTTTGATTTCCAGTACTTAACATTGTGTCTCACAAGCATTCCAAATTCTAATTCTAGAGAATCTAACAAACTCTTTTGATCTTCACAGGTACACATGTGCAGAATACATACATACAGGAAAAAACACTTGCATGCCTAAAAGAAATCTCAAAAATAACATACTTTACTCTGAAAAGACACACATTTATAAAAAAAAAAAAAGAAGAAGAAAAAACTCAAGGATAGTCACACTTAACATGGTATGGTATTTGCTTATAAAAGTTTTTCTCAATATGCATCACATACACATCATTCATCCTATGATATTAATACAATATACAACTAGGATGCTATATCTACTGGTTAAGAAACTACCTGTTTAAGATGTAGCCACTCCTTATGAATATTTTCCACGATATGACATGCTCTTCAGCAACATAGTAATGACATCTACATAGAGTATTTTACCTTGTTTATCACTCTGAGAACTCTCAAGTTTTCTCAAAAGGGGATACTCACTGTGCGGGTCTACGAAGAGAAAAGAACAAACCCTGAATCACATATTAAATTAGTTAGTTGAATGCTTCCAGTCATGAAGAATATGGTGTACATGTATGTCTTTTATTTTCTCTCTAGCATTTTCATGTAGACAATAGCTTTGCTCTTCATTTGGAGAAACAGCAGTACCTTTACATGATCAGCTTCTAGCTTCTGTGGCCTTGGATTAGCTTACCCGTTCTTTGGGGGAAATGTGAGTGATATAAAAAATTAAGAGAGAAGGCCCAAATATGAATGAAGAATATTTTTTGGGTGTTCATATAGAAATCATGGGGGTTTGGACGCGCTGACCCTTTTCATTTTTGTTGCACTCATGGTTGCTTGAGTAAGGAGAAACTAGAGGCTTGGGAGCTGAAGATATAAAGAAAAAGAAAGAGTGGATGTGGATTGAGATGTCAGAGAGGGAATGGTGACACTTTTCATCAAACTGTGTTTTGATCTACATTCAGACTGGCATTTCAGAGTTCAACTAGACTGCCTATTCTTGTTTTCATTTGTTAGGTTTCATTCTTTAGAAAGTTTCACATAGTACACCGGGCTGAGGTTGATCTGGTGATATCAAACTGGTCATAAAAATTCTTGCTTCAACTTCCCAAAACCTTGAATTACAGATATATAATGCAGCCTCTAGTACTTAGTGCATTCTTTTATGCCCTATTGCTATTGGTTTTGCCTAAAGTTGTTTGGTCAGGATTTTTTGTTAGCTTCTAACTAATAATTGTAATAGACAAGCCTATTCAATATCCTATAAATAAATAAACTATCCATCGCATATTTTTTACCATTATTATTTTAATGCACCATTAATAGCTACATTTTTATAACACAGTGACCTGATAGGAACCTGGGAAATAAGTAATTCGTGAGTTTTATTTGCTTTGGATTTTCTTTCCATCAGGGAATAGGTTTTTGTGCTGTAGACCATTATTTTAAGATTCTCCACCAGACTCTCCTGATCTCCCCGGGACTAAGCCACCAACCAAGGAGTACACATGGCTCAGGCTGCATATGTAGCAGAAGATAACTTTGTCAGGCATCAGTGGGAGGATAAGTCCTTGGTCCTATGAAGGTTTGATAGATGCCCCAGTGTAGGGGAATCAAGGGCAAGGAGGCGGGAGTCGGTGGGTGCATGGAGAAACACCATCATAGAAGCAGGGGGATGGGGGATGGGATGGGGGTTTCTAGGGGGGAGAAAACTGGGTAAGAAACTTGAAATGTAAATAAATTATAAATAAATGAATAAACAAGTAGGTGAATAAATAAGAAAATGGATAGAATAAGAGAAAAAAGTCTATTTAGTTTCTTGAGATGAGCCCAGTGCATGGCAAATGTAGAACAAAAATGTGATGAGCAGATGAAGAAATTACTGAGTTTACTGCATGAGGTACCCCATGAGTTTCTATTTAAAGACACGTTGTTCCCCCCAGGCTACAATCAAATACCATATCAAACAGGGTGAAACACATTGTGTTTTCCATAGTCTTTCAGTTTTATATAGCAGTAAAAAAATTTCATTGTGTTTACTGCACTTTTTCAAAATGAAATGTAAGCAGAACTTTACAAACGTGAATTCAGCTTCCAGGGAAAAAACTTAAAAGTCCCACTGAGACTTAAACACTGATGATGGAATGGTTTGCTTAATAAGTACTTTAGAATTCCAGTTGTCTGAGGAAACCTGGAAAGGTTCATGAAAGTGAATTTTGTAGTTGAAAAGATTTTGGCCTCTTTTGACTTACAAGATCATTTTTTTTATACCCCAGGGATAGTGTTTTAGACTTCAGACAAGGAAAGAGAGGGCTCATGCTCTGTTTTAATACTTCATTGCAGAGCAGTAATACGTTTGAAAAATTTCCCCTGTCTACCAGTCTAAAAACTGTACAGATTCCCTGAAAGGGGCTCCTAACAGGGATGAATGAATGCAAATTTATTGATTTTATTATTTATGTATGTTTTGATTTTGGTTTGGGGAATTGTTTGTCTGTTTGTTTGTTTGAGATAGGGTCTCACTATGTAGCTCAGAGTTCTGGAACTCACTATGTAGACCAGTCTGGCCTTTAATTCATAGACATCTGCCTGACTTCCAAGTGCTGGGATTCAAGTACATACTACCACAAGCAGGGGATTTAGTTCTAATAACTAAGATTAAGTCCATTTTAATGTCAAAAGAATCACAAATATAACAGCAGCTTACTGATGAGGCAGGTGTCAAAAATGAAGTCTAACAAATGGCTACAGAAATATAGGGTATAGGGTAGCTCTTCTAGATGACTGTTTATTTCAGCACACATGCCAGCAGGACATCTATCTCTAATGATATTTTCTCTTCCTTGCATTGAAAATATTTGTACATATTTATTTTCTTCTGATGGCCTTCTACCATTGTTTCCATCGAATCAAATATGCCATTGCCTTGAAGGCTCCCATGTGTCCAAGCCCAGAAAAGAGAAAGGAAACCAACACACAAAGGGTTCAATTCAGTAGGGACATGCAATCTCAGAGGCAGTTTATCCTTTGGTGTTATAATGTGAGTCAAGAGGAAGCCACAGAAGTTTCTTTTGAAAAGGCTCTCCTTACTTCTCTTTCCCATCAAGATGAGCAAGCTCTTGATCCCGTCTGTCTCAGGGTAATCATCATGTCTCACGCCTTGGATAGGGTGATGTGATATTTTGTGTTAAATATTATTTGATAGGATCTGAAATCACTTGGGAAGCAGGAGTTCAGACATACCCGTGAATGATTACTCATCATAGGTTAGTCTCTTGTCATGCTTATAAGAGAGTATCTTTTTCCTACTCAAGACAAGGTTTTACCTGTAGATCAGACTTTAAACTCATAGAAACCCACCTACCTCTTAAATGCTGGGATTAAACATGTATGCTGCCATGCTATACCTAACCATCAGAGAGTATAAGGATTAGGTTCATTAAAGTGGGAAGATATACCCTAATTGCAGATGGTGCTATTCCTTGGGCTTGGGTCCTGGACTGTGTAAAAAAAAAAAAAAAGGTTGTAGCTGAAACTTGACCAGCTACATCTATCTACTGACTACAACTCTTCAGTCATGATGAACCTTATCTTCAAACAGTGAGACAACACTTTCACTTCACTGCCCTTTCTGACCCTTTGCAATCCTTCTATATCTCATAAAGCTACTCAGAGATCTCTATGTGCCTACTGATCTGTCATCATCAATTTTTTTTTCTCAGCTTTGTAGAGTCTTTGCTGCTTTCATTATGTTTTATTCTCTTGCAAATGGTGCCCCATTTTCTGAATCAGTCTCAAGTGTTTGCCCTTCTTTCCTTCCATGCTGTACTATGGCATCTGGAGACAGGATAGATGTCCCACATCTCATCCTGGCCCTATGTAAACCTTTCTTGCTGAAAGATGAAATATTCTGCTTTGAGTGTTTTCCCCAGTATCAGACTAGGCTGCCTGATATTTCTTGCTTTTCATTTTTCTCTGTCATCACATCCCCTTGAAGAATGTTTCCTCCTGCTCACCTTCACGTTTTTAACCATTATGGGTACCAGAATTCTTGATTATTCCTGAAGCTATATGGATGATATTTACAGGTTTCTCCTCCATATTTCTTGGACTTTTTCCCTTGGATGTTAATACAGCCTGATAGATTTGTTAATTTATATAAACTAGAGTCATTTGGGAAAGAGTGCCTCAATTGAGAAAATGCCTTAAGACTGGCCCACAGGAAATTTTAGAGTGCTTTATTGGTTAAGAATTGATGTAAAAGAGTCCAGCCTATTGCAGATGATGCCATCCATTGCCAGGTATTCCTAAGTTGCTTTTGTTCATGGTGTTTTATCCTAGCAATGCAAACCCTAACTAACACAAACCTGACTCAAACTCCATATCAGAGTCAAATGCTTGCCAGTTCTGTTTATCAACAGAATATCATAGCTGCCTCCCTTTAGTACCGAAGTTTAGTAACACTTCAGCCCTCTAGAGGGCCTAGTGCTTTGATCATATCAATAATTCATTACTTTTCAATACTCTCTTTCCGCTCCTCAATCCTTCCCTTCCTTATCTACTACTTTAGTCATCCATCTCTCTTAATATAATTCCCGTGAGGTTTTACTCTCACTGTATGACCAAACCTGTCCTGCGTGTCTCAGTAGACATCATAGTTACCACCCAAAGATGGTCACTTGACATTCTACCTGTTTTTGAACTCTATCATATTTTAGTACATTTGATCACTTTCTCCTTGCAAAACTAATGCAGCTTCCAGTCTTATTCCTCAAATCTCATTTCTTCTATTTTCTTTCTTTCTTTTTTATTGAATATAATATTTATTTACATTTCAAATGGTAAAACCTTTCCTGGTTCCCCCTTCCCCAAAACTCCCAACCCCTCCTCCCATCCCCTGCCTCCAAGTATATGCCCCTCCACCCGAGCCACTCCCACCTCACCTCACACCCCTTGATTTCCCTTTGTTGGGGCATTTATTGAGCCTTCACAGGAACAAGGACCACTCCTCCCACTTATGCCCAACAAGGCATTCCTCTGCCACATTTTAGGTTGGAACCATGTATACTGTTTGATGGATGGTTTAGTCCCTGGGAGTCCTGGGATGTCTGCGTGGCCAACATCGTTGTTCTTCCCATGGGGCTGTAAACCCCCTCTGCTCCTCCATACCACCCTCCAACACCTCCGTTGGGGACCCCACGCCCAATCCAATGGTTCCCTGCTAGCATCTGCCTCTGTATGTGTAAGGCTCTAACAGGGACTCTCTGGAGACATTCATGGCATGCTCCTTTTGGTATGCACTTCTGTCTTCCATAGTAGTGTTGGGGTTTGGTGACTGTTTATAGGATGGATCCCCCGGTAGGGCAGTCTCTGGCTGGCCTTTACTTCAGTCTCTGCTCCACATTTTGTCTCCATAATTGCTCCTGTGAGTAATTTGTTCCCTTTCTCAGAGGAACCAAAGCACCCTCACTTAAGTCCTCCTTCAAGAGCTTCCTGTGCTGGGTGAATTGTAACTCGTTTATTTTGAGCTTTTTGGTTAACAACCACTTATCAGTGAGTACATACCATGAGTGCTCTTTTGTGATTGGGTTACCTCACTTAGGATGACATTTTCTAGTTCCATCCATTTGCCTAAGAATTTCATGAATTCATTGTTTTTAACAGCTGAATAGTACTCCATTGTGTATATATACCACAGTTTCTGTATCCATTCCTCTGTTGAAGGACAGCTGGGTTCTTTCCAGCTACTGGCTATTGTAAATAAGGCTTGTATGAACATAGTGGAGCATGTGCCCTTATTACATGTAGGAGCATCTTCTGGGCATATGCCCAGGAGTGGTATAGCTGGGTCCTCAGGTAGTACTATGTCTAATTCTCTGAGGAATCACCAAACTGATTTCCAGAGTGGTTTTACCAACCTGAAATCCCACCAAAAATGGAGGAGTGTTCCTCTTTCCCCACATCTTCTCCAGCATCTGCTGTCCCCTGAGTTTTTCATCTTAGCCATTTTGACCGGTGTGAGGTGGAACTCAGTGTTGTTTTCATTTGCATTTCCCTGATAACTAAGGATGTTGAACATTTCTTTAGGTGCTTTAGAGCCATTTGAGTTTCCTCAGTTGAGAATTCCCTGTTTAACTCTGTACCCCATTTTAAATAGGGTTATTTAACTCTCTGGAGACTAATTCTTGAGTTCTTTGTATACATTGGATATTAGCCCTCTATCAGATGTAGGATTGGTAAAGATCTTCTCCCAATTTGTTGGTTGCTGTTTTGTCCTATTGACTGTGTCCTTTGCCTTATAGAAGCTTTGAGGTTTTATGAGGTCCCATTTGTCGATACTTGTTCTAAGAGTATAAGCCAAGAACATGGAGTTCTGTTCTGGAACTTTTCCACTGTGCCCATGTATTCAAGATTCTTTCCCACTTTCTCCTCTATAAGCTTCAGTATGTCTGGTTTTATGTGTAGGTCCTTGATTCACTTGAACTTGAGCTTTGTACAAGGAGATAAGAATGGGTCGATTTGCATTTTTCTGCATGCTGAACTCCAGTTGATCCAGCACCATTTGTTAAAAATGCTGTCTTATTTCCAGGAGATGTTTTTAGCTCCTTTGTCAAATATCAAGTGACCGTACTTGTGTGGGTTCTTTTCTGGGTCTTCAATTTTATTCCATTGATCTTCCTGCCTGTCTCCATACCAATACCAAACAGTTTTTATCACTATTGGTCTGTAGTAGAGCTTGAGGTCAGGGATAGTGATTTCCTCAGAAGATCATTTGTTGTGGAGAATAGTTTTTGCTATCCTGAGTTTTTTGTTATTCCAGATGAATTTAAGAATTGCTCTTTCTATATCTATGAAGAATTGATTTGGGATTTTGATGGGAATTGCATTGAATCTGTAGACTGCTTTTGACAAGATGACCATTTTTACTATATTGATCATGACAATCCATGAACATGGGAGATGGTTGCATCTTCTAAGATCTTCTTCAATTTCTTTCTTCAGAGGCTTGAAGTTCTTGACATACAGACTTTTCACTTGCTTCATTAAGGTCACACCAAGGTATGAAATATTATTTGGGACTATTGTGAAGGGTGTCATTTCCCTAATTTCTTTCTCAGCTTGTTTATCCTTTGAGTAGAGGAAGGCTACTGATTAGTTTGAGTTAATTTTATAACCAGCCTCTTTGCTGAAGTTGTTTATCAACTTTAGGAGTTCTCTGGTGGAAGTTTTGGGGTCACTTAAGTATACGGTCATATAATCTGCAAATAGTGATAATTTGACTTCTTCCTTTCCAATTTGTATACCTTTGACCTCCTTATGTTGGCTGATTGTACTGGCTAGAACATCAAGTACTATGTTGAATAGAAAGGGAGATAGTGGGCAGCCTTGTCTGGTCCCTGATTTTAGTGGGATTGCTTCAAGTTTCTCTCCATTTAATTTGATGTTGGCTACTGGTTTGCAGTATATTGCTTTCTCTGTTTAGGTATGGGCATTGGATTCCCAATCTCTCCAAGACTTTTATCGTGAAGGGATGATGGATTTTGTCAAAAGCCTTTTCAGCATCTAGTGAAATGACCATGTGTTATTTTTCCCTTGAGTTTGCTTGTGTGGTGGAATACATTGATGGATTTCCATATATTGAACCATCCCTGCATCCCTGGGATGAAGCCTACCTGATCATGGTGAATTATAGTTTTGATGCATTCTTGAATTCGGTTGGCCAGAATTTTGTTGAGTATTTTTGCATCGATCTTCATGAGGGAGATTGGTCTGAAGTTCTCCTTCCTTGTTTGGTCTTTGTTTGGTTTATGTATAAGCATTATTGTGGCTTCATCGAGTGAGTTGGATAGTGTTCTTTGAGTTTCTATTTTGTGGAATAGTTTGAAGAGTATCCGTATTAGCTCTTCTTTGAAGATCTGATAGAATTTCCTGCTAAACCCATCTGGTTCTGGGCCTTTTTTTAATGGGAGACTATTAACAACTGCTTATATTTCCTCAGGACTTATGGGACTCTTTAGATGGTTTATCTGATCCTGTTTTAACTTTGGCACCTGTTATGTATCTAGAAAGTTGTCCGTTTCTTATAGGTTTTGGAACTTTGTTGAGTATAAACTCTTGTAGTAGGATCTGATGATTTTTTTTGAATTTCCACAGTTTCTGTTGTAATGTCTCCCTTTTCATTTCTGACTTTATTAATTTGGTTAGTGCCTGTGTTCCCTCTGGTTAGTCTGGCTAAGGGTTTATCTATCTTGTTGATTTTCTCAAAGAAACAGCTCCTGGTTTTGTTGATTCTTTGTATAGTTCTTTTTGTTTCTATTTGGTTGATTTTGGTCCTGATTTTGATGATTTCCTGCCATCTATTCCTCTTAGGTGTATTTTCTTCTTTTTGTCCTAGAGCTTTCAGGTGCACTGTCAAGCTGTTAGTGTAAGCTCTCTCCATTTTCTTTTTGGAGGCACTCAAAGCTATAAGTTTTCCTTTTAGCACTGCTTTCATTTTGTCCCATAAGTTTTGGTATGGTGTGTCGTCATTTTCATTAAATTCTAAAAAGTCTTTAATTTCTTTCTTTATTTCTTCCTTGACCAAGCTATTGTCGAGAAGAACATTGTTCAAAGTCCACGTATATGTGTGTTTTCCATTGTTTTTCTTTGAGCTTAAGATCAGCCTTAGGCCATGGTGTTCTGATAAGTTACATGGAATAATTTCAATATTTCTGTATTTGTTGAGGACCATTTTGTGACCAATTATATGGTCAGTTTTGAAGAAGGTACTATGAGGTGCCAAGAAGAAGATACATTCTTTTGCTTTAGGATTGAATTGAATAGATCCACTTGGTCCATAACTTCAGTTAGTTTCACTGTGTCTCTGTTTAGTTTCTGTTTCCATGATTTGTCCATTGTTGAGAATGGGGTGTTGAAGTCTCCCACTATTACTGTGTGGGGTGAAATGTGTGCTTTGAGCTTTAGTGAAGTCTTTTATGAATGTAGGTGCCCTTGTGTTCAGAGCATAGATGTTCAGAATTGAGAGTTCATCACGGTAGACTTTTCCTTTGACCAGTATGAAATGTCCCTCTTTATCTTTTTTGACAACTTTTGGTTGAAAGTCAATTTTATCTGATATAAGAATGTCCACTCCAGCTTGTTTCTTGGGACCATTTGCTTGGAAAATTGTTTTCCATCCTTGACTCTGAAATAGTGACTGCCTTTGCTGCTGATGTGGGTTTCTTGTATGCAGCAAAATGTTGCATCCTGTTTACATATCCAGTCTGTTAGTCTATGTCTTTATATGGGGAATTGAGACCATTGATATTAAGAGATATTAAGGAAAAGTGATTGTTGCTTACTGTATTTTCTTGGTTAAAGGTTAAATTCTGTTTGTGTAACTATCTTCTCTTGTGTTTGTTGAAAGATTACTTTATTGCTTCTTCTACTGTGTGGTTTCTCACCTTGTGTTTGTATTTTCCACCCATTATCCTTTGTAGAGTTGGATTTCTGGAAAGATATTGTGTAATTTGGTTTTGTCATGGAATGTCTTGTTTTCTCCTTCTATGGTAGTTGGAAGTTTTGCTGGGTATAGCAGTCTAGGCCGACATTTATGTTCTCTTAGGGTCTGTATGACATCTGCCCAGAATCTTCTGACTTTCATAGTCTCTGGTGAGAAGGCAGATTAATTCTGATAGGTCTGTCTTTATATTTTACTTGATCTTTTCCCTTACTGCTCTTAATATTCTTTCTTTGTTTAGTGTATTTGGTGTTTTGATTATTATGTGACAGGAGGAATTTCTGCTCTGGTCCGGTCTGTTTGGAGTTCTGTAGGCTTCTTGTATGTTCATGGGCATCTCTTTCTTTAGTTTAGGAAGTTATCTTCTATAATTTTGTTAAAGATATTTACTGGCCCCTTAAGATGTAAATCTTTGCTCTCTTCTATACCTATAATCCTTAGGTTTGGTCTTCAAATTGAGTCCTGGATTTCCTGGATGTTTTGGGTTATAAGCTTTTTGTATTTTGCATTTTCTTTGACTGTTGAGTCAATGTTTTCTCTGGAATCTTCCGCATCTGAGATTCTTTCTTCTATCTCTTGCATTTTATTGTTGTTGATGCTTGCATCTATGACTCCTGAATTTTTTCCAAGGTTTTTTATCTCCAGAGACATCTCACTTTGTGATTTCTTTATTGTTTCTACTTCCATTTTTAGATCCTGGATAGTTTTGCTCAGTTCATTCATTCGTTTGTTTGTTTTTTCCTGAAATTCTTTAAGGAATTTTTGTTTTTCCTCTTTAAGGGCTTCTACCTTTTGACCCATGTTCTCCTGTGTCTCTTTTAGTGTATTTTTTCATTCTGCTTTAAGGGCTTCTGCATGTTGTCCCATGTTCTCCCATAATTCCCTATGGGATTTTTGTGTTGCCTCTTTAATGGGTTCTACCTGTTGACCCATGTTCTCCCATATTTCTTTAAGAGATTTTTGTGCTTCCTCTTTAAGGCTTCTACCTGTTGATCCATATTCTCCTGTATTTCTTTAAGAGATTTTTGTGTTTTGTCTTTAAGGGCTTCTACCTGTTGACCTGTGTTCTCTTGTATTTCTTTAAGGGAGTTATTTATGTCTTTTTGAAGTCCTCCATCAGCATCATGAGTTGTGGTTTTAAATCCAGCTCTTGCTTTTCCGGTGTGATGGAGTATTCAGGATTTGCTGTTGTGGGAGAACTGGGTTCTGATGGTGCCTTGTTGCCTTGGTTTCTGTTGGTAACGATCTTGTGTTTGCCTTTGGTCATCTAGTTATCTCTGGTGTCAGCTGGTCTTGCTGACTTTGACTTACTTCTCTATCCTGCAGGCCTGTGTATTTGTACTCCTGGGATTCCCTTTCTCTCAAATGCCCTGCATACAGCTTGTTCTCCAGGAAGTATCAGGAAATGTGGTCTTCCTTGTGGCAGACTTGGCAAGGGCTGAATGCCCTGTGCTGTGCTTGTTCTCGAATGCCCTAGTGCTGCAAATGCCTTACTGCTGCTGGTTCTCAAATGCCCTGCTGCTGCCAGTTCTCTACAAAGTATCAGAAAGTGGGTTCTTCCCCATGGCAGATGTGGCATGAGTCTACCACATCAGAAGGAAAAGGGCAGGTGATGGAGAGGGAGGAGGGATGGGTAGAGAGGAGGGATGGGTAGAAGAGGTGGAAGGAGAGTGGTGATCTGGAGAGACTGTGGGTTTTGTTGGTTGCTGGGAAGTGAGTCCCAGACTGCGGCTCTGGGCCTCCAGAGGTGGGGGTGGTTCTTACCGAATGCCCTGCTGCTTCTGGTTCTCTACAAAGTATCAGGAAGTGGGTTCTTCCCTGTGACAGAAGTGGCATGAGTCTACCACATCAGAAGGAACAGGCAGGCGGTGGAGAGGGAGGAGGGAGGAGTAGAAGCTATTTTCTAATCTCATATTCAGTCTGTTAGGCTAGTTCTCTTCTATTTTTGGCTTCTGCATATTGGAGTCAGAGCTCAGAACTGAAACCTCTTCACTTTTAATCAAATCTAGATGATATTAGGGAGAATCATTTTACTTACTATACTGTGCTGCTGTCCTTGAATTTTTCCTCTGCAGTACAACTTCTTCCTTGAAATCTACATTTGTATAACCAATTGTCTGTTTCCTGTTTCCACATGAAAGCTCAAGTGTTCATAAAACTTAGCTCATTGTTTCTTCTTCTAATTCCCCTCTTTTCCCAGCAACCTTCTAACTCTGTAGGACCCTTCTTGAAACACATTTATTCATCAACCACAGACCTAGAATCTTTTACTTTTATTTTTCTATTCACACTTTATGTTTGTCTATCAGCAAGTCATTTCAGCTCAAATCTGAAAGCATAATTATCCTATTCTATATGCTTTATCACACTAAAGGACTAAGTCATTACACCCAGATTACTGAAATACTACAGTTCCCTCTTAACCTTGGGGAAATTATCTATGATTCTGAAACTTTATCACCATGTCCTATAAATTATATTTTTCCTTACATGTACACAGATATACATCATTAATTTTAATACTTAAATTATACACAGGAGGTATTCATGATCACCAATAATAAATTGAGGAATTGGGACAGATTCTAATGAAAATTATTTAAATTATAACAATTCTCAAGCAAGCTATGAGGGTTCATTGTTGTATTCCTAGGTTTTGAGTGGCTGAGATAAAATGACTTCTGTGAATCTAAAGCTTGCCAGGGCTACATGGTGTGTTTAGAGTAGCCTATGCTACAGAGTGAGCCATTTCTCAAAAAGAAAAAAAAAGTTATCAAAATAGGTAAACCTGAATCTTCTGTGGAATTTCCCTATGCTATTTTTAGACTGTAGTTGACCATAGGTTTCTGAAAGCACAGCAAATAAAACTAGGAGTGGAGAGATTATAATCTAATCTGTAAAGTTTTACTTTGCCAAACCTAATGTTGACTAGAATGACCTCTTGAAAGGTAGTCCACAACAGTCAACTATATTAGCTCCCTTAGTGTTCTCCAAATAACAAGTTCTCCTTTAGGTCATCAAATTCATTATACTTTCTTCATGGTGGGTTCCTCTGCTGTTTTTTTCCCTCTACTGCTTTCTGTTTCAGCCCTATCTGTTCCGTTGACTCCTTGGCCTCATGTATTTACTTTCCTTGGCATGAATCTTCTTCCTGGATCAAATTTTGCTCCACAAATTCCCTGGAAATCCCAGTTCTTTTTAAGGCATTTTTTTTTTCTGGTGATATTTCCAAAATTTTCTTTGTTATACTTGAGGTTCATTTTTGTACTAACCAATCGCACACAGTGAATACATAATTATGTTATCTATCATTTCTCTTATCTCCTGGAATGTATGCTCCCAGGAATTGTGATCTTTGCTATTGTCTGTTTTGCTATTTTTTCTTTATTATTGTTTCCTAGGTACTCTGGAGGCTTTTTAAATTAAGGGATAGATGGAAAAGGACAGGGGAACAGTTAGAATTTGTTAGGAGGTAACTTGGGGATGCAAATGAATTTGCTATAAGTCTATCCAAAATGTATTATGAGTACATCCTTACAGAATTATCATGAAGGAAATTAAGCCTGAACTCATCATATACCACCTACAGTTTCCATCGTATACCACTATTGCTACTATTATTACTACTATCAAACAGAGCTAGGCTCTGTTTTTAGCCCTGTTGCCATTGGTTTCCTGGTTCCCTGGACTCATTCTGGGGAAAAGTGTGAAGTACAGGTTCCACAGTTGAGCAATTCCTAAACGTCCTTCCTATATGTTTGTAGAGATCTTTGTCAGTTTCAGTCTTACAAGCCTTTGCATATGAAACATTTGCCGAAACTTGCCTGGTTATTTCTTGTCTAGAATATTTCTTATTCATTTTTTTTTCAGCTCAGCTCCTTAGCATCTCCATTATACCTTGTTAAGGAGACCGCAGGGCTCCCAAATTGCTGCTGAGTGCATAGTGTTTGTGTAATAAACACCATCTGAATGCTTCCAGAGTGCACTGAGTCATGAACCTCAGGTTTTAAGAAGCCTTAAATCATCTGCTTCTGAGATGCATCTACTGTTCTCTTTCTATAATGCTTCTTTTGTAATATCTCCTGAGACTGAACACACCGCCTCTTCCCAAACATGAATACTGGTCAATTACACAGTTGTTTGGGATTGAACCATAATCTCCACCCCTTCTATTTCAAACATGGATGCTATTCTTGCTGCATGGAAATTAATAGAAAAGAAAAGACATAGACTTAAAATGAGATGGGTTGGTTTTAAGTCTGATTAAAGTACTTGTTGGGGTTTTTGCTTCTATTATTTTTACATCTCCTAATTTTCACTTTCTAAATCTGTCAAACAGATCAATATGTTAACTGTTTCACATCAGATTCCATAGTAAAATGATTTCAACTTAAGAGTAGCTAAATTATTGCTACATAGCATCACAGTATAAGTGAACAAGTTTTGGGGACTGTTTTCCTCCATGTGGTCAGCTAAAGAACCAGGCCAATAGAGCTGCAACCCTCAGAATTAGCATGGTTTAGTCAAACAATTTAATCTTGAAGGTGTTATCTGGTTCTCTAGCTTTCACCCATGTGTCATTATCATTACAATCAACAAAATAGATCTACTCTGATACTTCATCTCATTGCTCATGATATCTTACCTCCTGGACCCATTTCGTTAAGAATAAGGCATCAGAGGCACAGCTTTGTCTATTAGAGGACATTCTTCCGTATTTAATTGACTCATCTGAAACTTTGATTCCAAGGTTGTGTTGCAATTATTTCTTCTGGACCAAAGAGATAAAAATAAGTGAAATCATGTACACAGGTGGCATCTCTATATTTGTGTGTACCTCTGTGGGTAGATGTATTATAGATGGAAGTGACTTCCTATGCTTTCACTGGTATTTGTTGAACAGATCACAGGAGGTCAGGAAATGTGTCACTTCTAGGAGATAACCCTGCACCAACAGGAAAAAAAAAAGGTCTTTGTCTCAATTTCCAGATAGAACAAACAATTTCTTTTATTTTTTTAAAGGATGTATACATTTTATACAATGTAGTTATTATTTTCCATACTTTGCATGCACATAGAGCAAACCATTTTTGTTCCTTATGTAGTAATCTTAAAATACATAAGGTCAGTCACTACTTATCACATGAGTATTCATCCTCCTGACAAAATTATTCTCTATTCATTTGCTATTCCTTTAGCACTGTGTTTAAAGTCCTGTGACAATCAGGCTTTGTTTCTTTGTGCAAGCTTTGAACCTGATCTATTCTACACATAGCAATCCAGGAAGTGTGTGCAGCATCTACAGGGAAGGTCCCTTTTTTTCTTGTTCAACATTCAATGTCTCTCTTAATGTAATAAATGATGAAGATAGTTTTGCAGGGAATATTCTAGCATTGATGTATTACAGCACTGCACTTGAATGGAGTCCTTAAGTCTTTTACTGTTACATTGCTTTGCATTTCAAAAATGCCTTACTGCCTTTTGCCTGAAATGTATCAAATTTTCATATCAATAAAAATCCCATGTAATTATCAAGAAAACTTAGGCCTTATCCAATGGGTAGCACTTTAACAAAAATGTGCACTTATATGTGCAAAGACATCCTTGACATCCCACAGTTTTTTAAATGGATTTTCTTTTGCTTTTGTTATTAAGTGAGTGCTTTGAAGTACAAAGATATATCAATAGTATGGTATCATTTTACAATAGTCAAACTATATAGGTGCAGAAAATATCTTAACTCTATCCTAAGAGAATTTGGCTTCTATTTATATCCTTAGAAATGAATGTACATAGTTTGTAAAGATTTTGCATACACATCTGCTATATCTATATCAAATGAAATTTTTTACTTGCCAATGTATTTTGAAGGCCTGTATATATTGGAGTACACAAAGGCATTAGCTTTTTTATATTACAAATGCTTGATACACACACACACACACACACACACACAAATATATATATTAAAAGTCCATTTAGTGGATGATCATTTTAAAGGTATTTAAATGAGGTCTGGTTATTTCCATTAGTACAAGCATGCTCTAGTGAGCTTTCTGAATCTACTTCAATGCAAAATCACTGTCATTTTCTTTTACACTTAAATATGTAGTTATGGAGTTGCCCTTATGACACAGTTTTAATTCTAAGAGACAATAGAAACGTGTTTTTTTGTTTTTTTTTTCTGAAAACCTAAGGGCGATTTTCATTTGATTCTTCCAACAATGGCAGAGAATGCTTTTCTCTCTGCAAACTCATTAATAACATGTGATATGGTATCTATTTAAGGCAGCTAATAATTGGCATTGCTTTTTTCAAATTCATATCATACGGTTAACTTTTACTATTGACCTTTTGTTTTTTACTGATTTTGTGAGGAAATGTTTACATAACTTTTATTTATAAGTCTTCCACTAACTGTGGGACCTTAATGAGACTTGTGGCCATGCCCCAGGTTCTAGCCTGACTCTGCCTCTGCCGTTACCTGCCTGCAGCCACACTCTCCCCGCCTCTCGGGTTACCTGACCACCCAACTCACTATAAATAGCACTCCTCAGCGTGTGCCCTCTCTCTCTCTCTCTCTCTCTCTCTCTCTCTCTCTCTCTCTCTCTCTCTCTCGTTTTCCCCCGGCCCCCTCTTCTTTGTCTATCTCTCTGTCTCTCCATTTTCTCCCCCTTTCCACGTGGTCATGGCTTTTCTTATCTATTTTCTCCTCTTCCTTTGTTTTTCTATCTCTTTTCTCCTTCTATTTTCTTTTTTTTAAATTTTATTTTATTTTCTAAGTTTTTTATTTACATTCAAAATCATTTCCCCTTTCCCTTCTATTTTCTTAATAATAAAACATCAAAGCTATGGGCTGCCTCTCATTAAACTCATCATACAGAGCTAGCTGGTATGCGCCGTCAGAGATTCAGTCACGCAGACAGTCTGTGAGCACAGGTAACAGGCAGAGAAATCCACATCAGAATGGCTCTGCCTTCTGCATGACGTTTCTCTACACGCCCGCGTGGAGACCGGCCAGCGGTGTGACTGCCCAATCCCCATTAGGCTGAGGCACGCGTGCATCTTGCCTGCTTCCCCAAAAACCCCACGCGGAACCTCTGTGTCCACCTGCGTCCTCTGCATATGCATGCTACCTTGGCCAGAGAGCGAGGCCCTCGCGCTGCCGGCCTGGCCTGCTGTGTGCCCCTGTGTCCGTCCGCGCCAGGCCCCGCGCTTTCCTTTTTTTTCCCCACAACTAACTGATTTTAAGCATGTTTTTGAATCTGTGGTGACCACTATTTTCTCTTTCTCAATTATAACATGAGCCTCAATCTATGTCCATCCATGACTTTCCATGTCTCTACTGTCACCAAATGTTGTCACTTAGGGTAGACTTAATTACTATCTATAGTGTTCTGTGCTTGGCCCCTACATTTCAGGTGTCCAAGTCATGACTTCTCTGTCTCCCTATAACTTGCCTTGTATAGTTCTGCATAGCTTCAAGCAAATTCTATAGGTTTTATACTTTAAATATATGCCAATTTATTCTGCTGTTTGTTTGTCTCTCTTCACTGACAATTTAATTTCCTACTGGGCAGTAACTGCATACACTTTTATTCCCAATACTCAGGAATCAGAGGCAAGAGAATCTCTGTGAATTTGAGGCCAGCCTAGACTACAGAGCTAGTTCTAGGACAGCCGGGGCTACACATGGAAATACTGTCTTGAAAACAAAACAAAACAAAACAAGTGAGGAATTTAATTTTAATTTCCCCATAAATAGGACTTATTTCATGACCATGTACTTGTTACTCACATGTACTGATCTTAATATTCTTTACAATATTTCCGGTATCCTTGATAGTTTTCATTAATTTTTTCTAGTTTGGGAAAGACATGTCAGGTTGAAATTCTGAAAGTAATCTTAAAAAAAATGGAGCATTTTTCTAGCCAGTTTGCTTTCTTCTTTTGTGATTAATACGACAAAGGCAACTTAATGAGCAAACAGTTTATTTCAGGTTACACTGTTAACCATAGTCCATCATTGAGTAATGTCAAGACAGAAAGAAAAGCAGAAACTAAATAGTTTTCCTAGCACCCTTCCTAGTCACATACACAAGATGCAAAGCGTAGGGACAGAAAGCAAACGTAATGAAATCTTTTGATAATGGTTTCAAAATCACTGTTTTCCCTAATGGGTAGCTATAACTTTTGTGATTTCTTCCTGGGTTTAGAGTGTCATACCTTACACAGCCTTTTCTCTTCCATGACATCTGCTCCATCAGACCTGTTGTGCAAAATAGCGTCTTGAGAGGTTTGCTGCACCATTTGCCAGTCATGCTCAGACATGTCTAAACTCTGGTGATGGTGTCAGCATCCTTTTCCCTCTCAATAACATTTTACCTTTGCATCATGCTTCCCATTAAGCAGAGCCATCCACAGACACTGACCCTCTTCATCCTCAGAGTGACCCTCAGAGGAAGGTGGATGAACAGGACACTTTTATCTCTATTTTGTAGACTCAGAGCCTACATTTTATTTAAGTTCCCATAGTTTATATAAAAGAACCTATTCAAACTTGTTTAATTTCAAACTCAATGCCTTTTCTATTCCTTATTATTCTTTAAAAGGAGGCAAGGATTAATCTATTTCACATGAGAAATTATCATGACAGTGAATAACCAGATGACAAACAATGAGGGCTTCCTGTTTATTATGCAAGGGAGCAGGATATTTGGCTTAGTGAACTGCAGGACTTCAGTTGTTGCTCATTTCAACAGAATAGTCATTACTTTTCCTTGTTTTGAAAAACAGTATTTATAATGTAATATTCCTTCGTGCACATATAGTGACATTTATTATTTTGCCATTTTTAAAGAAAGTATTAAGTCTAACTCATGCCATGGTAGAGGACCCTTAGTCTACATTTTCTACAAAATCTAAGAGCCAAGATTTCTCTTGTGGATACCAATGAATTCTAAAAGGTAACATAGCCAGATTATGTATTCTGCTATTCCCAGATGCACAGTACCAACAGGCTAAATAAAATTGACAGTGTTATCATTTTTATTTGCTTGCCAGAGCTCTAGGGTTACTGGAAAAAAAATTGAAATGATTCCAAAGTCTCAAGTTCACGCTGTTCTGTATTGTTCTACTCCTCCTCATTCAAATTCTCATTTTAGAGCATGCACATAGATGGCATGACATTCATCATCTTTTCCCAATGATAATGCATCTTAAACATATGTATAATTAGACTTAGACTTCTCATTGTATTTTATCAATGGTCCAGAGTTCTGAGATGTTGGGTTGGGCAAGGGCAAAGATTTCATGCAATTTTCATTGTATTACTGAGTCAGTATGGTGAAGGCTGGAGTCATGAAAAATGTATTGGCATCCTGGAGTAATTTAATAAGTAAACTTTAGAACATATTATGTTTTTCACATTTTCGCTAACCTATGTTATTTTGGCTCCAAATTAAAATGATCTTCTTTATGTCTGCCTTTAAATGATACCAATTATAATCCGTTGTGTACTTTAATGACATTGTCCTTTTCAAAGAAATAATCACTTTTAATTATTCATTTAGTGTGTGTGTGTGTGTGTGTGTGTGTGTGTGTGTGTGTGTGTGTGTGCTGCAGTGTTGGTACAGAGGCTAGCGAACAACTTGAGGAATTAGATTCCTCCATCATGTGGGACCTAAGGATGATACTCAGGTCATCAGGCTTGATAGCAAGTGCCTTTACCTGTGGAGCCACCTCCGTAGCCCCAGTGTCTCTTACTTAAAATAGAATGTCTTGGTTATTTCCTTATGGCCTTTCATAGTCCTGATGATAGCTAAGAACTATTCCACTTATGAATTTCATGATTATTTTCACATGTTCTTTCTTAGTCTTGGTGATATCTGGGAATGCTTCCACTTATGGGTCTTGGGGCTTTATTTTCTGCGTGGTCTTTTTGTTATGTGCTCTAGAAAAAAATATCTGCATATCATTCAGCTTATATCTAAAACATACTAACAGAAGCTACAACTGGACTTACATTGAGATAGTGCTTTCTGTACATAAGAAATTGCATTCAGATCTCAGTAAATAAGTTTCATTCTTACGGCTGCCTGATAAATGAAGTTAAATTGCAGCCAGTCCATTTTTTTCTAAAACAAACAAATGAACAAACAAACAAACACCTCTCCTTCTTCTAAAAATTACTTGGGGGAAATTACTTGGTCAACATCACTTAGCTAGTAATTTGAGTGAAAGTTCAAATATAGGCAATAAAACTGGATTCTGCACATTCATACATAATGTGTACTTTAAAGCTTACTCTTTAAACAGACACCAGTCTAAAGACAAAAAACACATCTATGGATGTGAAAATTCTCATGTCTTATAAGCCGGAAGGAATCAGTCATTACTCAGCTGGAGATTGGGGCACTTTCATTGCAGAAGCATTGGTTATTTCCATGAGTAAAAATGCTGTAAAACTTGGGGACTTTCAAGAATATAAGATTGACATCCATTCATGGTGGAGATTGAGTTATCTTTGGTGGGCAGAAAAGACACATGCCTACCAATAAACATCAAACTTCAGTCATGACATATCCAGTTGTGTAATTTCGGGTAATTTTTTACTTCTAGTAATGTCTGAAAGTTCTATTCAAAAATTGAAAATGACTCACATGTCATTTAGAGCCTCTTGCAAACCTGTGCTTCTCTCTTGGTCAGTGCTGCTCTTTTGGCATCATGTGGATATTTTTGAATAGAGATGAGATACTCTGCAACTGTGATGTTTGTCTTTACTGGTATGAAGCCACTAGCAACAAGTGCCAGATATGCAGCACATATATAATCAACAGCACATGGCACAGTCATCTAATGAGGAAAAATTATTCAACCCAAAATGTCAACAGTGTGGCTATTGAGAAACTGTGGTAACTGAGAGTTTAATATCACTGCACATTGTAAAATGCTAATCTCTCATTGATGCACTATCAATGATTAATAACCTGAATGTTTCTTTCTGCTTTACTATTTGTAGGAGGGTGCCAGTGATGCTATATAATTTGATATTTCTATTTCCATTGCTAATGTGTATGGCTTGGTCATATAATGATCATTAATAATACAAGACTGGGAGAGGAACATATCCATGCCTGCCAATTATATTGTTCCTCTTAATGGTAAAAATAAAGTTAAAATCCCCTCTGTACTTGCTGTTTTCCCAACTCTATTTTGTTTTGAAATGTGAACTCATATTCAAAAACTATTGAGACTTAAACATTCTCCATGTAAAATTTGATATTACAAGAAATCAAAATGGTACTGATTTTAATGATAACCCAATTCCTGCATAAAAATGAGAATCCGAAGTATGAAATGCCATTAAAGCTAAATGACTCACACATTTCAAAGTGCCTCTCCATTGAAAATTGGCAACCGAAGCTCCTCTGTGGCTGGAGAATAAAGTAAAATTTCCTAACATGAAAACTCATTTGCAGGAAGGCTTGCTGTCCATGAAAAGCATTCGGATAAAATGAAAATGTCTGATAACTGTTAATGAAAAGGATCTCATAATACCTAGGAAAGCAAATGTTTGAAACATGGTCAGGATGTTTAAAGAGGAAAAAACATACTGAAGAAAAGCTATTCTCAACCAGTGAACCAGATATATTACCCTATGATTTAAATCTGAATCCCAATTGATACTATAAATGCTTGGGGGACTTTTGTACAACCATTTCTTCTGTACCATTCCTCTACTGCACAGGATGTTCTGCAGGTGGCACTGTGACTACCAACTCCTCTTTTTTTGCTATGAATGACTAGAGTCAGGCTATTTCAAGAAAGTAATATATTCAGTTGTAAGAAATGTGTACATAGAATTCCATATTGAATCACAACTTGAGAACTTTTTTTTTCCTTAAGGAAAGTGGCAGAATTTAAAAGTGCACCAAGAATAATTGGTTATCACAGCCAACCTAGAGAAAAAACAAAGGAAAGATGAAAAAGAAAATAGAAAGCAAAGACCTTTAAGAGAGAATAAAAGAAGTCAAAATATAGCCTTCCCGACCATTTTCTCTGTTAAGACAAAGAAATCTAGAATTCAATAAAAGAGCAACCATAGGCTAAACCAATGATTCGAGTACTTAATATTGATTCCATCAGGGCTATCTTTAGCAAAATAAACCTAATTTTAAAACTAGCTATATCTTATATCTTTCACTGAAGTTATCATTAGTCTTCATTTAAATGCAATTAAAGGAAATGAAGGAGTTCTCTTCAGCCACTCTGCTATTCATTAATACAGCCAACAAATGCTAATGGCCTGCCATCTAAAGATCTCTGCATTAAGAACAAAGGCTAGCTGTTATCATTGTGTGAACGCATTAGTGTACTTTTATACAGCAACTGACTCCCAAATCAAGCATCTTAGACCAGATAGATGTCCGGAATCTTGTATGAATTATATGTGTCAAGAGTCAGAGGAAACCTGTTTACATGCTGCTAGCACAGTCTTGTAATGCTGTAATCAATTAATTATCTGTCAGAACTGTAATTCCTGAAACCTCAGTGGTAGTTAGTTCAGTTTCCAAGATGTCTTACTCCCCTGACATTGTTTGTTTTAGTGCTTCCCCATGGTGTTCTTGAGTGCATCCATCAGAAGAAGATTGCTGGCTTTACCCACAATGAGCCATACAAAATAGAGGTAGAGTTATGGACTGACTCTGGATTTTCGATGTTGTAAATTCCAGAACATCACATTGGAAATAAAGGTCAACCCTTGAATAGTAACCCCAGGACTAACACTAAACAAGGATCAGCAGGTAATCTTGAAGTCTGACTACTCAGACAATCAAAAAGTTTGTTGTTATTTCTGATGTATGAGTATTTCAGGTAAATAGTAAGAAAAGAGTCCTTTCCCATGGAAATTCTACTCTGGAAGAAAAGACTGAGTATAACTACTACATGCAAACATTTGCCACTATGAAGAGAGAGTAGGAGAGAGAATGTGGAGGGACTGAATAGTCTAGAAAACTCCCTCTGCAGCATTGTCCAAAACTGAGATCTAAACAGACAAGTAAGTATTAACTGTTTGAAGCTCCCTATAGAGGTACCACCAGCAAAGACAAAGCCTTTGAAGGATAATAGTGTGCTCTGTCAATATCACAGAAAGGAGATCAATGTGACCAAATAATTGAGTACAGAGAAACTTAGAAGAAAACATAATGTCACCCATGGGCCAGGCTAGCTCTACTAAAGTTTCTTGAAACTCCAAACAATGAACTTCAACATCATGGAAAATATTATGTGAATTAAGCAATTGAAAGTCATTTGTTTCACAATTTATGGATATGCAGTTGCGTTTAAGAAAGTGCTTGTTTAGGTTCATACTTGAGTGTGGGTTCCACCGCTAGGAGCCAGAAGTGTTAGTTTTCCTTTGGTACCACAGACAATGACTAACCAGTATTAGCCAATCTTTCTCCCTTTTTGGGTCCCTCAAGCAGGTAGTCTTTTAAAAATACTGCAAGTGGCATATTTCTATTAAACCATTATATATGTATGTCATGCTCCAGCTTCTAATTCACAACAAAATTGCCTTTTCCATACAATTTCCAATGTACACTGTCTTTAGAAAACAAGAAAGAACATAGACATCTATGTATTTAAAAAATATACCACTATAATTTACAAACACTGGGAATACTTTTTGAATGCATATTATGACTCAGTGAATGAATGCATGCATGCAAGAGTAGCTTTTCCCTAGAACAATGAACCATAATTAAGGGGAAATTTGGACCACAATAATATGAAAGTCAAATTCATTTTTACAAAACACAAGAAACATTGTTATTCATGGTGCCTATATTGCTTGTACAAACCCAAAGAAACCATCTACAGGTTTGGAACTGAGTATAGTCACAGATGCAGATATAAAATCTGACTCTGTTGGTAAGCAACTGACACTACTCGATTCTTGGTGGTACAAGCTCTTTAAGTCTCACCATCACTAGCACAGGGAAATATTGTTCATGGTGCAAATATTTATACTCACTGCTTGTGTCTGACAGCAGATGAGCTGCTCTTTTCTGTATCTTCATGGTTGATTGCTACAATTGTGTTTTAGCAGTGAACTTTATAATTGCTAACCCTCTCATGCACCTCTGTTTCCTTGCAGCAGCTCTTATTTTCCTTTTCAGCCTCTCCTTCCATACGACTATTTTCTTATTGACATTTCCCTCCCTATGTACTTGAAAATGTGAATTTAAAAATATACTCGTAATAAGAATCTTTTCCTCAAAGCAAGCTCAACTCATCAGAGAAAAGGCATTTTGGAAACAATGGATTCATCGTAGAAATGCACACAATGCCCTTGCCAGGCAGATATATTAGTATCATTTATTTTAGATTTTAACCATCTAAGCAATAAAGGTCACTGAAGGGTGGCTGTGAAGACAGTTAAGGTCATCGGGATTTACTAGGGATTATTAGTACTCCTTAAAACGGCAACAGATATAATATTGAGCCAAGATTGCCAAGTGGCAAGAGCCATTTTTAATTATTAAAAGTAATTTCACATGTGGTTTAACAGTTATAATTGGAATTTTGAATTATGCTTTCCTTGGTAACAACCCATTTCCTTTGTTTGGATAAACCTCAGGCATGGAGAGATGAAATATGATGTCCTTTAATATGTGGTACTCAAGAAATTGCATTTCACCAGCAGGCATTCAGCATTTCTGCAGCTGAAATGGAATCTCAGTAAAACACAATAGAGGTCTCATCATTAATACATCTACTACTCCAGCTTCCCTGGCTTTAATAAATAAAGGCTATTGGTAAACGAAGTCTATATGGTACCCAGAGCACTTCACAAAAGCCTTGTGAAAGGTTGTCAGAACTGGGTTATCATCTGCAAGGGGACAGTCATAGATTCCCAGCAGAAGTAGTGTGATGATCTTACTTGGTTTTGGAAAGAAGTAGGTGTATCAGATTTAAGTACAAACTACTAAAATAAGAACCAATAGCAGCAGTAAGACTACAAAACAGTGCACCTATCCAGAAACAGTCTCTGTTTGCTGGGCTTACTGAAATCCTACTGAGTTTCCAGGCACAATTTTAATCTCTTTTTTTCATTTGTTAAACATTCATTAGTGTGCAATGCATTTAATTTTCTCCTTCTCTAGGGCCTTATGACCATCTGCTTTAGACTGAAATGATGATGTTACTTGCCATCTACTCACTCATGCATTCAGAAAATTCCATAGAGCACCTACTATGCATTAGGTATCTACTATGCATTGAACAACTGACCTAAGCATTTCAATGTTTATCCTTCAAGAACCCTAGGTGATGAATTCTTCCACTAAATAGATATGTAAATTGGGCTATAGGAGGATAAAGACACTACTGAATTATGCAGTAGGTATCAACATTTAAAGTTATACTATTCTGATCCCCAAACCTAAACTCTTTATTAATATGTCATATTATCATAACACTATATATTTAAATATTATATTGCACTATATAGTTTTCAGTGATAATGGTGTGTGTATATAGATATTAATACAATAGGATACCTGCATGACATAATATCATACAGTGGCCCTCAACCTTCGTAATGCTGTAATCCTTTAATATAATATAGTTCTTCATGTTGTGGTGACCCCAACAATAAAATTATTTTTGTAATTATTACTAATAATTGCATAATAAAAATACTATGCTACTTCATAACTGTAATTTTGCCACTGTTCATCATAATATAGATATCTGTAGTTTCCAATGGTCTTAGGAGACTCCTGTGAAATAATCTTTCAACCCCTAAATGGGTCATCACACACAGGTTAAGAACCAACCACTGGCATAATACAATATAATACAGCACATTGTGTGGAGTTGGCTAATACTGCTTATACTAGCTAGTTACATCCAAGCTCTACATTCATTGAAACAGTGTTGGTAACTTGATATCAGCTCTGTTAGGAATATTTATCCACAGCAAAATAACTGAAAATGATACAATTTTGTTCCTGTTTTTCCTGAAGAGTTACTTATTAAACATTTAATAAACATATTGATTATATTATTTTATAGTTCATTGTGCAACAGTCCATCTTCAATCATGTTCTTCTGGAGAGAAGGGACTGTATCTTTTCCTAAGCTTATACATATCACAACACCTAGCACATAGTGGGTACTTGGTAAATTATTCTTACACAAAGGAGCGAATATTTTGCCACATCTTTCACAGCTTTTACAATATTTACTTCCATTAGTCTAACAGCCTCAGTGTTTGTAATATCATGGCAGTAGGTTGCCAAGGGATAAAACATATTAAGTCTGAAGTGCAGTTCCTTACTTTTCAGCTGAATTGCTTCACAGAGAAGAGACACACTGAATATCAAATACCTCACACTCATTTTCAACTGCAAGGCCTCACACCCTGCAGACTGCACAGAAGGTGAAAGTCTATGCCCGCTCAAAGCAAAGCAAAGTAAATACAAATTCTAGCATGTAGAGATTCAAGATGTTTAAGCAATCACTAATTTTTCCCTCTACTTCTTTTGTTCCATTTCTCCCCAAATTCTATCCTGATCTTCAAGGCGAAAATCTTTAAAATTCCAGGTTCTGGCTACAGCCAAAGTATTGTCCCAAATGTATATAAATACTGGCTTTTGAAAATCATGTTTTTAATCGAAATAGAATTATATAACATATCCCATTCTCTTCCCTCCCTCCAGCGCCTT
Organism: Tokudaia tokunoshimensis; assembly: GCA_036184795.1. Classification (NCBI taxonomy): domain Eukaryota; kingdom Metazoa; phylum Chordata; class Mammalia; order Rodentia; family Muridae; genus Tokudaia; species Tokudaia tokunoshimensis. The sequence goes on along the minus strand of BTHU01000002.1, from coordinate 124,682,301 downwards.
CCAGTGCCCCAAAGAATTTCAAAATGCCCCCCTAAAGTTCATAGTCTCTTTTTCTTTCATTGTTTTTGTTACACACATATGTATGTTTGTGTAGTATATGTATGCGCGGGTATATATAAATACAAATCCCTGAGTCTATTTTTGTTGTTTATGTTTATATGGTTTCAGGGCTAACTACTCTGCTTTGGACAATCAATAGGAGAGCTCATTCCTCTCTAAACACTCTCTTAATTACCTCTTATGATGGTGATATAGTTCATAAACTTAATTTTTGTAAGACTATTGCAGAAGCTATTTTTACCGTAGAGTACCATAAACTTAGACATCTGATGCACTTTCTGCCCATCTCTGCCATGATCAAATATGGGCTTTTCAGCATGTTTTCTCTTCTGTGAAATAGTTTGATACACCTGCTTCAGAGGGAACAATCACAATATGGAAAGCTCCCTGAATGATAGCTGATCTGTAATAACATTAGATATATGGCTTATTTTTCTGCACTGCCTTCAAACTAATGTGTTTGAATGAATGGAGAATGAATGAATGAATAAATGAATGGGTAAAAGGAAATGGATCCAAGCCAAATAGGGATATAGAGGGAAAACCAATACCAAAATACAAAACTAAACAAGAAAAATTAGTCAAGCTTACTGTCTTCCAGAGCATTCAAGCAGTTTTTTCTGTGATATCGATAATATTATGTACCTGTACAGTACATTAAGCAGTCTACCCAGTAGCTTTGAGTCACATGTAACTACTGGGTATGTCAATGTGTCTAGAGTGACTAAGGAGTTAAATCTTGGATTTTACACAAATTCAAGTCACTTGAATATAATCCTTGCAAGTGGTTTGTGGCTACTGCATTAAAGTAAGTTACATGACCAGCTATAGGCATTATATTCTAACCTCAGAATGACAATTTCAAAAGCATTGCCTATTTGGAGAAGGACAAATGAACAATATAAACACTTGCTACTCCGGGAAAAGCCTTGCTACTATCCTTGCTTATCTCATCCACAGAACTGGAATCCTGTGAGGAATTCCATGGCTTTGAGAAGCTCTGCATGCAGCTACCGCAGCAGCCACACATTCAAGAGTCTGCCCTCCCTGCTGGGATATATTTAAGCACCAAGGACTGCTGATAGACACAGAGTCACTCACCAGGGCACAGTGGGAGGAGTAAAGGGTTAGAAGGTCATGGGTGACTGCTTCTGTAATGTCCAAGCCTTTCTATGGTCCCCAACTGGCAGTGGTTAAAGGTTAGGACAATTATGCTGTTATGTGCTGATAACGTGACCCAGCAGCCCCAGAAGCTTCATTTGCTGTTATGTATTCTATTAAGAAGAAATACATAAATCCATTTTAGATAGTATTCTGAGTAATGAGGACAAAAGAAGCTATATGTATTTAAAGTAGGTTGCAATTCAAAAAGGCTAAGCTAAATGGGGATGTATGCAGACACATACACTACTAAATCATGACTCAAAGGCCTGTTAGAAGTCATCTAATTCTGCCCACTTATGTTACAGCTACAAAGCTGAGAAGTGACTGACTGAGGGACATAAAGACGGCTGCAACACTAAAACCTTGGCTTGTTTATCCTCCACCCTGTCCCTGGTACCCTGCGCAGGCAGTTATAGAGACAAGAGAAACAAATCAACAGCAGAATGGACCTCAAATTTTGTCTTCAAAGACTGCTGGAATGTCACTGTAGTCTAAGAACAGAGATATGCAAATGAATTGCAATATGACAGGTTGGAAAGAGGATGGTGTCATTTCTGGATTTTCTCTTATTCCCCCCCAGCACTCCCTTCTCTCCAGGCACTCGTACATTCTTCTTTCCCCATAGGACACAATACCCTCTTGGAGTAAATTATGAAGGCTGGAAAACAGCATTAACTCCTTCTGGTCCCTAGGGATTTTCTGGTAAATCCATGATTCAAAACACCAATTTTCACCCTAGTGCATGGCTTGGTGTACTGGGGAAGAGGGAATTATGGGGTATGCTGATGAGGTCAGGAACCACATTATTATGACTTCGTTGCCAGTGAGATGAGATACAGTCTGCTACATGTAAATCAAAGGGTTAATGGCGGGGCAGGTGGCTGCTTTGGCCTTGTCATATCAGGTTCATAACTGGACATGCTACAATCTCTCATCCTTCAGACACTCAAGTTTAGCAGCCATCATGTTTTGCAAACAATAACTCTGTGTTTCTGAAAAACACAGCACCCTATTACACTGTCTGAAATCACTCGGTCCCTGAAAAGTCATTTTATTCCAGCTTTCTAATCTTCTAGGGGATTGAAAAGCCTAGGTGAGCCCAGAAACCTCTATGGTCATCATTTCTTTAGCTTTTGCAATTTCTTCTTTAGGGGGGAGATACAACTGTATGTTCTAATCTTGCAATCTGCCCCATATTAAAGAGTAATGTGATTTTCACACCCTCTTACCAAAACAGAATGTCTTCAAAACTGTACGCAAATCTATTACTACTCAGCATACAGTCTGGACACCTCATGTTTGCCTTCACACACACACACACACACACACACACACACACCAAAAAATTCTAATTTACTAGAAAAAAAGATGATATTGTTAGGTTCTTACCTCAAATTATTTTTAGAAAATAAAATAAGATTTTATAGACCTTTTAGATGAATTATCCACAAAAAAAAACTAATGTTAAGAATGTGAATCTTCTGTATATACCTACTGGAATCATCTCTATTTTTCCCCAGTTGCTGCAGTCTGATATGGAGGATTTCTGAGAGGCCTGAGCTTCTGAGAATTCGAGTTCATTAAGCATGCATCTCATTTTGGCAGGAAGCCACTCTCTTTAAGCAAAACCCAGTCACAGATAAACGGAAGGCAATCATGGCTTTACTAATAAATGCAGGCTGCAGAGATGGGGCTGCCAATCTTAGAGAATGGGAGAGGGAGGGAGTGTGTATTGTATTGCATGAATCCCATACCATACAATACAGCTGAAGCAAGAAACCCTATGCTGACTGTAAGAAGTGAGGTCCCAACTGTGTCTACACACAAGAATGGTACCATGTGTTTGGCTTGGGTTGTGCTGCTTCCTGGAAGCCTGGACCATCCATCCAGCAAATGACATAAGCTGACTCTGAAATCTCCGTGACTTTCTTGGGAAAATAAATGAAGCCGAAACTGTGCTATAAACTGAGAAACTGGCCACAGGTAAGTCCCAGAATAAGATAGGACTAAGTAATATCATTGAGGTTTACCAACAGAGTAAAAGAGCTAGCAGATAAATCCGTACTTTTTATAATAACCAATAGGAAAGGACTAGAGAACAGTGGTTCACACATGGCATAATCACAGTAAGTGTTCACTCACTATAACCAGTATACAGCACAAAGGAATGAGGCAGGATGATGTCTTCTCATCAAGAACAATGAAGTCTACTGTCAAGAACCACTAGAAGCCAGCAGCTAAGTTTGGTGGCCTCTGACAAATTCTCTCCATGTTAGAAATTTATAAAGAAGTCCTAATAAACAGTGCAAGCCAAACAAAACATGACTTTTAGCTCAAACATAATCAAGAGTTTACCAGTCTGAATCTTTACTCTAAGCAATGAACATCTGTCAGATAGTGGTTCAAATCTCTACTTTATCCCGCCTACCTTGACACAAGAGTCCATTTCCTTTCCTCTTGTCAAGGATGCTGCTACTGTGTTTATCTTTTGGTACATAACAAGTTGGGCACTCAGTTCAATACTATAATCATGCTGCCACCCAGATCTCAGAAGGTAGGAATAGGGTCAAAGATGCCTTGGAAAGAATCTTTTCAGAAAATAGGAGATGGATGGGCAAGCAAACCAACATACAGGATAATAGATATATAGATAGGTTTACTCTTCCTATTTCTGTGCTAAAAATAATGATCAAAAGCAACCCATGGAAGGGTTGATTTAAGCTCATGGTTTAAAAATAACACATCTCATTACAATGGAGAAGTCATGGTGGCAGAAACATGACACAACTGGTCACATTTCATCTGTAGTCGGGAAGCTGAGAGAGAGAGAGGGAGAGAGAGAGAGAGAGAGAGAGAGAGAGAGAGAGAGAGAGAGAGAGAGAGAGAGAGAGGGAGAGAGGGAGAGGGAGAGAGGGAGAGAGGGAGAGAGGGAGAGAGGGAGAGAGGGAGAGAGGGAGAGAGAGAGAGAGAGAGGGAGAGAGGGAGAGAGGGAGAGAGGGAGAGAGGGAGAGAGGAGAGAGGGAGAGAGGGAGAGAGGGAGAGAGGGAGAGAGGGAGAGAGGAGAGAGGGAGAGAGGGTGAGAGGGAGAGAGAGAGAGAGAGAGGGAGAGAGGGAGAGAGAGAGGGAGAGAGGGAGAGAGAGAGAGAGAGAGGGAGGGAGAGAGAGAGAGAGAGAGAGAGAGAGAGAGAGAGAGAGAGAGAGAGAGAGAGAGAGAAACTGGTGCTTAATGTCGGATCCCAAGCCATAGGATGGTATCACCCTAGTTCAAGAGGAGGGGAAATCTGTTTCTTCAGTTATACCTCTAGAGATAGCCTTAAAAAAACACCCTGAAATGTATTTCCCAGGTGATAAATTTAGCATACTCGACAATGTAAATGCACCATTCCATGAAGACAAAACCCATGAGGGCAATCCAAGAGTAAGGAAAACAATAGGAAACAAACAAACAAACTGAAAACAAAAGTCTCAGATGCCTAACAAACATCTGTAACTTTAGTTCTAGAGGATCTGACACCCTATTCTCTCTCCTTGGGTACTGGATATACATGGTGCAGAGATACATATCCAGGCAAAACATTCATACACATACAATAAACATAAATAAAACTGAATACATGTTTTTTTTAAAAAATTAATAAATAAAAATCTGTTCTTATCTGACCAGTATCTTGCCAGTCTGCTTCAATGGCTAATTCTTTCTACAAAATGCACTCCCTTCTTTATGTCAGGTTTCATACCTCAGCTATTCTAGAGAATCCCACACTTTCTGGCATGTTTTCCTAACAAATAGCTATCTGGGTATTTACATCTCTGCTTATATCCTAGAGAGGCTAATCTCTGGGATTTTTATAAGCCTCAGGGGTGAGAGGAGGGTAAGCCTACTGATGAAATCCCTTCTTTGTTAATGGGTGATAAAGTAAAATTCAATCCCTAGGGCCTACCACACAGAAACCCTCTGGTCCTGCTTTATGTGGATCATATATCTTAATAGATTTTCAAGCAATTTAGAAGACAAGACAAAGCAGCTGGTAAGGGCCAATTTACAAGGCCCTTGTTCCCAAGCCACATCCCCCCTGCCCCCACAATAGTTACAAAAGCTCAATTGACAGAAAGAAGCCTTTTCTAAACATGAGATTACATATGCATCTCAGAAACCCCACTTTACACAACATAGATATGTCGTATAAATGCTGTAGGCTTATTTATTTTACAGCAGATTACATCTGGTTGGTCTTTAGTTTTTTTCTTCTTAGCTATTTCAAAACGGCCACTTTGAGTCAGAGGCAAAGAAATAAAATGGCTGGTTATCTAAATGAATAAGCTATTCCTTTCTTATTATTATTGCTCCTATAACAAAGGTTTCTCCCAATCTGGAGGTAAAAATTGATAACTGATCCGGCATGTGATAACACTTTATCTCAGAAATTTCACCTTATGTAAACCTAAAGCAAGCTGTGCTTTGAGGGGAGTCTGTGGGGGTTCAACTGCAAAAATCATGACAGGGTAATTCTCAGTGGGAGAAAAATGAGTCCTGCTCTTCAAGGTGCCTTCTACTCTGGAATACATTCTGGAAAATAAATCAGCATCACTGGTTACTCTTGCTCATTACAAATCAGAGTAAACAATTACTGCATTAAGCACTCTCTGAGAGGCTCCAAAGGCCACTGGTGCTTACTGCTGATTTTCATAAATGATCTTCAAGGAGCTCCCCTGGGGATGAGAGATCAGGGAGGTCTAGGGAGAGGTTAGTAAGGGCCGCATCTCATTACCATGGTGATGAGATGCAACACGCTGTCTGGATATAGAACCAGCTGCCATGATTTGGGGCTGTGGTTTTCTGGTTTTCTCAGGGACTGTCAAATCTAATGGACAGTAGGCTCCCTGGGCAGTCTATGCTTTGGGCAAGCACTTGAAACAGAAACCTGATTCCAACTTGGAAGTAAACCTGTGATCTTGAACTGAGTTGACATAAGACAGAAATCTGTTGTTCTTCGTAGGGTTGCTGTAGGGCTGTACAGATATTTCAAGGAGTCCCTGCTCCGGATTCTGGAGTCAGCCCTCAGTGCAAAGATAATTACTTAATTCAGTTACTTCTTTTATGAAGTCCCCCTTCGCATTAAGTGACAAATTCAAGAAGTACGTGAATAACTTTGTTTCTTCTCTTCTGAATTATCACAGGACACCTTGCGAAGAGTCAAGAACATAGTAGGAATTCATTTAATATTTTCTGAGTTAATATTCAAGTAAATGATGACGGCTTACTTGAAAGACAGAACTCACTGCCCAATTTACATAGGGACTCAAGTATAATAATTCAAGAATTCTCTTATTAGCAGTCTACTGGGCTGTACAGTTAAAGACAGGAGAAAATGAAAGAATGTCACTGTTCCGTGTCACCAACAACATGGGTGATTCTGGAGAAATCTGCTGATTCAAAAGAGAAGAAGGAATATTTTAGAGAATTCACAGCCTTGAGTCCTTCATGCTTTCTTTGGCATAATTGATACAGCCTGTCTACCACTCTCCAGGGGCAAGGAGTCATAGTGAAAAGAAACTCTGCCATTTGAATCCCCTTGTTCAAAGAAACTATAAAATCAACATTTTTTAACTTTTTTTTAATTTTCTAAGTTTTTTTATTTACATTCCAAATCATTTCACCTTTCTCGTTTCTTCCCTCCCCGAAAGTCCCATAAGCCCCCTTCCTTTTTTAACTGCTTCTAAAGTTACAGTACCAACTTACTCCAGTTCAGTGTACTTGCATGGAGACACAAAAGACTGTTTTCAAACATATCAGGTGTTATGAATAGTAAGGTGTGGGGCAATTAGGAGATAGGAGAACAAACCTTCAGGTCGAAGAAAGAGTTTTGCTAGGCAAGGCAACAATCCTACATGTCAGGACAGAAGTTTTGCAGGGAGATATACACACACTTCCACCCTTCCTTTACCAGAATCACAGAAGACATATAGCTTCATACCACAGACATGATGGTATCTTGAAGGGTGAGGATATCTTCAGTTGCATAGGACAGAGAGGGCCTCTGACTCTTACAGGTTCTTTTGGGACAATGTGCAATCTGCTTGACCTATGTGCTAGAAGTCAGAAAGCCTTGATAAAAAGTTTCAATTCTAAGTTCTTTTGATATGTTAACCTCCCAGTTGCAAGGGGGTGGGGGGAGGCAGCAAGGCTACAGTATGCTTTATCAGCAAAGATCCAGGGAGAGTTCCAGGGAACCATGACCTGGGGTGTGTGTGTGTGTGTGTGTCAGAGAGGGGGCGGGTGGAGAAGAAGAGCTGCTCATCATCTATGATCTAACAGTGGGGCTTCAGAAAGGTACCATGCTCTAATGGTATGTGTCCATGTCTTATCTTACTGAGTTCTACTTACTTCTGAGTTAAAGACCAGGGTGCAGTATTTTGTGAATGTGAGTGAAAGTGCACCACAGTTCTCATGGTCTTTAAATGAGTCACCACACCTAGTACATATTGACTCATGCAAGAACAATTGTTCCTTTAATTTAATGTATTTTTTGGAGTACATAGGTATCTAGGACTATTCTTGGGCCACCAAATGCCTACCTGCTTTCCAGTACAACATAAGACAAATGGGATTAGGTGTTCTTTTGTAAATATTGCCTTGACTACTGAAAGGGTCTTATCAGTTACATTTGGGAAAAATCTATTTATCATTTCCATAGTTTGTCAAACAGTGGTATTTGCTCTGCTTTGAATACCTTGTTATTTAACTTGCCATTCTAGAGTATCAAATATCTGGCCACTGATTACTATTTTAACACCAACCATGCATGTTTACACGTATCTAATTCTATTTTTAGGAGATAGGAGCTATTCCATTTCATATCCCTTCTTGTACAACTGACAAAAGGAGTAGACATAGAAGTAACTTTCTCTAAGCATCACTTCTGCCTAAACATCTTCTGAATTCTGTTCTTTATTGGTGTGTGAGAATGTGCCAGAATGGCATCCTCTCTCCATTGATTTTCATCTTCTAACCCTATGGCTATGTTGTCTTTGAAGATGGAATTGTATTATGAATCATACTCTGAAGAAATCATTCTGGCTGGTCCAATGTCATCACCCTCAAAAGGGAAAGAGGATGACCAAAGGGTAAGAGTTGGGTCAGGCATGACATAAATGATGATATCACTGGCTTTGAAGAAGGCAGAGTCAGCGAGCTAAGACATACACGCAGGGCTGACAAACTGGAAAAAACAAAGGGGCAGCTAGAAGAAACACAGTTCAGATGAAACATTTGAATTTAATTTTTGGAAACTGATTTCAGACTTTTGTGCTCTCAAAGGGTAAGGACACAGAGTATACAATAGTTGACGTGAGCATAATGCCCACAGAATACTTTTAATTTTTTGCTCCCATATTTTTGCTTCCATATAATTGTACTATCTTTTGTATTGTTTCAAGACAGCATCTTACTATAATTTCCCAAGTTGGTCTGGAACGCAAGTCTCATTGCTCTGGTTGTTGGACATTGCAATTAGTGGTGTGTGCTATCATATACAATTGGCTATTTTTACAGTATTTAAAAAAATCTATCCTATATAAAAGATATTCAAATAATGGACTTCTGTTAAGTGCCTACATTACTTTACTTGATGCTTAGGACATTTGATTGGACAGCGATAGCTATTCGCGTTCATTACATGACATTAGCACCTAGAACTGCCTCAAATATCAACTCCTCTATATCCAAGCTCGGACTTAAATTGAGACTTTTATTTGGTTCACATTCTTCATCTGAAGAATATGAATAATAATTTAGCCTTCCTTGTGATAAAGTAACAATAAGTTCATGGGTTGATATCAAGGGTTATAACACAGTCAGGCATAGTGGTGTATGCCTTTACATATACATAGGGGCAGAGGCAGGTGGATCACTTGATGGTCAAGGCCAGCCTCGTCTACATAGTAAGTTGTAGGACTGTGTTATCTACACAAGGAACCTCCCTCCCACAAGAGTTAAAACTCATGTCTGACATAAAAAACATTATGTAACAGATATTATTTCCCAACAGTAAATATATTAAACTGAAGCCTGGAAAGCTTACTGTAATGTCAGTGGAAACAGGAGTGGAATTAGGTTCATAAGACAATTTCAATTTATAAGAACAATATGGGTTTCTTCAATTAATGCATCAATGAATTCATAATGTCAGAAATGGAACCAATGACAATACAAAGAAAGTAGGAAGCACTGAAATTTCTGAACGTACTGAGACTTTGTTTAAAAGAAAAATAAATTTTTATAGAAAGGAGAGGGACAGTCACTGGTGTGACTGGGTAGGTCTGCAGACAGTGGCCAAATCACATCAGAAATGGTATGTGGGCAGTGCCAGGATGGTTTTATGCTGCAAAGATGTTGGCATAGAAAATTTTACGCATTCTTATGAGGGAACCTTGGGAAGGAAAAGGTGTGATGGAGAGAAAGGCACCACAGGCCAGGCTCCTGTAACTCCTCAAAGAGGCCTGATCTGCTGCACATGGCATTAGATCTAAGACGGCTCCCTGCATACCACTGAGACAGCAAAGCAGAACCGAGGCCAGGGCACTGACTGCCTCCCCTCTCTTCAAGGAAGTCCTCACAGAAGTCCTCACAGATTATTGATACTCCTCCTACAACTTCTGAGATACCTCATTAGACTGGACTTTCATTGGATCATTGGAACATGTGACAGTGTGGAGATATCCAATGGCCAAAATGTTAGGGGCTTGGAATGTGTTTAAATACTGTATATGAGTTTATGAGCTAGGCCATAAACCCAGATATGCACCTTGATGTTGATCTCTGGAGTCAGATTTCCCAGGGATTTATCACATGACTCCATGAACTCTCATTCCCCATCCTAGGTCCTGTTCCCACATATTCTAAAATAATTCTTCACAGGAATTAAAAATATGCAGAAGCAGCAAACATTAAAAGTGCAGATTACATCATCCACGAGGACATATGTTTCATTGTTAAGTGTTTCTTCATAACAGAGATTCTGGAATCAGAATGGATCAAGTTGTACTCCCAGTTACACGCTGGGTTCATGGAATCTAGAGTCAGGCTGCAAAGCCTGTAGAACCAGTCTGTAGGTGATGCTGGCAGTCTGGAGCCTGATCTTTTGCAATTATTTCCTCACTGCTTCCATCCAAGAGTACTTCCGAAAGACTCAAAAGGAATTTAATTGTCTCAGTCTAACATTTCAGAGAATTGAAAGGGAAATCTTGTCTGAGTATTTGTAACAGCATGAAGCCCATTAAAAGTACAAGACTGAGAGAGGAAATCGGCTTTATTCAAGAAAGCTTTTTAAAGATTTGAGGACACCAAGGAAATGATTCTTGGGGCAACAGTAATGTCAGGCATTCAGTTTTCAATAGCAAGAAAAACAAGAACACTGTGTCCTATGCACATTACCCCTCTCTAGACTGAATCTCATAAACAAGATTCTTGATGTCACCCTCATCACTTTGTCTGCAGTAATGAGTGAGGTTTTAGGGTCTTTTTTTACAGATATTCTTGGTAGGCATTTTGTATTAATATTTCAGTGAAGGAAAAGGGTATGTATGTGCAGATCTGTATGCAAAGCATATGCCATTAATAAATCACAGAAGTATTCCCAACATAGGTGTAAACTCACACTCCTCACCTGTCCATTGGATAGGCTGGGAGTCTAAGCATTGTCATTCAATATAATCAGAGGACAAGAATTGGGTGGAGAAAGAGATGAACACCTCTACAATGTTTTTATTTCACCTTAAAATTTCTCAGCTACTATGTAATACCTTTGAGCTCACATTTATAAGTGAGTGAAATGAATGAATTAAGAGATTAAGATGATAAAGTATTGAAACACTTCTACTTAAGAAGAAAAAAGCAAGATGTCTATCTCTGAGCAAAACTGAGGTAAGTCAGCCTGACACATGAGTCAGGGGAAAGTAGATATATGGAGCTGTCCAGATCTGTCCTCTTAAAGCTAATCACTCTTCAAAATGCAGAAGAAATATATTTGAGGATTACAATGGTGAGGCACTATGAGACAGCCACAAGAATATAAATGGCTTCCAAAAACTCCTCATTATTAGTAACTGTCCTGACAGAGTTCATTGTTTTGAAGATTATTTTAAAAGCTGGTAAGTAACAACCAGACATGGTGCCTCATTCCTACAACCCCAACTGTCTGGTAGCTATGGCAGGAGGTCCATAGCTAGTATGAGGCCAGCCAGGGCTTCAGAGTGAGGTAGAGAGACTGACAGACAGACAGACAGACAGACAGACAGACAGACAAACACACACACACACACACATAGGCGAAAGGGGTGATAGTGGGGAGGGAGGGATGGAAGGAGGGAGGAAGCAAAATTGTATATTTTCTATTGATGTTTTACCTAGTTTTCTGAATTACCATCTTGGTGATGAGGAAAAAGAAGCATGTGTGTGTGCATGCGTGTGTGTGTGCGTGTGTGTGTGTGTGTGTGTGTGTGTGTACTGCATGTGAAGCAGAGTCATTCAATATTTATTGAGAAATATCAGAGCTCCAGGTGGTACTGACTTTGCTCCATACCTAAGGGTATGGTCAGCTCTCTAAGAGGTACAAAGTAACATCTATACATTTCCATAGAAACAAGAAGACAAACTATAAACAAGAAGCTACCAAGAAGCAGATTCTCAGCAGGAAAATTTCATAGTTCATTTTAGTAAAACAATTTCCTGCAGTTACCACTGCCCTGGAAAATTCTTTTATACTTCTTTAAGAAATCTGTATTATGTGTTTTGGTCATCTTCACTCCTCCCGCAACTTTATCTAAATGCATCTGGTTTTTCTACTCACCCAACTCTGTGTCTTATTAAAAAAATAAATGAAGTCTAATTTGTGCTGCACTGGAGTAGCTGTTGATATACTTGGGCCCTGGTGGGACTTGAGGACAGACCACGTACCTTCTCCGTGCTGGCATCTTATCTGCCTTGAACATGTTGAGGACTCATGCATATTGAAATATTTCTGCCACATGACTAAGCAACACCATGCTTTGGTATATGTCCAAAGGACTCTATATCCTGTTATAGAGATACCTGCTTACCCATGTTTATTACTGCCCTATTCACAGTAGCCAGGGAATGAACACAGTAGCCAGCTTAGATGTCCCTCAACTGATTAATTTTAAATGTTGTATACTTATACTCTGGCAAATTCTTAAGAGGAAGATAAAAACAATTGTCATTTAGTTTACACATTGAAAGTGATACAACCAAGAAAAATTCGTGGATTCAGTTTAAGTCTTTGTTCAACCTGTCCATATAATAAGAAATATCAGTTATCTATGTGTAGAGGAATATAAGATGATATTCCCAAGTTTGACTTTTCTCACCTTATACATGCATATCTGGTTCTGCCCATGTGTGCAATCATATTTGTATTACCCACTGCTTATTATACAAAAGGCCATGTTTTGCTTTGTGACTTTGAAGGCCTTACTGTCATATTATTATTAGTTAAGTCTCCTTTTATGCATGACGGTCTCTAAATGTCTTAGAATATCAATGTATTTTATCTACATAAAAACTCAACAAAACAAGCATTATTTTTTTTCTTCAGGTCACTGAAGGAAAAACTAAGGCACAAAGAGGTATATGAACATTGTTCCCAGGCAAAGCAGTTGAAGCTACAGACAGTTATCTGTGTTCCTGTTTATAAATAGGACTGCTTATCTCATGTTTTTGTGACGATTAAATAAGGGATTCTTTAGTTTAGAGCATAGCCTTCACCACTGATCAAATTGTCTTGGTTACAAGTCATAGTATTCAATAAACTCTTTTTTTTTTTTTGGTTTTTCGAGACAGGGTTTCTCTGTGTAGCCCTGGCTGTCCTGGAACTCACTTTGTAGACCAGGCTGGCCTCAAACTCAGAAATCCTCCTGCCTCTGCCTCCCAAGTGCTGGGATTAAAGGCGTGCGCCACCACCGCCCGGCTATTCAATAAACTCTTGAAAGTACATTTTCAGTATGATGCTTTGATGCATCCAGCAGTGAATTAAAACATTTTTAAAAGCAATTCAATGACATTTAGTACACCTTCACTCTCCCCAAAATGAAGAGACTCTTGGTACTTAACAGTCATTTCAGTAATTGCCTGTTGAAAATTCTGTATATGGATCACATTGAGTAGTACACACATATAAAGGCATTAATGATGGAAGCATTTTAAACTTATTTCCTACTCCATTTGCAGTCTAGACTTTTGCCAAGCTTGAAAACAATAACGGAGATTGTCAAATGGACTTTGGAATGAGCTCCTCCAGGGATGGCAGTTTGCAGGTTGAAGCAAAAGCAATTAGTTACCCATCATGTGGTTATTGATCTTCCTGTCTTTTTGTTATCAGGACTTTAAAGGCAAGATAAAAGGAACCACTTCAATGCATCACAATTTGGAATAAATATGAATAACATTTGGAACATAGGGGCTGTGATTTTTCGTGAGATACAGATAGTAAATAGCTCTGACCCCTGCAAAGGGGAAGTGATTGTCAAATTCAGATAATACCTTTCAATGAGCAATGTAGAAAAGACCCTGGAAGAATGGATGCCCCTTGGCATAATTGAGTCAACTAGAAATAACAATAAATGTTATCCCGCTGCCACTCAATTGTATGAAGCTTTTTAACTGTCGTTTTCCATTACAGTTTGATAACAAAAATGTTTAGCCAAATGGTTGAATCTTCTGCATGTGGGAATGGAGACTTGTGCATGGTTAGACACATAGAAATTCCTAATGAGAGAAACAAAAATGTTTAAAACATATTAGTGGGTCTGGAGACATGCCTTACCAGTTAAGAATACATACTCTTCTTGCAGAGGACCCAAATTTGGTTTCTGGTACCCATCATAGCCCCCATGTTCCTGTAAATTCAGATCCAGAGAATACAATGTCTCTGGTCTTCATTGACATAAATGCATACACACACATACACACAAAGAAACATACTCATAAATGTGATGAAAATATATATTCAAATGGAAAAAACACAATAATCCAGATTTCTAACCTCATGTGAAGTCTCTATCTTTAAGTTAAATGTATTCTGAAAGACTGCATGCATTAGAAACATGAGATCTTTTTCCATTCTTTACCACACATAACAAAGTTTGGTAAACTATAGTCCATGCTTGTTTTGTAAATAAAGATGTATTAGGAGTCTCCCTTATCCCAGGTCTCCAACTATTCCTGGAGATGCTCCCTACCTCTATCCCCACCTCCTGTCAGTTTCAGATTTCTATTTATTCTCATGGCGATCCAGTCATCCCCTTGCCCCTTCCACACCTGATACCGAACTCCCCCCCTCCACCATTTTCCCTCTTCTGCCCACTACCTTCCCTCCATCTGCCTTCAACAACCACTCCATTACCCTTCCAAGTGAGATTCAAGCATCCTTTCTTGTGCCCTCCTTGCTGTCTAGCCTCCTTAGGTCTGTAGAGTATAGGATGGACATCCTGTATTTTATAATGTCCGATTATAAGTGAATACATACCATGTATGTGCTCTGCTGTGACTCACAGCTTTGGGGATATCCAGAGTCTGGGGAGGCTGCCTCCTGTGGCAGGCAGAAACCCTGGTGAAGTGATAGAGACACCAATCCACCCACAAAACTTTTGATCTAAAACTTAGCCTGTCTACATGAAATTCAGGGATTGGGGATGGAGCAGAGACTGGAGAAATGGCCAACCAACAGCCTGTCCAACTTGATACTCATCCCATGGACGAGCATCAATCCCTGGCACCATTAATTTCTACTCTTTTGTGCTTGCAGATAGGAGTATAGCATGTCTGCCCTCTGCGAGGCACCAGCCACCAACTGACCCAGACAGATGCAGACATTCAACCAAACGGTGGATGGAGCTTGGGGACTTAAGGAAGAATAGGAAGAAGGATTGCAACCCCTAAGAGGATAGGAGCTTTATAATAAGACTAACAGAATCAACTAATCTGGAGTTTTGGGATTCTTAGAGACTGAACCACCAACAAAAGAACACACACGAGATGGACCTAGGCCTCCCCATACATTTGTAACAGATGTGTGGCTTGGTCTTCATGTGGGCTCTGAACCACTGGAGTAGGGTTATCCAGAAAACTGTTGCCTGTATGTAGGATTCGTTCTTCTAGCTGGACTGCCTTGTCTGGCTTCAGTAGGAATGAATGTACCTAGTCTTGCAGAGTGCTGGGGTGCCAGGATGGGGGAATACCCAGGAGAACCCCCACCCACTCAGAGTAAAAGAGGAGAGGGGATAGGGAAAGAATTTTGGAAGGAGGTGACCAGGAGGTGGGTAGTGAGCAGGATGTAAAGTGAATACATTAAAAAATATATCGGAACACAGTTTCATTTATTTATGTATGTATGAGTAGTGGCTGAAGACCATATGGCTGGTAAATATGAAATATTTATATTCTAGCTTCTTTTTTTCTAACTATTATCTTTTAAATGGAATTCTCAGAAATTTTTCTGAATAAAACATTTTTCCAAATTAAAACTATCATCACCACAAGCGTAATGGCATGATCATATATTCTAAAGCATCAGCTTGCAAATGATGGCTCATCTTGAGTTTGTTTCCTCTTTTTCCTCTCAACTTCTCTTTCATCAACAAGTCCTATCTTGGCTCCTTTCTCTATCTGTTTGTCCATCCAAATCCACTACTGCAATCCTACTGCAAGTCAGCATCATTTCTCAGCTGGACTGCGGGTAGAAAATGATGCATGTGGCATGGGGTGAAGGACTGTACAAAACATGTGACAGAACTAGGTTGAAGGGGAGCCTTTGGGAGGCAATTAGTCATGAGAATAGAGTTTTCATGGGTGTGACTCTAATATGAAAATAGACACACAGATCTCTCTCTCTCTCTCTCTCTCTCTCTCTCTCTCTCGTCTGTCTCTCTTTCTTCTTTTATACAAATAGAGCCCTTACACGTAATACCAGCATTTTTATCCTCTATAACAATGAGAAGAACATTTTGTGTTTTAGTCACCCACTCTCTAGCATACTGTTACAACAGCTTGAATAGAATAAATGAATAGAATGAAAGAATGAACAGCTCAACTTATTTGTTTCTCCTTTGGCCTTTGCTAGAGAACATACATTATCTCATAGACAATAAGATCTCTTTAAAATGTGATGTTTATAAGTGTGTGTCTATGTATGCATATGTATATGTGTACAAATGTATGTGTACATGTTTATTTGTGTGAATGTGTGTATGAATGTGTATATAAATGTATGAATGTATGTGTGCATGTGTGTATGTATGTGTGTCTTTGCTTATGTGTGTGTGGATATGTATGTATATATGGGTGTATATGTGTGTGAGAGAATATTGTGTGTATACACAGGTGTATGTGTGTGCATGTATGTGTTCATGTGTCTGATGTATGTATGTATATCAGTATGAAAGTATTTATATGTATATGTATGTATGTGTGAGTCTCTTTGTGCTTATGTATGTATGTGGTGTGTATCTTAGAACTTTGTTTGCCTTCCCGTTTCACTTTCTTTGCACCAATGATCTGCAGAGCTCAAATCCATCTGCCTCAGTCTCCCTGCCCACTTTGAATTCAATCATATTATTTTTGTTTCTTGTTCCTCAAAGATGACAGCTTGGTCCTCCTTCAAGGCGTCTGCTCTCACCATAAATTAATATGTCCCTTGGTCACTTCCTATTCTCCTCATTACCTCTCATGCATCCTCACCAGTAAGGATTTCTCAGATTCTCTATCCAGCATGTTTTTCCTTTTCCTCATAGTCCTTCCCAAGGACTTTACCTCTCTTAATCTCCCTAATGAATCACCATGCTTAGAAATTATCTAATTTAGTTACTCACTGTTACTGTTGTCTGTCTTCCTATATTTAAGGACATTGAATCATGCAATGTGCCTGTTTCCTTCTATCTTCCACCACCTTCTGCACATGATAAGCACTGCATTTACATTTGAGGAATAAATAACTATTTAGAAGGATTTAAGAACTATAGTATAAGGGAAAAAACCTCACATGAAACAGTTATATAACCAAAAACGTATGCATAGAACAAGTGATCAAGGTGTGCCCATCCCAACTAATATATTTACAAAACAATACATACACGCAAGGCTCCAAGAACATCAAGAAAGATGTGGGGGAAAGGCAGCAGGAACCTGAGGACTAAGGTATTGTTATGAAGAGACAATGACTTCTAAAAAGCCAAACCAAAGATGTGAAATGGAGAGTAAATTGAGAAGGAAGTAGGGGGAGGTATAGGGAGTGAATATGATTAAAATGTAAAATTCTCAAGGAATCAATGAATATACATATATATATATATTTTAATATATATATATTTTAAAACAATCTAAGAAACACAGCTGCAATGAAAGTGAAATGAGAGGTTTGGAGAGATAGCTCAGTGAGAACAAGGATTGCTTTGCCAACCTCAGGACCTGAGTTAGATCTCTAGTACCCTTGTACACACACACACACACACACACACACACACACACACACACACACACACACAAGTAATTAAAGTGCACAGAGGTAAAGACAAGCCTGATGATAGACTCTGGGAGAATGAGAGTCTCTATCCCAAACAAACAAAAATGAAGACAATGTGTGTGGTTCTCGAAGAACAACATCTAAGCCTTTGTATGCACAAGCACACATGTGCATGCACACTCACGTATCTATGACATGAATACACATTGATGAACACATAGTGTATGAACATGAACACACATGCACATATATACAAAAATAAAAGGTGGTCAGAGTGACAGATAATACAAAAAGCATAGAGATCAGAGAATGAGAAATATGTGGGTTTCCTTGAAATAGAGATAGAGAATTATTCTTAGAGGAATAAGACTTGAAGGAACATACAAAAGAAATAGATGAATATTAACACAAGGATCTGTACTTTAAATACAAGATGAAAAGGGCAGAGCTCCAGCAGCCTAACCAGATATGAAATTTGCAGAAATAACAGAAACTTTATTGAGCATAAAATCAAAATTAATGAGGTGACTGAGAGCACTTCGCACAGGAAGAAAGATTATTTCAAATCAAATTACTTAAGTACTGTAGACTCCACACTGGAATGGAAGGAAGATATGAGGAAATGTTTTATCTCCATATTGTAAGGTAGGCAGCTGCAGACATTAGCTCATGCTCTTGCAAATGCGAAGATGTTGCAACTGGATCTATTGCTTAGTCCTTTGTTAATCTTCTCTTCCTTTTTGCTTTTCTTTTCATCCACTCATCCCAGGGTTACACTTTGAAGAGACATTTAGGGACAGTTACCTAAAATCCAATCCCTTTTTTGGAACTTAGTGATTCACTGCCTGAGGATTCCAGGCTATAGTAATTGTTATTCTTCCCCTCATAACGTCCAGAGACCTCTTAATGTCCTCATATTTACATGACCTCTCTTTCTTGGTGTGCTCCACTCTTCTTATTCTTCCTTGGGTATTCATTTCTTGAATTTCTCAGCACATATTGTTCCGGCACTTGAAAATGCTTTCCTTTTGTTTTCACTGTCCTCTTAGCCTCCAGATTATTAATTCAGACAATTTAATTGCTAAGGCTTGCCTGAAACTTTTCAAATATTTGCAGCCTATTAATAAATTTAGAGATCTCAAGTACTTGTAATGGTCCAAAGACTTTGCTTAAGTAAACATACAGAAAAAGCATCCCTCAGCATTATGCTTGTCTTTTAAAGATGAGAAAACTGCAGGTGAGAAAGCCTTCACAACTTGGCCATGATCAAACTTGTCCAAACCTCAGAGTCTCAATTTCCAGTTACAACTGTCTAATTCCAATGTCTATAGTCAAAGGCCTGTTTTCTAAGGCCATGGGCATCAAAAACTTCCTTTCTTAAACACAGGAGGTCTAGTTACTTGTTATATGCACTGCCATTCCTTAACAAGAGCAAGAATTCAGTTCTGTATTCTGTCTTGTCTATTCTAATACAATATCATTAAACTGTGAACACAGTCATGCTTTTACTTTATACATTGTATATCTTAGTCATTTTTATAATTCTTTTGGTACTAGAATGGGTCTTGCAGATTTTATAAAAAAAATCAGAACTATTTAAGTAAATAAAATAATATATTTCTTTGTTAATGGTAATTTAATATTTCACTCTCTAATATTGACAGGGAGTTTTCTAGTTTTCTAAAATCAGTGTCAAGAAATTCATTCAATCATCTACTGATTCTTCACTTCCTTGGACAGGACCTATGGTTATAAGTAAAACATCTAGTCTGGGGTATGAAAGCATTTGCAAGCAAGGTTCAAGTATAACACACACACACACACACACACACACACACACACACATATGTATGATATTGGTTATAAGGTAGGGGCTGTCCATATGTAGTGATTATTGGAGAATAATAAGTTGTCAGGATCCATCTATAATTTAGAACACAGTGAAAAGGGTGCATAACAAAAACATAAAGAATCATTTTAACTGAAGTGGAGGAAAATACTTCTCTTTTACTTTGGGTTTGCTGGAAGAAACAGACTAGAGCAGATAATTGCAAGTTAAATCATGTAAACCTTACACTTTTAATGTTTTTTTTAATGTTTTCTTGGTTGTTTTCATTTTGTTTTGTTTGTTGCTGTGTATCAAATTCAGGGTCTTATAAATAGCATGTGAAGACTTTACCCATGAGGTGTGTTCTCAGGTCCAAATCTCCTCTGACTTTACTGGAGTCAAAATCTATAAGAAGTATAATAGCAATCATTAGCTAAAGACCAAGAACTTGCTATGTCTGGAGCTCCATATCCTCTTTCTTCTACTTTCCTAGGGCTGGAAATATGGGCTTGCATCAGTTGCATTCCCAATTTGTGTTGTGCTGCCAATTCAACCCAAAACAAGAAAACTCTACAACTGAGCCAAACTTATTGTCCCTAATAACCTCTTATGTATGGATCCTCTCAATGGTATTTATGTTGTTTATTTTCCATAAACCATACCTATGATGAACTACCTATGATTTCCATTTTCAGGTTTTCTTTTTTTGCAAAGATGAAAACATAAAGACGTTTGTGTTTATATTCTTCCCTTAAATATTTTGCAGTTGAATTGTCAAAAATATATTTTAATATAATTTGAATTTATTTATTTATCTATCTATATATCTATTTATTATGTGTGTGTGTGCCTGTGTGTGTGTGTGTACATATATGCTTCACTGCCCAACTTGAAGTCAGAGGACAGCTTACAGTGGTCACTTCTCTCATTCCACCGTGTAAGGTCTAGGGATAGAACTTAGATCATCAGCCTTGTTAGCAACCCCCTCCACTCTCCAAACCATTTCTTTTATTCTTTATTATTATTATATTTATATTTATTATTAGATTGTCAATATTGTTAGTTATTATTTTATTATTATATTTCCCTTCATTGGATCATTTCAAAATATTTCAATTAGTTCCCATGGTGATGTAATTCTTCATTTTCATACAGACATTTTACCACTTCATAGTATATTTAATTACATTATATAATTCTAATAACAAGTCAACAACTTAAACATGTTTGGGAACAAATGGCATAAGAGACTCTTGGTAAACACTCCAGTTGCAGAAGTCCATGAGGCACCACCCTCCTCCTTGGTTCCTGCGTTCCAGAGATTGAGAACAGGGAAAGCAACTTTAACAGTGTGGGTTTCACAGAAATGTTACTTCCTGGGGATTCTGGACTTTCTTTACAGAAGTATTGCACAAACAAAGTTTGTTGCTCGTCTTAACTTGGTTGTCAGGGATTATGCAAGATGGAAGAGAAACAGGCACAGAGAAATCTGGCAAAGTGATAGTGGAGTGTGCTTCAGAGAGTTGGCATCACTTATGTCTGGTCCCAGGTGGAACCAGTCTTCTCACCTACCATGCCCTTGTCTTTTCCCGGACTTGTCACTATAGGACAAATGACAGTTCTTACAATCCACTGAAATCCTTCTGAATTACTCATTTTAGAGTCTAGCAGACTGGGCCAAAGTCATTTCTACTCCTATAAAATGAAGTTAGTGGAAAATTATTTAGTTTTAGAATTGAGTGCTAACTTTCATGAGGAGATCTAAATAACTGTCCATTCACCCCAGTTTTGGTCCCAATGGCAAATCAAAGAAATGATTCTACTCAAGTCCAACTTGCTGATCAATAAATATTAGGTTTACTTACAAGTATATTCACAGCTTACAGGTACTTAGGTGAAGAAGTCACAAACTGGTGCATGGTGGACTACAAAAAAAAAAACTCAACATGAAACTGAAGTCCCATTCCATCATGGATGATACCTCATGGAAGCTGCATCAGGGAACCGTACTTTCAGTTAGCCTCCCTCTATTCTTCTACCCTAGCAACTACCATGTGCATACAGCTAGGGGATAGAGGTAGGAGATGGTAGACTCTCACATGTGTCCCAGAATCCTTAAGCCAGCTTTCTCTATGTGAGAATGGTAACAGCCTATCACTGTCGCCACTGATCTAACTATTGTTTTTATGTTTCACGTCATTTCCATGATTATGGGATAAAGTTATGTCTGTTTCATGATGGATGAAGTGGTCATGTTAGGCCTAGAGGAAATAGCCGTACTATAATCTTGTTCCCCTTCTCTCTGGCTCTTACATCCTTTCTGTACCCTTTTGTTGTGATATGACTTAAGCCTTAGGTTCATGTAAGATTGTTTTTCTAATCATTAGAATGTTATGTCACATCAATGGTCCTTCTATTCTCAGTACTTCTCTCTATATAGCTAATGGCCAACAGAAACGAACATTTCTTTCTGAATTTTTACCACCCATGTTCATAGGGACATCATCCAGCCAGTGGCTTTAAGGTGTATAGATAGTCTGATCTTTACACATTTCTTGAAGTAGTTGCAGATACCGCCCCCATAGGTAGATTGTGATTGTTTGGCTTTGAGTAGTGGCATTCACAACATAGCTTCCATGAAATATTTTCCAATGAAGTGTCCTAAGGAGCAGTTTTGATCACTCCTACCCAGTCACACTCAGATGTCTGCTTGTCTAAGAACAGGAGATAGCTCATACTTTCTGAATGATATCCAATGTGATTCTTGTTTGGTTTCAAACTGCAGACAAGGGACTGAGGTACATATTTTACATATCAAAGTAGACCTGGCCTACAGGTTCTATCAGCATCCCTCAGTCCCTACCTGGTATACCCTGCCCTGCCCTCTATTCTGAACTTTCCAGCTCAGGGTCTGCACTCCTCTTCCCCCAGAGGCTCCACCCTGTATGTTCAAGACATTTTGCTCTCTCTCTCTCTCTCTCTCTCTCTCTCTCTCTCTCTCTCTCTCTCTCTCTCTCTCTCTTCTTTTCCTGCATCCCTTTCTCTCTTTTTCTGTCCCTCTCCTACCTGACCTCTTTCTTCATGAGTGACTTCCCTGGCCTTCATCCTTGGGGCCAGTGAACTTGACCACACAAGAATAACTTTCTAATTAACCTGCCTTTAATATAGTCTATTCTGGCTTAAATTGACTCAATTCACTGGTGGTGAAGAAATAATCTCTCAGTTCTTACTTTCAGCACTGAAGCTATCAATTAAAATCTTTGGGAAATAGAAATATCCTGAGAAATTAACTCCTCTTCCTCTTTGTTATCTTATTTATTATTATCTTTTCTTACTTAGGTGAACTAAGTATTCAGATAATCTGCCATGATTCATATAGCTTCTGAGGAATTCACAGAATAAATATTCCAACTCACATCAAAAACTGAAGAAAAGAGGCAATGCTGAGTCACATGCATGCTCCTTAGAGTTACTCAGGAGGGAAACTTTTATTTATTACTCAGCCCATGAAAGCTAGTGGCAAGATGAGACGTACCTTTCATGGAAATGAAAATAGAAAAAAAAAATCCCTCTCATCATCAAAAAGAAAAAAAAACCATGACCATATGAATATCCTTGGTTTACTGTTATAAAAAAGTCATTGTAGGGTTGGGAATATGGCTCAGTCAATATGTTTGCCTAGCAAGCATAAGGAACTGAGTTCAGATTCCAAGAATAGATATAATAAGTTGCAATAGGCCCTGTGTGACTGAAATCACAGCAAAGGCTCTTAGCTCTTAGGCTGAGAACCAGATCCCTGGAAGCTCGAAGACCAGCTAGCCTGGCCTTTGCAGCAAAGTTCTAGATGGATGAGAGACCTTGCCTCAAACTAAAGGATGCAAGCACCTGGGGAGTGACAACTGAGGTTACCCTCTTATCTATACACACACCTGCCTTATATATGTGCACTTCCGCACACACAAATGAGTGTGCAAACTGCATATGTAACACCCAAACTTACACCCATATAGACAAATACAAAACAAAAATCAAAGGCTTTTATACGACAAATTCCAACAAAGGGATGCTGTGGGATTCACATTCTGAACTCCTGCTGTCAGGATTTTATCCTGGAAGGTAAATGGGGCCAGTGTCTTTCTTGTGTACCATACCATATAGTACTCTTAAAAATTGATTCTGTATGTTAAAAGATTGATGTCATATAATGTTCTCCCGTGCCTAATGTATTCATCATTCTCAGTGTTTATATTATCTATAAAAACTATGTAATGTCCGACATGTTAAAATACTCTCCTCAATATATAATATTGCTGTGTCCTGAAAGGATGAAGGACACCATCACAGATCTGGTTGGTTGGTCATCTTTGCAGACATGAGCTGTGGAAGGAACCCGTAGGCAATGCAATTTTACAAGGAACATATGGACAGAAATTTACAAGTTCCTTGGGGAGGGAGTTCTGTTACCCAGATGGTTGCCAAAATTCCTGATCCCTGCACTTTGCAAATGAGGCTGGGAGAGTTAATCAGATTAATATGAATGATGATGTGGGAACTATGGTTTGCCCTACCTCCCTGGCTCACAGACCTCTGAGGATTGCCTTCATTAGGGTCCATCTCTTCAGGAGCCTTGAAGTCATGGAACCATTAGCTTAGCAATATAATTATATCAAGCACTCGTTTATGAATAAATTGTGAACACTCACAGCTTGAAACAGTGTGTCCAAATGTTAATATTTACAACTATCTTTTAATCACTTTGAATGATCATCTTTTAAAATATTAGGACCACAGTAATACAAAGATAGCTCAGAAGTTAAAAGCACTTGCTGCTCTTACAGAGGACCCAGGTTCAGTTTCCAGCACCCACATAGTTGGTCACTGATATCTATAACTCCAGTTCCAGAGAATATAACACCCTCTTATAACACCAGGCATGCATGGTTCACATACATGAATACAGACAAAAAATGTATACGCATAAGCATGCAGATTACTAATTGATTAAGTCTAAAACAATTCAAGAATAACAAAAATGGTATGATCACATTTTCTATGACATAATATATATAATACTATATATTTTGAGCCAGGTGGTGGTGGTACAGGCCTTTAATTCCAGCACTTGCAAGGCAGTGGCAGGTGGATCTCTGTGAGTATTGTGGCCAGTATTGTCTACAGAGTGAGTTCTAGGACAGTCAGGACTACACAGAAAAACTCTGTCTCAAAAAAAACAAAACAAAACAACAAATATATGATATATATATATATATATATGTGTGTGTGTGTGTCTATGTATATCTATATATCTATCTATATATCTATATCTATCTATATATCTCTATCTCTATCTCTGTCTCTATCTCTATCTCTACCTGTACCTGTACCCGCACCTGTATCTATCTATATCTATATTTGTATCTATATCTATATATTGCCTATAAGTAAACGCTACAGAATAAGAAACAATTCATTACTGTAAAGAAACAAATGTGTGCTCAAAGTCTTCTAGTAACTACTTTGCCATTGTTTTTTTGCTCTGCCATGATCCCAGAAGTCAGCAGATAACTCACTATTTAATAGTAGCTAATATTTTATGAAAGAAGTGGATTTTTAGTAAAGAATCACTGAAATTGACAGTCTCCAAAATATTTAATGATTTTCCTTTGTATTGATCAAGTCAAAAGTTGAAATTTACTGTGGTTCTCTCTCATGTATAAAAGACATGTTCAACACAGGGCCAAAAATCTTGGGCTATACTTTCATGTCATGTACTTCTAAGCCATGATGTGAGCTGGAACCAGTAAGCAGGGGAGATAGTTCATTTCCAGCATTAGAAAAATGTGATAAACCTTCTAAGAACTCTTGATTGCCATTAGTAGCTTAGTGCTATCATCTAAAAAGCAACACTCCATTGTACCTATGTCTAAGTACTGATGTCAGAAGTAAAGTGTGTGGTTTCTAAAAATTGAGCTAATACAGTTTCTAGAACACAGCAGCATGAGATACTTGCACATGACACTTGTTATAAACCTAGTCCTTTTGTATGTATGATTCATTCATGAATTCATGACACTGGAGAGAGGAAATTCTATTGCCTATATTTTATGGATGAAGGACATGAGGAATAGAAAAGTTACACATGTCTCTGTGTTCTATTCTCTTTTCTAGTTGCCAGTAGCATATACTCACAAATAGTAAGTAGTGAGTACAATTTCTGTGTTAGACTATCTGTGAGGTCCTATCCCTACAAGTGTTTTAAATTCTGCTTGAGATCTTGTATTATCTGAAATAGGTATTTTTAAAAAAGCTGGAAACATGGTTCTATTCTATCAATTTCCATAGTTTTCTAATTCAGTTTTGGAAGTCTCAGATCAAGTGCACAGAAGGAATCAGGTAATCACAACAACCTAGAAACTTGCCTATCTCTGAGATAATGTCTCATCGGACAGAATGCAAAGCTATAGTGATGTCCACTTTGGTCCTGCTCTCTAGTCCCTGGATTCTTGGGAACATATCGGACGCTAAATTGCAACCATCAAGTAAATTCAGAATGTTTGCCTGAAACTAGGGTTAGAAGCCAGTTTAGTAGCTGCTGTGGCTGCTTTAGCAATAGAGACACCTGTCTCCTAGAAGGCTAAATGAGATCACTAACTCATTTACATAAACCAGCAGATGGGAAGAATGGCATTTCTTATCAATTCTGGCTGGATTTCAACCAATTACAAGGACTTAAAATGTTTGATATTTCACTGCCAAACTTCTAAGCTATCCAGCCCCCTAATGTGTGTGTATTTTTCTTTTTTTTCTTCTCTCTCTCTCTCTCTCTCTCTCTCTCTTTCACTCTTTTAGAAAATATGATATTTAGGATTCAAAATAATGAGAGCACCTGATTTGCATTTTATTTCCTGAGTGTATGGGTCACAAATAACATGTTCTTTCTCCCATTCATTCTCATAGACATTTCTCATAGTCACTAACTCCACTATGGGTTTCTTCTATACTTTAGACTAAATGTGATTCCCTTCCATGGCTCATAACAGTAATTCCTGTACTGTTCATCTTTTTTTTAATGTTCTTTTAATATTGTTTGGGGTGCTTTTCTTTGAGATTACAATACAATTACATCATTCTTACCTTCCTCTTTCTCCCTATAAGCCCTCTCATATGCTTCTACTTGCTCATTTTCAAATGAACAGCCATGTTTTCAAATTAGTTGTTACTGCATACACATTTGAGTGTGTGTGGGTATATATATATATATATATATATATATATATATATATATATATATATATATATATAAAATCATATTCAGTCTGTATAACATTATTTGCGTGTATTTTTTCAGTACTGATCATTTGTTATTGGATAAACAATTCTGTTCTCTTCCCTGGGGAAGATGATTTCTCCCACTCTCCGTCTTCCTTAGTTGCCTATAGTTCCCTGTGAAGGATTGAGGTGTCATAGGATTTTTTTCTATCCACTTTGGCATGTTTCTTGCATGCAAGGATATGGGCACAATCCTGAGCACTCAAAAGAAAGCAACCAAAATCAAATAGATAATAGTTTAGGATATCCTTATATTATAATTACAATAACATACTGCTCCCTACTTTTATCCTAGTGGCAAACACAGTGTCTGATACATAATCAATATTCAAAAAAGATTTGCCAAATGACTAAGCAAATGAATTACTGGGTGCATACTTGAACTACCAGCATTTGAATGTCAGCTTTCCCAGCTATAATGGAAATAAGTGAGAATTTCAGACACCTCAGTGGAGTCTCCACAGGGAATAGCAATCAGTCAACCACCCCCAATCAATATTTACACGGTGTGAGCTCCTTCAGGCTGTATGGGAACTGTGTCTTTTTCATCTTTCTATCACAGGTTGTTAAGGAGTGCCACATACATGGCAGAATTTCAATAAATGCTTTTAAATGACCACAAAAGAAGGGCAAGTTTTGACCCTACCCTCCAAGGAATGCACAGTCTATATTTTAATAGCTACTTTCAACATCTTGTGGGTTTCTGCCCACTTGCACTGTGGGTCAAGAGGAATATCAATACTGCTTTTACTGAGATTTTTCGACATTTTTAATAGTCCATTGTGACTGCTGTCTCCATTCTCTTTTAAAATGGAAAGACAGTGGGTACATACATCTCCCTATGTCTTGATTCTAACATAGTGATTCAGAAGTAAGAATCACCACTATGTCATGAGTTACTATGTAGGAGATAAAACAATTCATCTTTTGTCATTAAGTTGTGACACTTGCCGGCATGTGGCCTGAGTTCCAATGAGCTTGGCTTTGTCTAATTCCCTGGGTCATTAACTATGCAATCCTAATTATTTTCAGCTGTGCAGATCGGCATTATTTTTCTCATCCATTTTTCTCCTCTCGTTCTTCATCACATCTCAGCATTGATGGAGACCATGAGAACACCATCTGGTACAACTTGTGCATGGGAGCCATCAAAATAAAAGGCAGCCAATGAAGGATGCCCAAATTTCATTAGATGCGTCCGTGTGCTACTTCAGTCTCATGTCATTTCCCAACCCTCTTGATTTTACTGTAGGGAGTTCAAGGACACCCCAAAGCTCACGAAATAACAACTATCTGTCCCCAGTGCCAATGACATCTGAAAACCCATCTCTATTTAGGGTGAAAAATTTGACACCAAGTTATGAATATCTATATTTGCAGAGAATTAACATTTCCTGCTTGTCACAAACTGACTTAGGCAATTAGAGAGGCAGCTGCCAAGTGGGTATTAACATAACTGGAAGTGCTTCCCTGTGCATGAGTCAGACCATCCGGTTGTTTGCAACACCCTCAATAAACTGCATTGACTTTCATTTCCAAGAAGCTCTTTCATGTGCAGACAATGCCCTATCTTGGAGCAATTGACTGGAACCCTACTCAGTAGAAATTGCTCTGCAGCTTGTAGAAAGCAAACGAAGTAGAAGTTTTTGGCTGTAATTTTTCTTTGAGCCCAGTCGCTACCTTTAGGCAAACTATTTTATCTCAGTGAATATCAACAAAATTGGTGGATGAATTTCTTTTGCTACTTTTAGCATCCTCATCTAGTGTTACATGTAGAAAGGGGCATCAGGTTTGGTGGTATAGGTCTGGTTCTCAGAGAGTGAGCAGGAGGATTTTCATGAATTCCAGGCCAGCCAGACTGAGCTAAATAATGAGACCCTGTCTAAAAAAGGACAAAACTAAAAATTGATTAAAAACAAACAAAGATCAAAAACAAGAACAAGATGTAGAATGGTATGAAAACATAAGCCAAAAATTCAAGTCCTAGTGTAGATGTGTTATGGTCCATTAGGATTTGACATTTGTACTTTTACATTGGTCTTTGGGTAGGTGTAATTTTATGTTTTATGAAATAGTCCTCAAAAGTTGGCTCATGAATATCTGCCTCAGGATTACCTAGAGCACATGTTAGAAGTGTACATTCTTGAGTGCTTTCTCTTTCTAGCATAAGGAAGTAGATACAATTCTTGATATTTATATCACTAAGTATAATTAGAATAGATAGCAATCATGAAAAACATAGACTGGGGTTTCCAGGAAGCAGGGGGACCAGTAAAGGGGATAATATTTGAAATGTAAATAAAGAAAATATCCAATAAAAAAAGAAAAAAATTATTCAAGGAATAGAGCTGGGGAGATGGCTTCTGCATAAAGTTCTTGATGTACATCTGATAACCTGTGTTTATATTCCCTGAACTCTGGCATCCACACAGGTGCTATGGGTGAGCATATCTGCACTCTCTCATGCATGGACACATTCATTAACTCAAATATACACAAATAAATTAGTATATATTAACTGGGTTTTCAGTTTATACCAGGAATCTATGATGGTACTATCAAGTTGTTCATGTTACATTCAAGCAAAGAGACATAAAAACCAGAAACACAACATAGTAAAGAATTTCTGTGAAATAACAAAGAACATCTTTTTATGCCTAGAGGACCAGGAAGACTATTGCTGAAAAATTTTTTTCTGATTTGAATAATGAAAGACAACTTAAAGTCACTCAGCTCAGCAACAGTGTATCTGGAAGAGATAGTAATAATAATAATAGTAATAATTATTATATAAAGAAACTTATATAAAGAAAATAATAATAATAATATTAATAATAATAGTTATTGAGGGAAGCAAACATTAAGTCTTGTTACAGATAAAGCCCTATCTAGAGTATGTTCTTCTCTGGCAGGGCCTCTACCATGTTAGCCACATATATGGAAGGCAGACAGTCAAGTAGATAGCTTTACCTAGGTATATAGATTGCTTGTCAGGGAAAAGAACAAATATTTGGTATATAGCAAATAATGCTTGGCTTGATACTATGAGAGTTCATGCAATATTTCTTATATGATGCCGCTTTTAAATGCTCAAATTTCTATTTAAAAATGTCATTTTCCTTCTTCCATAAAATATATAAGAATAACACATCATATTTCAAATATCAAAAGTAAACAGTTTTTCTTGCCAAGAATAAATTTAAAACGTTTACAAAGATATTAAGGACTTTCATGTATCTTATCACATGAGATGAGAATATATAATTAAAACTGAGAAACAGGAAACTGCACATACTAAAAGGCAATGGACAGTGAATATCAATATCAAAATTATCAGTCAATATTAAATATTAAAAATATGACAGACCTTGGGCAGTGGTGACACAGTAATGACTGTCATGTGAGTTAGAAGCAAAACAGTGCCTTTGTCCCATGTAGCCCCAGTGGAAGGAAGATTCTCTCTATATCTATATTCCCAGTCATCAGTACAAAAAAATATTTTACTTCATAAAGCAAACTCCAGGGGTCATATTTGTCCATTTGATGCTAAGCTACAGAACTAGGACTATGGTTTCCTGTGCATTTCTAGGTCTTCTCCCCTCTTCTTTTCATATCATCTTCCAAAGGAACTCTCTTTCGTGTGTGTTATCACAAGCCTATTTTATAGATACTATCAATCACCAAAGAAGTATTTTCACATCTCTGCTTGTATAACAAGATGGTTGGAGGCTTTGTAAACAGTACACTCTGAAAATTTTGATTTTTCTTTTTTAAAAGACTGTACAAAAAACAGAATGTTTAACTATGATAAAAAAAAAAAAAAGAGCTTTCTGGAGAGATGACTCAGCACTGACTACTCTTCAGAAGGTCCTGAGTTCAAATCCCAACAATGATGAGATCTCACTTCCTCTTCTGGAGTGTCTGAAGACAGCTACAGTGTACTTACATAGAATAAGTAAATAAATGTTTTAAAAAGCAAGAAAACTACTTGATAATGTATAATTATTTTTAACATGGTAATTTAAGAGCACTTGCAACTTTAATAGAGAACCTAGATTCAGTTCCCAGCTCCCACAAAGAATCCTACAACTGTCCATGACTTCAGTTTGAAAGAATCTGAAGCCCTATTCTGGTCTCCTCCAGGAACTTATACAGTACACATTCACATGTGCAGGTGAAACACACTGAGGAATTAAACAAACAAACAAACAAACAAATAAATAAATAATATGGGTATATGATTGTGTAAAATTAAGAAACTTCACCAAAGATGGGAAAGGTGTTTCTTTCAACATATAATTTATAAGAGAACCCCAATGCCCTGTTCCTACATACTCCTTATTTTCTTAAATGTAAATATTGTATTTCTGCCATGTATTTCTTCAACCTTTATGACTATACTCACCTAGTACAAAGTCTAACTTGTCTACACATTTGTCTTTAAATTGTCATTAGCCACAGGTATCTCCCTGTTACTTTCTATCACAGTGTAAGATATCATTATGACAACCAACAGACAGATTACATTCTCCTCAAGTTCCTCCACAGAAGTTCCCCTTTACATAACATATTGGCTCCATCTCTGAAGGTCACACCTTACCAACATATTCTAATCACTATTGTTGGAAGAGAGAGCACACTCTTTCAACCTGTCATTTGTGGTTATGATACTACTTTTCATTTTGGATGGTATGGAAAGCAGGACAATTTTCTAGACAAATACCAAATGCCAAAGTTAAGTCAGGATCAGACAAATGATCTAAACCCCTAAAGAAATAGAATCAGTCATAAAAATGTCTCCCAGTGAAAAAAAGCCCAGGACCAGATGGGTTTAGTGCAGAATTCTATTAGATCTTCAAAGAAGACCTCATACCAATACTCTTCAAACTATTACACAAAATAGAAACAGAAGGACCACTACTTAATTTGTTCTACGAAGCCACAATTACACTAATATCTAAACCACACAAAAACCACATTCAGACCAATTTCCCTTATGAATATTGATACAACAATAGTCAATATAATTGTCACAAACCAAATTCAAGAGCACATCAAAATGATCATCCATCATGATCAAGTAGGCTTCATCCTAGGGATGCAGGAATTGGTCAATATAAGGAAATCCATCAACATATTCCACTATATTAAAAAACTTAAAGAAAATAACCACATGCTCATTTCATTAGATGCTGAAAAAGCATTTGACAAAATTCAACACTCCTTCATAATAAAAGTCTTGGAAAGATCAGGAATTCAAGGTCCATATATGAACATAGTGAAAGCAATATACAGCAAACCAGTAGCCAACAACAAGCTAAATGGAGAGAAACTTGAAGCAATCCCACTAAAATCAGGGACTAGACCAGGCTACCCACTTTCACCCTACCTATTCAGTATAGTACTTGAAGTCCTAGCCAGAGCAATTAGACAACAAAGGGATACAAATTGGAAAGGAAGAGGTAAAATATCATTATTTTCAGAAGATATAATAGCCTATTTAAGTGACACCAGAATTCTACCAGAGAACTACCACAGCTGATAAACAACTTGAGCAAAGTGGCTGGATATAAAATTAACTCAAATAAATTGTTATCCTTCCTCTACTCAAAGGATAAACAGGCTGAGAAAGAAATTAGGGAAATGACACTCTTCACAATAGCCACAAATAATATAAAATACCTTGGTATGACTCTAACCAAGCAAGTGAAAGATTGGTTATGACAAGAACTTCAAATCTTTGAAGACAGAAATCAAAGTAGATGTCAGAAGATGGAAAGATCTCCCATGCTCATGGATTGGCATGATCAATGTAGTAAAAATGGCCATCTTGCTGAAAGCAATCTATAGATTCAATGCAATCCCCATCAAAATTCCAATCAATTCTTCATAGAATTAGAAAGAACAATTTTCAAAATCATTTGGAATAACAAAAAACCCAGGATAGCAAAAACTATTCTCAACAATAAAGGAACTTCTGGGGGAATTACCATCACTGATCTCAAGGTATATCACAGAGCAATAGTGATAAACACTGTATGGTATTGGTACAGAGACAGACAGGAAGATCAATGGAATAGAATTGAAGACCCAGCAATGAACCCACACACCTATGGTCACTTGATCTTTGACAAAGGAGCTAAAACCATCCAGGGGTGGGGAGCCTTTTCAACAAATGTTGCTGGGTCAACTGGAGGTCAGAATGTAGAAGCGTGCAAACAGATCCATTCTTATCTCTTTGTACAAAACTCAAGTCCAAGTGGATAATGGTCCTTCACATAAAACCAGATACACTGAAACTAATAGAAGAGGAAGTGTAGAAGAACCTCGGACACATGGACACTGGGAAAAAGTTTCTGAACAGAACATCAATAGCTTATGCTCTAAGATCAACTATTGATGAATGGTTCCTCATAAAATTGCAAAGCTACTGTAAGGCAAAGAACACTGTCAATAGGACAAAACGGTAACCAACAGTTTGGGAAAAAATCTTTACCAATCCTACATCCAATAGAGGGCTAATATACAATAAATACAAAGAACTCAGGAAGTTAGACTCCAGACAAATTACCCTATTAAAAATGGGGTACAGTGCTAAACAAAGAATTTTCAACTGAGGAATGTCAAATGGTTGAAAAGGCACCTAAAGAAATGTTCAACATCCTTATTCATCAGGGAAATACAAATCAAAACAACCGTGAGATTCTACCTCATACCAGTCAGAATGGCTAAGTTCAAAAACAGGTGACAGCAGATGCTGACAAGGATATGGAGAAAAAGTAACACTCCTCCGTTGTTGGTGGGATTGCAAGTTGGTACAAACTCTCTGGAAATCTGTCTGATGTTCCTCAGAAAATTGAGCATAGTATTAACTGAGGACCCAGCTATACCACTCCTGGGCATATACCCAAAAGATGCTCTAACATATAACAAGGACACATGCTCCACTATGTTCATAGCAGCCTTATTTATAATAGCCAAAAGCTAGAAAGAACCCATATGTCCTTCAGCATAGCATAGGAATGGACAGAAATGTGGTACATTTACACAATGGAATACTACTCAGCCATTAAAAACAAAAACTTCATGAAATTCTTAGGCAAATGGAAGGATCTAGAAAATATCATCCTTAGTGAGGTAACCCAGTCAGTCACAAAAGAACACACATGGTATGCACTCACTGACAAGTGGATATTTGCCCCAAAGCTCAGAATACCCAAGATACAATTCACAGACCACCTGATGTTCAAGAAGAATGAAGACCAAAGTATGGATGCTTCAGTCCTTCTTAGGAGGGCGAACGAAATACTCATGGAAGGAGATATGAAGACAAAGTGTGGAGCAGAGACTGAAGTAAAGGCCATTCAGAGACTGCCCCACTTTGGGATCCATCCCATATACAATCACCAATCCAGACACTATTGTGGATACCAAGAAGTGCCTGGTGACAGGAACCTGATATAGCTGTGTCCTGAGAGGTTCTACCAGAGCCTGACAAATACAGAGACAGATGCTCACAGCCAACCATTGTAGTGAGCATAGGGACCCCAATGGAGGACTTAGAGAAAGGACTGAAGGGGCTGAAGGGGTTTGCAGCCCTAAAAAGAACAACAATATCAACCAACCAGACTCCCCAGTGCTCCCAGGGACTAAACCACCAACCACAGAATATACATGGAGTGACCCAATTCTCCAGCTGCATATGTAGCAGAGGATGGCCTTGTCAGGCATCAATGGGAAGAGAGGTTCATGGTCCTGTGAAGGCTGGATGCCCCAGTGTAGGGGAATGCCAGGGTGGGGAGGCAGGAGTGGGTAGGTGGGTCAGGGAGCACCCTCATAGAAGCAGGGGGAGGGGGATGGAATGGGGGTTTCTACAGGGGAAACTGGGAAAAGGAATAACATTTAAATTATAAATAAAGAAAATATCCAATAAAAGAAAAAAAACTAAAAAAAAAAGATTAGATTATTCTACTTCAACATATATTGCTTTGGTAAATTTAGATATGCCTAGACCCAGACAGACAAAAGAATGACCCTTAAATCTTTTCCTTTGTAAAGAAAGTCCTGCAGGTCTCAGAAATCCACACAGTGAAATGATGAGTAGAGGAGGGACATGATAGAAGACCTGATTCGTATCTGCATAAAATTACCTTTCTTCATAAAGCTTTTCCATTCTTCCTACTTTAAAAATGCTGCCACCACCTTACAGGAGAACCAAGTCCCTATTGCTTTCTTTACTGCACAGGAGTTTCTACTGGTAGCCCCTTTGAATTCCCAACTTGTGTAGCTCCTGCACATGCACATGATAAGAAATCTATGTCTATTCCTTTCAGCCTGCTGACTGCAGAGGGTAGAGGAGAATGATTTTTATTCTCACATGTGTAGTGCACGCTCTTCCGCTTGCAGTGCACACAATCTCATGCAACAGGGCTGGTTTGAAGGCAATTCTATGTGTGTCTGGCATTGGTTTAGGAGTGGACATGTAACATGTAACTAACCAGTAAGAATTAAAATGGATTCCTGGGAAAATCTACTTGATCCTAAAAAATAATAATCTGTTTTTCTGTGGAACATAGATTTTGATTAATCAGAACATAAGAACTTCAGTCAGGATTTTGCCATCTAGAGGGGACAAACAACAGGTGAGAGCTGGCCTTCCTTTTTTTGGGAGGTGGAAGTAGTCCTTCCAACCATTGCATAGTTATTTAGCTATGCATATCCCTGTATCTCTATTCCAATTCTTCTAAACCTAAAATCTCTTTCAGCACCTAAAAGATGACCTCATGGGTTACTGAACCCATATACATGCTCCTTTTCCCCAAGTGTGTGTTGGTTAAACCCATTCTCTACTTTTCACCATCAGGTAATGTTCCCTTTAATTGTCTTATTGGGGCACAATGCCAAACCTAGTGTTTTGGGACTCTCAGTTACACAGGAACTTTGTATATATAATCTCTAATGATAATAAGATGAACCTTATAATATGCTCCTGCTCCTTTAAATCATATTATATTCTGGCTTTTTAAGTGTTTTCTAGTTTCAAGGACTAACATTCACATGTTCAAGGTAAGAGAAGGTTGCCTACATTCCAATTATACAAATATACAGTAATAAAGAAGATTATCGAATGCTGAAGGCAAAATCACAGACATGTGTTATGATAAGAAATCTACTGATTAAAGGAATGCATTCAAGGTTGGGTTAGATTTAGTATATGCAAACAACAAATCATTGAGAAAAGAGTATAGAGAATTGTTTAGCATGGCACAAGTTGAAATTAAAGAGGTAAATTTTGACTAGGTATGAAGTAAATGATTCCCGACAGTAAAAATAATTGGATTGTAAAGTTGTGTCCTGAGAGACACAGAGAGCACTTTATCTTGCATCGTGTGTGAAGATGAGAAACAGCAGCAGTATTCTGCTAAACCCCTCAAGGGAATATGACTTCTCTCCTGGCATACTGATTTCATGAGGCTCAGTGATCCCATTATATCTGCCTTTTGGAACCAAACAGTAAAAATGTGCAAAGGAGTCCTATCAAAGTAATGAAGAAATGCATGCTCTGTAGTTGTAGTGAATCAGAATGTATTCCAAAGCTTAAAATCCTTAGCAGTGATGTGAAGAAAGTAAGGAACAGCAAGAATAGCAGTCATTCAGTCTTCCTCAGTTTCCAGCTTCTGCAACTATAGAATACGATCTCATATAAGGTCACTTAACTGAATCTGTATGTATTTGTATGTGTGTCAGAGGGGGTGAGTCACAAAAAGTTCGAAAATAATAAAAGGTTTCTGAGTGTGTAGAGGCCAACAATTCAAAATCAGATATGTAGTAAAATCCAAGATGTTTCTAGAACCAAGTTCCCATGATGCATTATACAACTCAACAGAAGCTTTGGCTCAGAGATTAACAGGTACTCTTTGAATAGCATATGTCATTCCCGATGCTTTGTAAGTGACTCCCGACAGAAACATCGGGGCTCAGATTCCAGACCACTGTGTGCTATGAATTGCTGTGCTTACTCTACACAGTGTTTCCGGCTCTTCTGGAAACGTGATGGTGAAATTTTGAAATGCCAAGAGTTTCAATGTTTTCCTATCCTCATTCCCTGACAAATGAGTATATCTCCAGATTGCACTATGTTGGAATGTGGGTTTTTAAAGTTTTTTGAGGGCTGGGTAAAGGGCTCAGTAGGCCAAGTACTTGTTGCTCAAGCATTAGGACTGAATTTGTATCCCCAGCACCTAGGGGAAAATGCATGTCACTTCCATGATTGGTGTGCAGGAATTAAGAGAGAAGACCCAGAAGGCTTGCTGGCCCTTTGCCAAGAGAGCACCATCTAGACTCTTGAAAGACATTATCTCCAGAAAAAAATGGGGGGTATATGTGGGGAAAGAGGTGGGAAGTAAGAAAGGCTCTTCACCTTTACTTCAGGTTTATTCACATGTGCAGATGTTTAAACCCACACCAACTCCTCCCAAATATATGTGTTCCAACTTGAGTCTCGTTAGGACAGGTTAAGATGAAATTCTCCACGAGTTTCTGAAAATGACCCTAACCATACTTCTTCTGTTTTGTTTCATATATTTTACGTGAAGCAGAGTTCTCAGCATTGATAGTTATGGGGAAAAATGAAATAATGATCAGCTCTGGAAAACGGAAAAGATGTTCCATGTATGGTAGTGCCAAACATTCAGCCAAGATAGGGTTGTTTATGTTAATATAAACAAGCACATGCATCTCATTAGTATACAAATCTGTTTCATACTCTCCAAGTGGTAAAACAGCAAATCATTGTTTTAAAATAAAAGTCTTTGCTGTTTATTCCCTGTGAATGTTTGGTAGGCAAGCCTAATTCATAGGCTGACATATTGGGATTATATAAAAGTCTTGAGGGCAAAAGGTTGCCAAGTGGAAAAAGTTCAAGAATCCCTACCTTAAATAATAACTATCCTTTAACAGAGAGCTGTGTTGAATATGTACACTCTTTCTTAATAAGTCACACCCATTCCTGTAAATCAGGTTTCATAATCTTACCACAAGGAGGAGGGAACTATTCTGGGAGAACTGAAACATCCAGCAGAGATCTCACAGCTGCTGAGTATATATATGACTCATGGGCTCAAGCAAGGCCTTAGCCAGGTGGCCTGGCTTAGAAACTTAACTTCTTTCTTTCTGCCATATTACCTTTCTTAGGAGGTAAAGATACTGAGGCTCACAGGGGTGGTACTTTTGGAACTGTGCTTCCTAGTTGGTTAAGAACAGCATATATAACACATCTTCAGATCTTTTCCCTGTTCTATAAGCAGCCATTCTGTACTTCTGGCTACTTAGAGGCAAGATATACATGTCTAGTTGTCTGAAAACTGGTGTGTGTGTGTGTGTGTGTGTGTGTGTGTGTGTGTAATGTAGCCTTCTTTCCACTAATAAACTTTTATAATGACTAAAACTCTGAATCTTCCACCATTCCAGGCTTTACACTTAAAGAAGATAAGATATAACATTTTCCCTAATAAAACTTGGTTGCATGTTCTACTTACTTTCCCCTTACATTCCCTCCATCAATCCCTTCAATCCCCATCACTGGGCATTTGTTGCTAGTTTCTACCCTCAAATCAGCTGCTTCTCTGCCTCTTGGATGCTCTGTGCTTTGTACAAAATTGAGTATCCCTTCCTCTGCCCAAGGTGGTTTTTTTTTTTTTTTGGCAAGGACAGTGTTTTAAGTCAAAACTGACCTGACTTCTCTATTGAGAAGCCAGGCTTCCTTCCTGTAATAAATTAAAGGTCAGACCTTATGCTAGCTTTGTGGGGAGGCACCCAGGGTTCTCACTTACAAATGGCAAAAAGCCATTGGCTACTTTCTGAGTACAAGTGACCTGGTTTACAAGTTTGAGTTCAAGCCACCCACAGCCATAAGACTAGTGAAGACAGTGAAGACAGGCACTGAGCAAGAATATTTAAGAAGGAATGGGCATTCAAGATGAAAGTGTCTCTCAGAGTTAGAGACTCTTCCTTGAGTTTCTTCTTTCCAGCTTTTGTGTTTTTCCTTCCCTTTAAAGACCTCATTCAATGATAGAGCTGTCTTTTTCAATTGCAAATGAAACACTGGCTCCCTAAATACAGTTGCCTCTTGGCAGTGTTTGCAAAGGGACCTTTAAAAGCTGGACTCAAAGTAGCAGAGAGTTTCAAATTCTGGAGACATTAACAAAAAGTTTCCCTACTGGTAGCAAGTGGTAATATGTGGGGTTAAGAATGGCCATTTGTCCCTTCTTGATGATTAAGAGCAAAAAGTTACTTCAAATTTAAAATTAAAATAACAGTGTTCACAAAAGTGGCAAAAAAATGTTTACATCTGGCAAGGTTGGAAAACCTCTGCATTTTCATTAACATCTATCTTGAAACTTCCTGAGAGAATACAAGGCAGGGAGCTAGTAGGAATCATTATTGGAGGATATTTGGCAGATGTGAAGCCACAATTGGACTTCACACTATCATCCATGAGCAACAGTGAAGGTTCCTATCAGAGTTAAGTGACTTCCCTTCCAATTGCACAGACAGAGGCCACTGATTAGTGGCCCAAGGAACCCTACACCACTGACTGGGTTCAAAAGGGCACTTTAGAGGAGGAATAGTCTTCTGTGTTCTAAACTAGAATTCATTGCACAAGAACAATGATCTCTTCAAAGAGTCTGGCACATGGACAGAGAGCAGGAGCCATCCAAAACCCTTGATAATAAACATACCGAGACTTTTGCAGTGACCAGAAGCACAGATCCGCAGCATGAATGAAATGTTTGGACCTCAGACAACAGCACTTCTTTGCCCGATGGTAAACTCTTGAAAATGGAGTCTTTCAGGATTTCCAAAGTCTGATTTTTCTTGTAGCTGACAGTAGCTTAATAACAGCCAATAGAAGATATTAATATTTTTGTCTCTTTTAAGTTATAAATGGTAAGGGGATGAGACAAGGGACCAGTATTGCAGAAGGGACTATATTATTTGTTGTTCTGTTTTTCTTTTCTTTATATCTTTTTAAAGAGAGGAGAAGCTAAGACTTCTTGGAAATGTTGATAAGCATCTTCACAGAACACAACCTGTACAGCTTCATTCAGAAAAACCTGGGCTCCAGTGCTAAAATCCGTTCTGTTTTCTAGATGCAGTCTCTGAACAACTAATGTGGGGGACAGGCTGCATTTCTGAGTGGGTTTTAGCATTGACAGTGAATCCAGGCTACTGTGCTATTTCTCTTTGGCAGCTTCATTGTAAAGGCCACAGCTGAAATTTGGTGACAGGAGTGTAATCTAGAAAAAAGGCTACACACATATCAATCATCTGGATGCTCTGAAGGCTACTGTGGCTGGCCCCAATTCCTCTCTGTTGATATATTTGCTCCAAAATCTTCTTCTATCAGATCGTAGGCTGATTTACTGGATGTTCTGGCTATTTGCAAGGTGGCAATGTTTAGATTTAATGTAGTGAGAAAGCTAACATTTCATGAATACTAAAAGGCACCTCTTGGTGTATCAAGGCTTTGTTAGGGATTTTTGTTTTCTTAGCTTTTATTTATTGACTTGTGTGCAGATTTTCTAAAGAAATCTAGGCCATTAATATTTTTACACTATACATACATACATACATACATATATATATACATACATATATATATACATACATACATATATATATATATATATACATACATATATATATATATATATATTTCTCTGAAGATGGAAGGTCTTAAACTCCAGCAATGCAAGAATGTGTAAGCACACATAGAAATGCAGAGAATGAGGAGCCAAATGGAGTAAAGACAAGTGAAATGGTCTTGAGATAGGACAAAAAGGTTGACACAATTTAAAGCAGAGTGAAGACCAACGAGGGAGAATATGGGCTTCTGGGAAGGTGAGAAAACCCAGACAGGCTCCAAATGGCTGTGAGGTACAGGCTGGAACTCAGGGACGGGCCCTCAGGTCTCAGTCTTGGAGTTTCTTCAGGCACATTGGAGTCAACATTGCAGTATGAAGTCCTGGGGGGAATGACACTCAGAGATTTTTGTCCAAGATTTTGATATCAAGTTATATGAATTGGTGGTGAAAATGGAGTGAAATTGCTGATGTTAAGGCTAATGGATGTTTTTTAATCATTCTTGATTTTTGTAGAAATTTTCAAAAGAAAGTAAAATAATATTAGTTTGAGAGCAGCCAAGAGATCACTTTCAAAGGACAAAAATTGAAGCCAAGTAAAGGTCAATAACATTCCAAAGGAATCAACAATACTAGCAGTAAAAGCTGAGTCTATCAGGTCCTGGGGAAGCACACATGACATTCTGAAGTAGCTAGAGTAGAGCAGATGGAGAGCAACACAGATGAGTGGTTGTGAGTACCATGTTCTCAGTATTTGATGAATCATGTATAAAATTTCACAGAAAAATCTTCATTTCTAAATTTTCATGAAAAAGAGGAGAAAAACGCAAATTTTTATCTGTAAAAGAAAATTGAGGGAGATTGGAAAATACTTGTGTCTGAATATTATGCAGCCATTAAATGAGATGTGTTTGTTTCATTAAGTTTTTAGAGATCAAGTCTCACCTTCTGGAGTTTAGCCCTCACAGAGAAAGCTAGCATGTTCGTAAACCGGTAGCAATTCATCTGCCTCAGCTTTCCAAATCCTATGGAAGGTATAGGGATGTACCACCATGCCTAGCTCCCATGTGATGATATTTATGAAGAAATTTGGTTGATATTTGAAATGCTTGTGATTATCATGGAAAAAAGATGGGTATAACAAGTCAAAACAACAAACTTTGATATCTATTGCTATATATGCATTGGAAAAGAGAGAAGACTTTCATAAACAGCATTAGGATAATGATATTTCATTGTGAGATCTATCAGATGTTTAAAGATCTACTTCTTTTACTTATATAAAATGTGTGTGTGTGTGTGTGTGTGTGTGTGTGTGTGTGTGTGCCCACTGTGAATGCATGCTGATAGGCTCATGCTAAGGCACATACATGAAGATAAGAATATAATTTTCAGGAGTCATTTTCCTCCTGCCATAAAATTCAGGGATGTGACATAAGCCTGTCAGACTTTCTCCGTAAGCCATCTTACCAACCCAGCCACTGAGG
Source organism: Tokudaia tokunoshimensis (assembly GCA_036184795.1). Taxonomy (NCBI): domain Eukaryota; kingdom Metazoa; phylum Chordata; class Mammalia; order Rodentia; family Muridae; genus Tokudaia; species Tokudaia tokunoshimensis. The sequence goes on along the minus strand of BTHU01000002.1, from coordinate 124,640,258 downwards.
CTTAATTAACTCACTTGAGATCAAAAGGCCAGAAAACAGCTGAGTCAGGAGGTAATCACAGACCACTACCTAAATCAATTTTTTCCTTTTCAGAATTTTCTATGTTTTTCAATGTGCAAATTACTCGCATTGGAATTTTAAAATATAAATCAAATTCTGATTTCACTGAAGAGATATAACTGTTCATTGGGCTATGCTGGCCGATTGCATAATCCCCTCCTCCAAGTGCTTCTGGAGTATGCCATTACTGCTGGTTCTCTGGTCTGTTCTCAATTCATTAGGTGTTCATTTAGCAGTGAAGGTGCTGGTTGGATTATTGATCCTCTTCACTCTCAGAATCACAGGAAATGCCTGTTCTCCTCCAAAGCACTCACCCTTGGTTGATGGGAAATGGCTAGCTGTGCCTATGCAGAATCTTGTTTGTTAAATCTGAGCTGCTGCAGGACCCTCACAATTCAAGTAGGCTATTTCCTCACTTTCCTTCAGCACATTCTTTTTGTTTATGTGAAAAACTGGCCTCATGGTTTCAATACATTATTGTCTCACAATATTCTTGTCTCTGCCAAGGACATAGGAAGCAATCTGAAATCCCCAAAGCTGTCAGTGTGAATTGAGTCTGTTTCCCATTCTTAGCAACCCCTTGCTCTCCTCTATTGAACTGTGGGATCTGTGGTTTATACCAGATTTATTTTTATCTTTTTTTCTGCTTGTGGCTTTACCCTTGTCTTCACAAGAATTTTCCAAAACTATTCTACTTTATCAAAATGCTTCTAAAACAGCTACTATCATTTCTATCTCAGTTCCCAAATATAGTGGCAGTTATTTCTTAAAATTTCCAACCTAGAAGAAAAAAGAAAATGAAATAATTTTTTTATTTACACTACATATCCCTAAACATAAACATTTGTTAACTTAAATATAAAAACTAGTTTGAGGTTTTTTTCAAAACTTTTCTATATTGTTCTGTTTAGGTTTTGAGTCAGGGTCTCACCTAGTATTTCCAGATGGCATAGAACGATGAAACCTATACTGACTTCAAGCTCATAGCCATCCTCCTGCACCAGCCTCCCAAATGCTGGAATTATAAGCATGAGTCATCATCCATGGACTAGAGAATTTCTAAAGAAAAGTGATAAGAATTTCAACATATAACAATTAAAAGAAGAAGAAAAAGAACCACAATGGAAATAAGTCATTAACTTGTTCTTTGAGGAAAGATGCTAGAATGGATCCCCACTGAACTACATCTATACAGTTACACTTTGGGCTTTAAAAGAAAGCTATTATTTTGTTTATCATCCAAAAATGTGTATTACTATTACTGCTTGTTATGCTGATGATGAGATTACAGCTTGGAGACCAGAGATTTATTTAGGGACCCACACCCATAAAGGACAGGTTCAGATCATTCCCATTTGGTCTGTAACTTTCATGATCATATTATACTATATGATTTAGTTGTATCTGGCAAGTAAGACAGCATTTATGTCCATTCACCTTTAAGTAAAATCTTAGCTTGCAAAGCCAGAAGAATTGCATCAATGCCCATGTCAATCAACTTAGTTTCAGTTAACAGAAGGCTATTTCCAGATTATTGATCAAAGGCTATAAAAAGCACAGTGGAAAAGAAGAAAAAGGAGGACTAATTTATTGACCATAGGTCCCTAAATGCAAATTTATACAATCAAGTCAATCTCTTGATTTTAATAAACCTTCTCTCTACCACATACATAATCAATCTAAACCAGCTGTCTCAGTTAGCTCAGACTGATAATCCTTGCATTTGGGAGACTGAGTCAGAATTACTATGAGTTGGAGGCAAGTTTGGGCTATATTGTGAGTTCAAGGCCAACCTGGGTTTATGAAGTGAGTCCCTGTCTCGAAAATAACAACAAACAAACAAACAAGCAAACAAAAAATAGGTTAAATTAGTTGTCTTATGTTTGTATAAGAATAATGAGTAATATATGTCATTCAACATTGAGTATGGTTACATGAGAAATATGTTTTATTTTGACAAATGTCAAGTTTAACAATTTCAAATTAAATAATGCTTGCAAGTATACAAATGAAAGTATGCTTTAATGACTTCCCTATATGAATGAGGGAGCAAAGGAGAAGAGTTTTCCAGTGGCTATCAAATTGTAAAGGAAGACGTTCTGGTGGGTGCTGATGTCTGTTGACCATAGATGGCCACAACATTCTGAACATTTTAAAAAGCAAAAGAGGCCAAGGATGGCTCTTAATGACACACTTACAAAGCAAGCATGTGACAATAGTCTTGAAAACATAGAAGAGGCTCAATGGGATGTAGAAGATAAAGAAGGAGAATAATGAACTATAGCTCATATGTTCAGTGAAAATATCACAAGGAAACCTCTGGGTGTTAATCTGAAAATTAACTAAAAGAGCAGGGCATGATAACAATTTTAGATCTATTTAATCTGATTAAGCCATTACACATCACATAACAAAGAACCATGCCTGCCTGTAAGTATATACAATTTGAGATTTTTCATTTGCTTTAATTTAGTGAGATAAATCCTAATGTAGCTGGTTCACACTAGCTTCAGACTTGTTTTCTGGCTAAATCAGGCCTTGAACTCTTGATCCGCTTGTCTATCTCCCAAGCACTAGAATTGCGGCAATATCCTCAGCTACCATTTGTGATGTTGGATATTGGCTAAAATGAATTTAAATACAAAATTTTAAGTTGGTGATGTAGCTCTGAGTTTGCCTAGCATGCAGGAAGCCCTAGATTCCATCACCAGAATCAAATAAACCCATTCATTAATGAAGTGATCCTCATGAAGAAATTTTAGTCTTGGAAAGACTGGATGTAGGGGAACGCCAGGACAGAGTAATGAGAGGGGGTTGAACGGAGAAAAGAGGGAGGGAAGGGGGCTTATGGGACTTTCGGGGAGGGAGGAAACGGGAAAGGGGAAGTGATTTGGAATGCAAATTAAAAAAATAAAATAAAATTAAATTAAAAAAAAAATAACTACTATCAAATCATACTCAGCCATCAGTTGTGGGCTGGGAGCTATTTCATGCTCATAGCCAACTTCATCATCACAATAATTCAATAAGAGATTTCATCTCCAGTTCAGGTCTGAAGAAACAGAGCTACCTAGAAATAAACAGCTAAACCCCACATATGTTAAACTGAGTCAAGCTATAAGTAATGTACATACCTTTCCTTTTTCAACTATATGATATTGATAACTGCAGGAAGTAGCAGCTATGCCACATGACCCACAATTTTAATAATCCTTATTCCAAGATACTATGTGTCAAGGTGGGCTCATGCAAAGGAAACACTACACATTAATACATATACTTGCCTATTTAATTTTTTGGAGTGATTTCCTAGGGTTTTTTTTTTTTTTACACCAGCCTTGGTGTTAGAGTTGTTAATACAATTATTACAAATTTGTAGGAATGTTGTTGTACCAAAAATTAAATTGCACATGTCCTTGAAAATTTAATAAGCAATAAATCATGGGCCTTTAAAGAACAGAAATCACATTTTTTATAAGTGAATAAGACTTTCCATGGCTTGAAAAACCAATGTTCTTAAAAGAAATATATATATACACATTACAGGAAAGAGGAACATACTGAGGCCTCCTTCTGTCTTTCATCTTTTGTCTAGACATGTAAGCCTGTATAGAGTTTGCCTTTTAAAGTTTTTATTTGGGTCCCCAGTAGACACTACTTGTATGGTCACTAGTTGTGTGGAAAAACAGACAAGTTAATTAACCGTCCTAACATTCAGGTTAAAACAAAAACAAAAACAAAAAATAAAAATAAAATAATAAAAACCCTCATTACTAGAATAACAATACAAATAATATTAACGTTTTGTCATATCATTTATTGACATCAAATGTAATTTTGGAAAAGAGGTTTTAAGTATAATTGTGAAGTAATATTCCTAGAAAACATAATAAAATTCCCACATCCATTTCTCCCAATTTTATATTCATTGAGACCATGATCACTGAAAGATGTGTTCAAGGACACTGAGACGTTTCTAAACACAAGACTGTGCTGAATTTACTCTTCCATGCTGACATTTAGAAGATATTGCTTCCATAGCAACAGTTTCAGAGATGCCCCACTGAGCAACTTTAGAGGGTAATGTTTATACACACTCTACAAGGAAGTTTGGTCCTGAGTCATGTTTGAAAGCTCAAACTGAATCAAGCTATGAGCTGCAACTCAACTGGCTTTGACTTTCTTCTTTCAATCATTTACCCATAAAACTCAGTTTCATTGCTTAATATTTTCTGTTACTTAACCTTGCAATAAGAACTATATATGGAATAAAGCATCTATTTAGTAAACACTTTGTGTAATGTATATATTTACACACACACACACACAAACACACACACAATTTTCTTCTACATTGCCCCCTTATCTTTTTAAGACTTATTTATTTTACATGTATATATGTCACACATGTACACAACCCTACAGAGGCCAGAAGAAAAACTAGAATCCTCTAGAATTAGAGTTACTGGTGTTTGTGAGATGCCTGATATAGATGCCAAAGCCAAACCTAGGTCCTCTGCAAAAGTAGCAAGTGCTCTTAATTAATGAGCCATCTTTCCAGGTCACAACTCCACCCTTTTTAAGGCAAATTCTTTTGTGTATGTGACAATATCTCTTATTAAATCTGGAGCTTACTATTTCTTCATCTAGACTTACTAGATAACAAGTTCCCAGGGATCCTCCTATTTCTGCTGTTCACCCAGTATTGGCTTACAGGCCTGTCAACCTTGCCCAGTTTTCTGTCTCAGCCTTCAAAGTAGCTGAAATCACAGGATATGTCACTATGCTCAGTTTACATTGACATTTTATTGGAATTTTCTTCAAGGACTCTGGGTCTTGCTAGCCTTGATGATTATCATGGTTTAGATGCCTATATAATATAAGTAGAAAGTGTCACATAGTTATAGCCTCAGTGTAAACTAGCACCAATGTGGTAAGGTTTTGAGTTATATCCTGTTCAAATTACCCTAAGTAAGGAGCAAGTCTGAATGCAAACTTAATTAAGCTTATCTGTAAATCTACATCTCTCACAAGAAGAAAAGAAATTCATTCAAAATTCAAATTAGCATTACAAAATTCTCTTTCTCCTCCTTTTTTCTAATCTACCATCTTTACATGGCTTCTATTTCATTTGCAGTTCCCCACACAAAGCTTGTCTGTAAGGATTTTTTGTGATTGTTAGTTTTTACCAACTGGCATTTTACCATTTCTCTTTTTCTCATTATTCAAGCATTTTAAAAGCTTTATTCTAACTCCATTTTTGTGTATGAACATTTGTGAGGCACGTAACCTAGGTACTTGAAACCGAACTTGGGTCCTCTGGAAGAGCAGGATGCACACTTAACTGCTAAGCCAAATCCCCAGCTCCTCAATTCCTTATATTTTACAAAAGTCACGTACTATGTAAGAAGCAAAAGAAAGTGAAAACTTGAGGGTCAAGGGCAGGGCTTCTATTTAGAGTGAGTGGAAAGAGAAAAGACACACACAGGCACTACGAACTTGACCTCAGTGTTACATAATGTATGCAGACCCTTTCCCCACTTTCACTGTCTGAAAACCATGGTCTTCTGTGCCTCTTGGTCTTCAGTTCCTGTATCCAGCCATCTTGTGCTGTTGTTTGTTAATTTTGAGTTGTTCTTTTTCAACTCCTCTTAACTAGAAAGAATTGATTCCTATTGTTCCTTCACATTGTGGAGGATTTGGCCAGAGCTTTATTGTACACTCGAAGGAAGGTGCTTCAGGAACCGAATGAATGCCTAGAATGACTAGCAGCCCTTTCATCCTTCCCCTCCAGTGCTAGCAATGAGCGAGCATCTTACAAGGCTTGAGAGTAGGGAGTCAGAATGAAGGCTCTTTCTTCAACCTCCCTCTTAATAAAGTACACATTTGAGTTCCAGTTTCTTGTGTCCTGGAGCAAAACAATAGGACAAAGATATTGAGCCTATTTGTTAAGAAAGGGAAAGGCTGCTAAGAGATTAGAATTTAGCTAAAGAGCTGGGAAAGACACAAAGCTTAAAAGTCCTGGAAGGCAAGCCCTGTACAGATCATTTGCATAACACCTGCCTTCTTCCACATTTGTTGGTAGTGCTATTTTCTTGTGTTCTGTCTCTTATCTGTAGCCCCAATGGGAAGGAATTTACATTCTTTCTGGCAACTCTCTCTTTTATAGATTTCTCTCTCTCTCTCTCTCTCTCTCTCTCTCTCTCTCTCTCTCTCTCTCTCTCTCTCTCTCTCTTTCTCTCTCTCTCTCCCTCCCTCCCTCCCTCTCTCCCTGTGCTCTCCCTTCCTGCCACATTTACTGATTCATTTATTATGTGCCTAGCTCTCATTGTGTCCCCACATGAAATTAAGCACATTGCAGATGTAGGTAAGTTGAAAGAACACCTGCAATGTGCATGATTAAGTTTTCTTCAAACCTGTGGAATCTAGAGAGACAAATCTTAGAGAGCTGAAGGGCAACAATGTATACTACATGCTGAGGCAATCTCTCTGCAACTACTGGACGGGATTCTGCTTCATTTAATTGCTTTATAATTTTTACCACAGTTTTATCTGGAATGATGGATGATCTCATATCTCACTGATAGTTCTAATATTAAAAAGAAAAGTGTTCAGGTTTGGATTAGAGATCAATCAAAGAACATTACAAAAACATTACAGTACTGAATTCCTTTCTTAGCTCCAACACACATGGATAATATGCTTTGAAATCTTTTATTCTGTCTTAATTTCTACCTCTATCTGACTTATCTGGATATTAAATGTAAGCATAAAATACCAATCCCCCCTCAAACAATTGGTAGAATGAGCTTCTTGGGGCTCAAAAATAGAACAAAATTTCCCTCTCCCCCTCTGCTCCCCTCTTGCCTCTCCCTCCTCATTCTCCCCATAAGTAGTTCTTTAGAAGCTGGAATTACTCTTCCCTTAGTCAGATATTGGAATACCAAACTCCTTACCCTTAAAGCTAGCCATAAAAATATTACTGTGGGTTTCCCTCCTTGTGTGTAATAGAGGGACATCAAGACATTCTGTGGGCCTACCTTATTTGGTTGGGACCTAAGACTCCATTTCAGGAAGTGTTCTCCCCACATAGAAGGAGTGCTGCATAGCAAGGGAAAGGAGAATCTGAGCTGGCAGGCTTTCCTGTCACCCACCCACACTCAGACTGTTAGAAATAGATAATTCTTCTCTATGAAATCATCTTTCTGCATGTCTATCTTTGCTTTATCAACACACACAGACAGCTTATACTAGAGCTTTGGTTTTCTTCAGTCTAAGGACATCTGTGTCATAAAACGGAATGAGCAAGTTTCTTATACACTCCTCCTTCCCCTTCTATGTCTCCTCCTCCTCCCCTTCTTCCTCCTTGTCTGTCCTTTTCTTCGATACTGGGGAATGAACCTGGACTTTATGCATGCTGCTTTAGCCTCCGAAGTACCTGGGATTATAGGTATGGAACACTTCACTCAGCTTCTTATGCTTTCCTCGTATTAATGCATCTTTTGTTATATGGAAATCAGCCTTAATCCTTCACAATAAACAAAACAGGACTCCTCCTCTTTAAAACCCTATTGCTTCCCTAATTATATGTTATCTAAGTCATTTAAAGAAAAGCAAGAAATTCAACAGCAACCTTCAGAAGGAAAGATGCTAAAGATTACCAAGAGTCAAGTTTTCTTTACTAGGCTATTTAATCTCCATATCTTCATATGTTAATTGTTCTCAGAGGACTGCTTGTACCTTGATTTTTCCATTCACACCCTTGTCGTTCAGGTTTCTGTTTTTCAAGTCCTGGTTTAGTCACCATTAAAATAAAAATCTGGGCTACATAATTGAGGCTTTAGAAGCCAACTCCTGTGGATTTTGTTTCATCATTTAGGAGTTTTCAGGGCACTGGGATAAGTACAGATGGAGGAACCATGCCTAGGGTGGAGTGTCCCTAGATAGAGCATTTTGCCAGGTGTGGGAAGAAGGATCCACTCTCCTGGTTGTATTGCAAAACAGCATTTAATTCTGCTGAGCACAGACTCTTTCTTCCATCTCTCTTACTTCATAAGCTGAGAACAAAGCAACTGCTCCTGAGAGAGATAAGGTGTTCAGCAATGTTTGAGATGATTAAAAATGGAGAAAATAATATTCCTTGTGAGCGTTGACAGGGATTTCTCTTCCCTGCTGGTGGAAGGCAATTTTGGTTAACATTCTGCCACCAGAACGGAAGTTGCAGTGATTACCATAGAGCAAAAACAAGTATAATAAAGACTTTTCCATGCCAGCACTAATCTGAGATATGTTTTCTAGGCCTTTCGCTACATGGAAGGTATAAGTTACTGTCAATCTAACAAGTTCACAGCATAGCTTCAGGAAACTCTCCTGTTTAATCTGTGCATTGACTATGTAAATGTGTGGTTTTGAGATGAATGTGCAACTGATCAACCACGAATTAAGTTGCACTCTTAAACTTGTTTTGGGAGCAGTGTTTAGTTAAAATGAGTGTTTGGGAAAGAGAGAGAAAGGGGATATGCCTTTTCAAAAATGTGGTCTTTGAGGCTATTTTATAGATGACACCAATTTGTACCTTTTGGGGAAATTTTGTCTCATGATTGAGAATGTACAACACACAATATCTGGATACAGGAATCACGCTAGTCATTTGTTTAACACTACCAGACATATATTCTGAGAGAGGTGACATTAGACAATTTCATCTGTATGTGAACACCATAAAGTACATTCACATATACACTCCTACACACTAAAGTCATGACTTACCTGGACTGTAAGTGGAACCCATTATTTTTATTTTTAATATTCTTTCCTCTTTCTAAGACCATTTTTTTGTTTAAAATGAAGACACAAGCAATCCATTTGTCTTGACTTACAAGATCATCTGTACCACTGTCGTCCCCTTCCACATCTTGTCTCTCTTGGAAAGTCTTCAGTTGCAGTGACACTCACAGGGCTGTCTGCTTCTATGATCACAATGATTTCTTCTTGAATACCTCCTGAAAGGCTTGCATCAGCCTAGTTTACAGCTGATGATTTCTATTTAATACGTACAAGGTATCCATGCAGAAGTGCGGATAAATTGCAGCATAATCAATACAAGAACCAGTAGGATATTCATTTGTCACTATTGTCAAGTCCTAAGTATTGTTGCTGATTGTAAATGCTGGACTTTATGGACTATCAGCACAGTTGGCCTGTATATACCAACATCACCATACACATGAAAGTAATGAGTTATTCCACAGAGTGTTAAGAGCCTTATCAATAGGCAACGGGAATTTCTCAACCACCTTAAGTATTATGGGACCATGGTTGTGTATAGACTCCATCTGGCCTGAAGCATGGTATATGGTACATGGTTTAACTCATTTTTACTCTGGGTGTGCATCATTCTCAGAAATTTCAGAGTTGCTGTAATAAGTAAACACAAACTTGGTGACTTTAAACAAACTTTTTTCTCACAATTTGAGAGGGTAGAAATAAAATATCAAGAAATTGACGGGTCACATTTTTCTCTGAAGCAATGACTCTTAACTTGTGGGTTACAAGAATTTTAGGGTTACATGTTAGATATCGTGTATATCGGATATTATGATTCATAACAGTAGTAAAATTACAGTGAAGTACCCTATAAAATAATTTTATGTTGGGGGTTGCCACAACATGAAGAACTGTATTAAAAAGACACATCATTAGTAAAGTTGAGAACCACTGCTCTAAAGACAGTAGACAAATCCTTATGGCACATATTTCTTGTAGATTATGGTGGTATGCTTTCAAAATACAATACCAGGCAGGTATAGTTAATAATTAAAGGCAATCCCATTTTCAAAGAAGAAAAATGATGAAAGAAATAATATGGTTATTGGTTCCAAGAATTTCAAAATCCAGTATGGGAAATTTCATTTAGGTTTCAGGAAGTCTGAGTCTGTACCTTCATCCTTAAGTCAAGGTTCTGGTCTTGGAGTTCTTTTTTATTTATTTTAGTTTTAGTTTATTTATGAAAAAATATTTTTAGAAAGGTACTACACATTTATAGCTCTGCAAATCTATTAGCCACTTTCTTGCCAGTATAATACAAAACGTTTTGCTACCTTTCTTCATTATATCCCATATCTATGTCATATGACTTTGTTTCTGGTAATATAGCCTCAGAAATTGTTTTAGTCTCCCATGTGCGCCACGAGGACTCAGCATTAGATAGGAGCATGCTACATAGATGATCTAATACCTCTTTATCTTCAGAACTAGTTTCTCTGAAGACATTGAGTGAATTCATGCATCACATATCTGTAGTTGGTAATTAAGTGAGTGATAGAATGCTTGCCTTGGGTAGCAAAGACCCTCGATTAAAAAAGATGAAAGAGGGGGAGGAGCAAGAGAAGAAAGTATTGGATGGAGAAGAGAAAGAAAATGAGAAATAGCCCTTACTTTCTTTTTACAATGTAGATGGAATATAAATTTCTGAAGTTATTCAGCAATGGCTCCATTCAGTTTACCAGTTCTTTCCTTAGTTTATTCCCTTCTTCCTGTATTTACTTACTATAAATAAGCAGCAAGAGGAAACTTGGCTGTATATTTGACACCTGTAATACATTACACTTGGCTAAATACTCAAGTTCACAGGTCATATATTTTACTTTTGACGTAACAGAAATCTTCAGCTAAATTTTCTAACTTTCTATAATAAGGGGTCCTTTCCATTTAGTTTGTAATAATAACAGTCTCTTTATTTGCTCCTCTTTCTTTATTCACAGTGTTTCTGACATTCTTACTTCTTTCTTTAATAATAACATCTGGCTACCAAAGAAAAGAGTTTCATTATAACATTTTAACACAGCCCTCTCGACTTCTACCTCACCTCTCCTGGCATGCATATTTAAATAAATGTTCCTTCAGGTAAGCATACACACTCTGTAATACTATTGAAGGTATCCCCATTTTATTGCCAATTCCTTCTGAACCCTTAGCAGAATCTTCTTCACAGTCTTCTTCACAGCATTTCCACCAATATTCTTTCAAGAAAATGTATGCATTTGCTACCTCACTTTCCCAAGCTCTTCCTGCATCTGTCCATTGTTACTTGATTGCAAAGCCATGCACATATTTCTAGGAATTTATTGATGTAGAAATTTAAAATATGCATTAAGCTCCATTTGCTGCCATGACAAATGACAATAAACTTGGTGACTTGAGCCATCAAATATTTATGCTTTCTTAATCCTGGAGACCAGGAACCTGAAATCAAGTTTCCAGAGTTGCTGTCATGGTGACAAACAGTAGGTTATGTTCACAAAGAAGACTCCAATAAGAGTCTGATATTTGCTTCTTTCTGCTGTTGTTGCCTACTGTGAGGCAGAGGCAGGGCATCCCTGGAACAAGCTATCTATTTAGACTAGTCAAAACTGGTAAGTTATTGCTTCAGCAAGAGACTCTGCCTCAGTAAATAGAGTGATCAAGGAAAACACCCAACATCAACTTTGAGCCAAATACTTAAGGATATATGTAGAACTGTACCCATATGGGAAGAAACACACACACACACACACACACACACACACACACACACACACACACACACACAGAGGACATACTAACAAGAGGGACAAAAAAGGTACATATACAGTCACTTGATCCATCACAACCTATGCATTGTGTCAAGCATCCTTTAAAAACAGCCCTACGGAATCTGATCCAATTACATGTAAATACATTTGAGGTCAATATTGCATTTAGAAATCCAAATGTCCATTGATTCTTGGCCTGGATGCAAAGATCTTCATGGTGTCATAGCAGCACTAAATTCAAGCAGTGAAAGGATACATGTGAGATAAAGTATCATTTTTCAGGTGAGGGGATGAAGCTGGGAAATCCTGAGAATCCAATAATACCCTTTGAAGAATACAAATGAACAAATATGGAGCTCCTTGACCAAAGAGAACAATAGAAGCTCAATGGTGTTGAGTGGCTAAGACAGAAGAAGAAAACAAGTGGCTGGAAAGGATTCAACAGAGAATAAAAGGTCAAGTATCTACAATAAAAGAAGTCACTGATGAAAATTAGCAGGGAGTCTTCAGTAGGAGCAGATGCTATGTGTGATGGTTTGTATATGCTTGGCCCATAGAGTGCCACTATTAGGTGTGGCCTTTTTGGAGTAGCTGTGTCACTGTGGGTATGGACTTTAATAGCCTCATCCTAGCTGCCTGGAAGTCAGTCTTCTCCAAGCCACCTTCTGATGAACATGTATAATTCTAAGCTCATCTTGCACCATGTCAGACTGAATACTGCTATGTTCCAACCTTGATGATAATGGACTAAACCTTTGAACCTATAAGCCAACCCCAATTAAATGTTGTCCTTTTAAGAGTTGCCCTGGTCATGGTGTCTGTTCACAGCAGCTACTAATAATACACTCTGTGGTGTAGGGATTTGTCTCAGCAGAACTCAAAGATGGCATTGCAAGGTATGGTGATAGGGATATGCTCCAAAAACATTGAGGTATGTATGGTTAGTGGGGTCCCACATCCACTCAGTCACAGGGCTTGGGCTGCTCCTGGAGCCAGGATACAGTTTTGACTGCTTTTACCCCAAGCTGTCACCAGGAGGGTGTCAGGGTATGGGAAGCTGCAGAACACCACTCCTGGGGTGGGAAACCACAGTCTGAAGTCCCAGGGACAGTTGGAGCTGGCTTAAGGGTCTCCAGGCCTGCAACGAAGAGGCAGGGACTGTCTAGTTCTCATGCTCTTGGGCACCCAGGCACCTCTGGATGCCGTGGAAGAGCTGAGAACTGAGTGGGGTCCCACGGGTTGGATCTAGCCCTGGGCCAAGAGGGGAAAAAGGGGGATCTCTGGCTGGATCTCAAGGGTATAGAGTCCTTGGCTTGTGATGGGTTTGGGTTTGGATTGGTGGCAGCCTTGGCTGGAGGTACTAAGAGGCCTTCTACCGAGAGGTGGATCTTTAAGTGAAGGTCTTCTTCATTGCTCCCCATTGTGGATCCCTGTGAAAAGAGGCAGTCCATGATTTTAAGGCATTTATTGCCATGGTGGAAAGTGGATAAGTAAAACCGTACCCCACTTCACTTCTCAGGGCAGGCCGGAAGTTAGATACCTTTTGCAGGAAGGAGTGTCTGGGAAGGAAAGTTTAATTGACTAAGCCCTTCAGGTCTTTAGGTATCTCATTAAAATGGAGATCTGGTGTGAGCCTACATGACCTGTGGTCACATCCTCTCCCTGTGGAAGGGATTGAGGTGTTGCCCTTAAGAGATTGACGGCCACAAATCTGTGGAGGGCTGCAGTCTCCTGTCAGGAGCCTAGTGTCCAGGAACCAGGCAAAATGCCTGCCATCCCTTTAGGGTCACTGGGGTTTCTAGCCTTAGCTCAACCAGGAACCAGGCTGCTTTTCATGGTCCTACAGAGATATTTTCTTTTTCTTTCCTCTTTGAGTTGGACTCTCATTGGCTTAGACACGCCTGACATTTGCTTTGTTGCCAAGGATAACCTTGACTACTGATCATTCTAGATTTCCCTCTTAAGTGTTGAGATGCAGTGCTAAGTGAATAGACTCTTGCCTGGCCTTCCTACTTTACCAAATAAGACTTATTGATTTTCGTTTTATATTCCACACAACATTACAATCTGTACATGTCTTGTGTCAAGCTATGGACATGTGCTTATACATGGTGAGTATGTGAAATATGCCTATCACACAAGCAAAATTTTGAAAAATTAAGCTTCATAATATCTCCTGAGAAATAAACACCATTAACAATTGATAGCTACTTATTCATAGTTTGTGACTAGCTCTTTTTTTTTTTTTGTCTTTTGAGATTATGATTAACAGGTTGCATCTTAGACTAATCTGTTTACTAGTAATCCATGATACCTCAGTGAGGAAGTTAAGGATGGGTATGACATAGTACTATTACCTGCAGCCATGTGGGCTAGCTTCTTGGCTCAAAGATATTGCACAGACCTGGGAAACAAACTCAGGTAAAGAATATCTAATGGCATTTGTGTGAGATAGATTTCTGCGTTGCTATGCAACGCTTGAGCCATTTGTTGTGGGGTTGGTTTTGAAAAGGGATTCATTGGCTGATCAAGCAGAGCCTCTTAGGAGAAAGTAAGCACACATCCATGACTCTCATAACAAAATGAACAAAAATTTTCTATAAACCCTTTTAAAAATATTAATTATTATTATTATTACTATTTTATTTACACTCAAGTCATTACCCCCTCAGACCCCCTCCCACAGTTCTTCAACCCATTCTTCCTCCCCCTTGTCTCCAAGAGGGTGCTCCCTTTCCTACCAGGCTTCCCCCTTCCCTGGGGCCTCAAGTCTCTCAAGGATTAAGCATATCTCCCACTGATGCCCACCCAGGCAAACCTCTGTTATATTTGTGCTAAGGGTTACCAACTGGCCCTTATGCTCCTGGTTGGTGGTTCAGAGCTCCCTGGGGGTCTAGGTTAGTTGAGACTGTTGGTCTTCCTATTGGATTGCTCTCCCCTTCAGTTTCTTCAATTCTTACCCTAATTTAATCATTGGGGTCCCTGACTTCAGTCCAATGTTTAGCTGTAAGTATCTAATACTATCTCAGTGAGCTGCTAGTAGGGCTTCTCAGAGAACAGCCATGCTAAGCTCCTGTCAGGCCTTAATACCCCCGCATCCCCCACTGCTGAGATGAATCCCAAGGTAGGCCAGTCATCGGACAATCTTTCCTCCAGTCTCTTCTCCATTTTAGTCCCTGCAGTTCTTTTAGTCAGTAATAGTTATGGGTCAGACTATGGGTTAGTAATCCTGTCCTTTTGCTTGCGGCCCTGTCTATCTACTGGAGCTGAACTCTGAGTTCCCTCTCCCCAGTGTTGAGGATTTGGCTAAGGTCAACCTCATTGAGTCTTTAGAGTCTCTCATGTCCCAGGTCTCTAGTACGTTCTAGAGGGTCCACCCACTTCCCACCTACTACTCCTCTCAACCCACACGCAGCTTATCTTCATTTATTCCCTTGGTCCTCCTGGCTTCTTTCCTGTCCCCTCCCCCATACCTGATCCTGTTCCCCTTTTACCCTCTCCCTCCTCTCTTCTATCCAGGTCCCCCCCTCCCTCTGCCTCCTGTGATTATTTCCTTCTCCTTCTAAATGGAATTGAAGCATCCTCACTTGGGGCTTTCTGCTTGTTACACTTCTTATGCTCTGTGGGTTATATCCTATGTATTCGGTACTTTTTGGCTAATACTCCCTTTAAGTGAGTATGTACCATATATGTCCTTTAGGGTCTGATTTACCTGACTCAGGATGATATTTTCTGGTTCTGTCCATTTGCCTGCCAATTCATGATGTCCTTGTTTTTAACAGCTGAATAGTACTCCATTGTGTAAATGAACCAAATTTTCTATATCCATTCTTTGGTTGAGGGACATCTGGATTGTTTCCAGTTTCTGGCTATCACAAACAAGGCTGCTATGAACATAGTGGAGCACATGACCGTGTGATATGGTTGGGCATCTTTTGGGTATATGCGCAAGAGTAGTATAGCTGGGTTTTTAGGTAGAAAAATTTCCAATTTTCTGAGGAACTGTCAGATTGGTTTTGAGAATTGTTGTACCAGTTTGCAATTCCATAAGCAGTGGAGGAGTGTTCCTCTTTCTCCACATCTTTGCCAGCATATGCTGTCACGTGAGTTTCTGACTTTAGCTGTACTGATTGATATAAGGTGGAATCTCAGGGTCATTTTGATTTGAGTTTTTCTGATGACTAAGGCCTTTGAACATTTCCTTAAGTGCTTCTTGGTCATTCCAGAATCATCTGCTGTAAATTCTGTTTAGCTCTGTACCCTGTTATTTAATTGGGTTATTTGGTTTTGTGGAGCTTAACTTCTTAAGTTCTTTACATATTTTGGATTTTAGCCCTCTGTCAGATACAGGATTAGTGAAGAATTTTTCCCATCTGTAGGTTACTGATTTGTTCTATTGATGGTGTCTTTTGCCTGAGAGAAGCTTTTCAGTTTCATGAGGTCCCATTTATCAATTGTTGATCTTAGAGCCTGAGCCATTGGTATTCTGTTCAGGGACTGTCCCTTGTGCCAATGAGTTTGAGGCTCTTTCAAGCTTTCTCTTCTATTCGATTTACTGTATCTGGTTTTATGTTGAGGTCCTTGATCCATTTATACTTGAGCTTTGTACAGGGTAAGAAATATACATCTCTTTTCATTCTCCTACATACAGTCTTCCAGTTATACCAGCACCATTTATTGAAGATGCTTTCTTTTTTTTTCCCACTGTATGCGTTTGATTTCTTTGTCAAAGATCAAGTATCCATAAGTGTATGGTTTTATTTCTGGGTCTTTAATTCTATTCAATTGATAGACCTATCTGTTTCTGTACCAATATCATGCGTTTTTTATCACTATGGTTTCTAATAGAGCTTGAAGCCAGGGATGGTGATTCTACCAAAAGGTCTTTTATTGTTGAGAATTGTTTTGGCTGTCCTGTGTTTTTGTTTTTTTCCATATGAAGTTGAGAATTGCTTTTTCCTTGTCTGTGAAGAATTTGGTTGGAATTTTGATGGGGACTGCAAGAAGTCTCACTTCTGAACACCTATTCCCCAAATACAAGGGCCTAGTGTCTTTTTGTAAAAGAAACATTACTAAAGCTCAAAAATCACACTGATGGGCTGGAGAGATAGCTCAGCAGTTAAGACTGTTCTTCTGAAGGTCCTGAGTTCAAATACCAGCAACCACATGGTGACTCACAACTATCTGTACCATCCATAATGAGATATGATACCCTCTTCAGGTGTGTTTGAAGACCGTTATAGTATACACACAACAAATAAATTAAAACACACACACACAAACACACACACACACAGACACATACACACAGACACACACACACACACACACTGAACCTCACAATAATAGTGGGATACTTCAACAACCCATTCTCACCAATGGACAGGTCATTGAAACAGAAACTCAAAAGAGACAGTGAAAATAACAGAAGTTATGAACCAAATAGATTTCACAGACATCTACAAAACATTTCACTCTAAATAAGAGAATATACCTTCTTCTCAGCACCTCATGTAACCTACTCCAAAACTGACATAATCAGACATAACACAAGAAGATGGAAATAATCCCATATGTCCTATCAGCTCACCACAGACTGAGGCCAGACGTTAACAACAACAAAAATAACAGAAATTCCACATACTCATGGAAACTAAATAGCTTTCTGCCCAATGATAACTTGGTCATGGAATACATTAAAAAAAAAAGAAATCAAGAACTTTATAAAATTCAATGAAAATGAATATACATCATACCCAAACTTATGGGACACAATCAAAGCAGTGTTAAGAGGAAAATTGATAGCACTAAGTGCCTTCATAAATAAATTGGAGATATCCCCCACAAACAACTTAACAGCACACCTGAATGTGCTAAAACACCCAAGAGGAGTAAAAAGCAGAAAATGGTCAAGTGCAGGGCTGAAATCAACCAGTTAGAAACAAAGAGAAGGATATAAAGAATCAAAAAAACCAAGAGCTGGTTCTTTGAGAAAATCAACAAGAAAGATAAACCATTAGCCAAACTAATTAAAGTGCATAGAGACAGTATTCAAATTAACAAAATCAGAAAAAAAGGGAGACATAACAACAGAAACTGAGGAAATTCATAAAAGTGTCAGAACCTACCACAAAAGCCTATACTCTATAGAACTGGAAAATCTAGGCAGAACCGATGATTTTCTAGACAGATATCACACACCAAAGTTAAATCAAGTTTAGGTAAATTAAATAGTCACATAACCCCTAAGGAAACAGAAATAGTCATCAAAAACCTCCCAGTCAAAAAAGTCCAGGGTCAGATGATTTTAGTGCAGAATTCTTCCAGACATACAAAGAAGAGCTAATACCAGGATACCTCAAACTATTCCATGAAATATGAACAGAAGGAACACTACCTAATTCATTTTATGAAGCTACAGTTACTCTGAGAGCTAAATCACACAAAGAGCCAACAAAGAAAGAGAACTTCAGACCAATCTCACGTATTAATATTGATGCAAGAATACTCAATAAAATTCTCCCAAACTAAATCCAAGAACACATCAAAACCATCATTCACCACTTCCAGGTACACTTCATTCCAGGGATGCAGGAATGGCTCAATATATGAAAATATATCAATGTAATACATTATATAAACAAACTCAAGGAAAAAAGCTGTGTGATCATCTTATTGGATGTGGAAAAACCTTCTATAAATCCCTTTTTGATAAATGTCCCTTCAAAATATTATTTTAATTGTGTAGCTTTTTGTCCCACACAAATCCATAATTATCCATTAAATAATTCTTCATATTACTTTTTTAGAATGTATTCTATTCTGCGCACTTAATTTGGGTCATTCAGGGCTGAGTTTGAGGTATGGAAATTCTCTGAAGTTTATCAATATTTTTATATTCTTCCTTCCACATATGAATACCTGGCTTATTTCACAACACATCAGTATGCACACATGCATTCAGATTCATATACACACATATAAACCCTTCCCCTAAGCATGTAAAATACATGAAACAGAATAGAGAAATTGAAATACATATATGGCAAACTGAGGAGGTCAAATTCAGTGACCTCTAAGGTGACATCTAAACTCTTTCCTCTAAGCTGTTACTAGTGAGAACTCACTGTGCCAGGCAAGATAATAAGTATTTCATGAAATTGTCTCATAGAACTCTCATAAGTCTATGAGGCAAACAACTATTATCAAGACCTTGTTTGAGAATGATTCTCCTGCATGTAATAAGGACACATGTTCCACTATGTTCATAGCAGCCCTATTTATAATAGCCAGAAGCTGGAAAGAAGTAAGATGTCCCTCAATGTAGTAATGGATACAGAAAATGTGGTATATATACACAATGGAGTACTATTCAGTCATTAAAAACAATGAATTCATGAAATTTTTAGACAAATGACTGGAACTGGAAAATATCATCCTGAGTGAGGTAACCCAATCACAAATGAACACACATGGTGTGCACTCACTGATAAGTGGATATTAGCCCAGAAGCTTGGAATATCCAAGACACATTTCACATATCAAATGATGCACAAGAAGGAGGAAGAACAAAGTATAGATACTCTGGTTCTTTGTAGAAAGGGGAACAAAATACCCACAGAAGGAGATACAAAGACAAAGGGTGGAGCAGAGTCTGAGGGAAAGACCATCCAGACACTACCCCACCCAGGGATCCATCCCATATACAGTTACAATACTCAGACACTGCTATTGATGCCCACAAGTGCTTGATGACTGGAGCGGGATATAGCTGTCACCTGTGGGGCTCTTCTAGTGCATGAGAAATACAGAGGGGGACACTCTCAGCCAGCCATTAAACTGAGCACAGGGTCCCTAGTGGAGGAGCTAGAGAAAGGAAGGACCCAAGGAGCTGAAGGGGTTTGCAGCACCACAGAAGGAAAAATATGAATCCCCCAGTACTTCCAGAGCTTCCAGGGACAAAACCATCAACCAAAGAGTACACATGGAGTTACCCATGACTCCAGACTCATAGGTAGCAGAGGATGGTCTTGTTAGACACCAAAGGGAGGAGAGGCCCTTGGTCCTGGAAAGACTTGATGCTGTAATGTAGAGCAATACCAGGACAGGGAAGCAGGGGAGGGTTGATTTGGTCAGGGAGATGGCTTATGGGATTTTTGGGGGAGGGCAGAACCAGGAAAGGGGACAATATTTGAAATATAAATAAAGAATATATCTAATAAAGAAGAAAATAAAAAAAGAATGAGTTAGACAACTCTGCATAGAGTATTTGCCTAGCATGAATGAGATCAGAGTGAGAAGGAAAAACAAGTAAGGAAGTCTACAGGTGTGTTCCAGAGAAGGCCTGGTTTATAAGTTTTAAGTTTAGTAGAAAAGAATGATTTCCTATTCTTCCAAATCAACTCGCAAAGGAATTAAGCTTGAGGGACCCATGACTCCAGCTACACAGGTAGCAGAGGATGGCCTTTTCAGACATCAATGAGAGGAGAGGCCATTTGTCCTGTGAAGGCTTGATGAGGGAATGCCAGGTCAGGAAAGAGGGAGTAGGTGGGTTGGTGAGCACTGGGAGGGGGAATGAGATAGGGAGTTTTCAGAGTGGAAATGAGGAAAGGGGATAACATTTGAAATGCAAATAAAGCAAATATCTAAAAAAAAAAAACCAAAACAAACAAAAAAAAAAAACTTGAGAACCTTGGTTCATCCCTGACACAGTCTTTTTGGTAAAATGGGAGCTAGAAGGTTCAGGATGAATATACTTTATGTATAAAAGAACTTTGATCCAAATACTGCAAACATGGAATCAAGGGAAGTTATGAGAGCAGGAGTGAGTGACTTCTAGAAAGTTCTAGAACCCTGCTTTCCAGAGAGTCTGAAATTTTTTCATCTTACCAATTATATGAATGTGCATGTGTGTCTGAGTACTTGTGTGTGTGTCTGTGTATGTGTGTCTGTGTGTATGTGTATATATGTATTTCTACTTATGTATGTGTGTGCCTGTGTACACATGGGCATCTCTCTATATATGTGTGCATGGGCATGTGTTTCTGTATATGTGTGCCTTTTATGAGTATGCATGTGTGTTTATATGCGTACGACTATGCATGTGTCTATGTGTGTTTATGCATAAACATACATGTTTATTCCAATGCATATGTGTATATATTTCCAAGAATGTGTTACACTGTATACAAGCGAGTGCTTACTTACATTGCTGGATATTTATTGCACGAATATGTATATGGATATAAACATGATATGCATAAATATATGTACATATATTTCATTCTGTATATTCTGTCAAGTACCTACTCACAGCCCTGTTGCATAATTTATGTCATGAATAATTGATAGTATCTGTAGAGGAAGTTTAAGTTAATTTACATCAAGATCCTTCTGAGTTTAGCAATATTTCACAGCTGCTCGTAAAGCCGTGGGAATAGAGATGTGGCTGTTTTGTTTGTGAACTTTGTTTTGCTGAGGCAGTGCTGAGCTACAAAGACGCTTTCTGAAAACCACATCTCAGCAAGCAAATCAAATGCCACTGTAATGGAGCTCTGCATCTTGGGAAGGCTTCCCCTCAGCCTCTTTGTCACTGCTAAGACTAGCTGTGCTGTGCTGTGCTATTTCAGACAAAGGGCTCACAAGAGAAAGGCAGTAAGACTCACTTCTCTTACCTGTATAAACATAGTGAGTATACCTTCCACTTTTCCTATCACAGTACCCCATCATGATTCATTTGTTTAATGAAAAACATGATATACTCCCCCTTTCATAGAAGTAAAGAACTACGGCTTCTAGTCCATCAGTGCTTTCTTAGTAAAAATAATTAATTCAATCTAAGATCAGAGTAACATTTTCTTTGAATATTTTCTTTTCTTGTAGATAACAAACCATGCTCAGGGTCATTAGTATAACGGCCCTTGTCTAGTACCTTCATCTTTAAAACTCCCACACCTGGAAGTCAGAACTGCCATACAGATAGACTGATGAAATTTGATTTCTTTGTAGTGTAGCCACACTGCCTTCCCCTCATCATGCCAGGAAAGTGAGGAATCCCCTGCTTTCTCAATCTGGTCTTTAGTGTAAGCTGATGTTGAAGATCTGCTCATTGCCAACGTAAGGCTCATTACCAGGCTGTGGGCTGCTATAGCAATGAAACGAGCAGCTTAGCTGAAGAGTCATGTGCTCATCTGCTATTTGTGAAGTGCTGGTATGTAACATGCTAGAAAGTGTGAGTGTCAGGTTAACAGTTCTGTATTGCCACAGCTACAGTACCTGGCACTTAGGGAACAAATGGCAGGACGAATGGAAGAAAAGAGAATTTTAGTTCTTATATATGTCTTTGGTGTTATTCTTCCTTAATAAGTTTTTGCTCAAAATGGCTCAATTTTTTCAACTCATATATGTCCTAGAAAAAAAAGTGTAATGGAAATATCTTTAAGTTGTTACTATTCATACAATATAAATATAACACTGTTATTTAAATTTAGTAATCTATTCTTTCTCCTTTTAAATATAAGATGAAAATCACACTTTGAGAAGTACACAGATATGACAATCTTTAAACAATGCTAATAAGTAATAGCATAGCTCTCATGTAAATATTTTCTCTATGTGGAATGAGTTCATTGCCTTAATCCTTATAATAAATCCTTTTGGAGGAAATCATATTTCAGAATTTAGTAAAAAGGGATGGACATTCCACACAATGAAGAAACTATGTTCCAAGAAAAAAAATTAAAATATTAAGAGTCAATGCTAGAGATATGGTTCAGTGGTTAAGGGCTCTGACTGCTCATCACAAAGACCAGTGTTCAATTCCCAGCACCAACACGGCAGCTAACTAACCACATCTGTTTCTCTAGGATCCAATGCCCTTGTCTGGCCTCTGTGAGGAGCAGGTGTACCAGAGACAGAGAGACATGCATGCAAGCAAACTACTCATATACATGAAAAATAAAATAAAATCTTTAAAAGTCTCTTTTTCGAAAGTTCTTTTGTGTTGATATTTTTCAGCGGTACCTTGTCTGAGTCTCACAGTGTTCCTGTAAGACATACTCTGTTTCCTTCCTTCAGAGGAGGGAGCAGATGGATTCCCCAGCAAGGCAGCTATCAAAGAGAAATGTCAGGATTTATTCCCAGTTGTCATGCATCCTAAGCCATGCATCAGGTGCATGGGTTTGACAGAATTTGCAGAATTCTCACCATACCAAACTTCCCAATGTGGAAATGTACAGAAGCTTTACACATCCTTCAGCCTTTCACTGCCATGTTACAACTGAATTAAGGGAGTCCAGAACCTGATATTTCAAAACTAATGGATAGAGTAGGATTTTAAGGCATACAAAGGGGCTGAGCTCTTCAAAATATGCAAAGGGAACAAGCATGGAAGCTCACCTGGAAACCCCCCCCCATTGCTCTGGAGCTTGGGGTAGGGGGAGTGAGATTTCACTGGAAGCCAGTTCTACATTTTAAACTTCAGGATAGCCTGAGGTACAGAGTATCAAGAAGCCACACAGATTAAAAATATTCAACCAACCAACCAACCAACAAAAATACCTCTGTTCCTCAGTGAAGTGGATAGAAATATCACCCAGCATCAGGGCACTAATCAAGTGCCGTTGTTCTGATGACCAAGCGTTTCAGAACAGCCTTCCATAGTGCAAGCGTTTGTTTATATAAAAGTAGCAGAAAGTCACTTAGCACCAAGGGCAGCAGAAGGTTAGCAATTGACCTTTTGCCTTCTTTCAGGAAACGGCTTAGAGAATCACAGAACAATTCCAGCTTGGGGAGAATAGGACTTACAAAGTGCTATTTGTTTTCTTCCATTTGATTCCTTTATTTGAAGCATTTTCTCAGCACTGAAGCTCAGACCTGTCATTTACCCACTTTCCCAGCTCTCATGTCTGAATCCCAGTGGCCTACTTCAAAAGCAGGGAGATACACCAGCAGCTTCTGAATGGATTCCTTCAACAATGCAGCACCAATTGACTCACATTGAAAAATACTTTGATCGACCCATCTCTTTGTGCTCTGAAGCTGGCAGCAACAGCAGTGGCTATTGGAAGGAAGGTCGGTTTCTGTGGCCAGATAATATTGACTTAATAATAAACATATTCCGCATCTTTTGTAGGAAGATACACACATCCTCTCCATGTTGATGAATCTTGGTTTCTGTCATCTAGGAACAGGTGTTCCCAATTAAATTCTATGAGTCATATTCATTATATGATCAGGTACGTGGCCTTTGAGAATGATCTTCTGTTAGTTTAGCCAGTCCATTTGATGAAATTGAAATGGAACTTAGGAATAGTGTAGAACAAAATCATTCAATTTTTTTTAAATTCTCTAATGACCAATTGAACTGATGCTCTATAATTTAGAATTAAAACAAAGCTATCCCAGAAAACAAAAGAAAATACATTTATACTGCAAAATGCATAAAACACAGAGAATTATAAAGAAAGGTATTAAAAATGAGAAACACAAATGATGCTTTATTTCCACTCAATTTTTGTGTGCATGAATATATTAACATAGAGGTGGACAAACATTGGATGTTTTATGAACTGATAACAGCCACCAAAGTGTAACTAGCTAAGTGATATACATTGTCATTGTAAACTAATTGGAAAACATGCTTAAGTAAAACAGTAGCATCATTTGGGGTGGGGGTGGGCAGGACTGATACATGGTACTTCCATTTTATATTCATCTAATAATTGATCTTTGTGTCTCTCATGCAGCCTGTGTGCCCTTAGGAAGGAATTTAAATATTATGAAACTGGTTTCCGCCCAGTTTTCATTCTCATTAGGAGGAAGCAGAGGCCGAGCTCAAGCCCCTCAGCACAGATCTCTGGGTGATACAAAAGAAACAATTATGCGTGTGTGCTATTACCAATCCTGATGGACTCTATGGTATTTAAAGGAACAAGGCTCTCTTTGTCATGTCATCCACATGATTTTGCTGCAGAGACTGAACAGCTCTTCTCTACTCACTCCATGTTGGAAAAACAACCCAATTTTTCTCAAGCTCATTTGAAAGGAAAATGGCAGTTGGATTAGCCATCATGGATGGGGGTATGCATGGCCTTAGCTTTAATGCACCTGCTTCCAGGGCTCATGTTTGGGAATCCAAGTGGGCCAAGAGCTGTGCTATGTTGTATTTCAGTAAGATAATTAGAAGCATAGATGTGCAAAACAAAACTGACACTACAGATTATAATTCCACATAATTTGTTTTTTTCATTCTTTTCTCCTCTTGTTCAGTAATTAATTGCTTAACTGTCAATAGGACATCCTCTCTGGAGAAGGACCAAATGGTGGATTTCTTCCCTTGAGATTTACTCAAGATGATGAAAATGGTAACATATTGTGTTTACTGCTCTGTTTAATCTCTCTCTCTCTCTCTCTCTCTCTCTCTCTCTCTCTGTGTATGTGTGTGTGTGTGTGTACGTGTGTATGTCTGTGTGTGTGCTTGCGTGAATATGATGAATGTATGTATGTTAACATTTGAATATGTGAACAGTGGTGTACATATGCCACACAGCATGTGTAGAGACTAGAAGACAACCCCAGGTGTCAGTCTTTACTGTCTACCTTGTGGGAGACAAGGTCTCTTTGTAGATAGCTGGCCCATGTTCTTCTAGGAGTCAGCTTTGTACTTATTTCTGGCTTTGTTTGTTTTTGTGGTTCTGTAATGTGAACTGGCAAAGGGATCACTTTGCAGACAAAGTTAGCATGAAATTCATGGCCTCAGCACCCAGGCTGGCATTTTAAGAGAGTACTATTATGTCCTACTCACTCTGGCATATCTGAAGGACTGTTTAGGGCTGGCAAGATGGGTCAGCTTACCACAAAAACCTGAGGACCTAAAATGGATCACTGGAACCCATGGGGACAAAAACAAAATAAACAACAACAAAATAAGCTGGATGAATTTCTTGCACAAACAAGAAGACATTGAAAAATAAGGTAGAAGGAAAATTAAACCAACTTTCAAAAGGTGTTCTTGAACCTCCACATATATGCCACAGGTGGAAACATGTGTGTGTGTGTACTCATACACACATACATCATACACATATGAAATAATAAATTAGTATACTCAATAGTGTTGATAGTATCGATATTGATATACCATGTAAATGAGAGCAAATGACATTACAAAGGTCTTCTGAGGAACATTCTATGGGTTTATAGATAAGAAGGGAGAGCTAATAAGATAAAACAGATTTGAAAGGTCAAAGGAGTTATTAATCTAACTTGGTTAGGAAGGTCCAGACATATATGTGTATGTGTATATGTATGTGTATATATACTGTATTTAACTTGTTGAGTATATGATATACTTAGTACTCATTATAGGGTTCAGTATAGAAAGAGGGGAGAGTATTTCATCCACTTATATCTAAGACAAAACTGTGCACGCCATTTTAAGTCATATCATTTCCTATATAAAGCAGTCAGTGTCAATTGAATATCCAACTACACATGGCTGGTTGTACCTCCTGCAGCGTTCTCCTTAGTCATTGACCCAATACTTCAGAAAAGAATCTCAGTGTGGCTGGCGTGAAGGATAGTTAAAAGATAAAAAACAAAACAAAACAAAAACAAAAACAAAACAAACAAACAAAAAACAGAAAGCAAAAAAATATCAGACAAATACCTCCCCCCCAAAAAAAAAATCTATCAGACATATGCTTAGGAGTAAAGAAGAGAAAACAATTGACTTATGTGCTAAAAGTACCAGTATGAGGACCATCATCCCAAGGATGTAATCTATATGTATGTTTTAAAATTAGGGGCAGGAGAGATAAGTTAGTGGATAAGAGTGCTTTTTGTATGAGCATGAGAATCTGAGTTCAAATCCCTGTTACCCAATTTAAAACAATAAAATCAGGGAATTGGGGGTTGGGAAAGAAAGGCAGGTTCAACTTCTGCTTGTGCATGTAACCCTAGCTCTGTGGGAGTCTGTTTTGGGGACTTGTTGGCTACCAGTCTAGCTCCAGGTTGAGTGAGAACCCTGTATCGGGGGAATAAGGTGGACACTGGTTAAATGAGACCCTGAACAGCCTTCTCTGACTCTCATGTGCACACCTAGGTGTGTACATCCACACCACGCAAATGAGAGCAAATGGCATTATAAAGGTCTTCTGAGGAATGTTCTATAGGTCTACAGAGAAGAAGGGAGAGCAGATAAGATAAAACAGATTTGAAAAGGTCAAAGGAGTTATTACTCTAACTTGGTTAAGAAGGTCCAGACATATGTTGACTGAAAACATGGCTTATCATCTTTCTTATGACCTTTTTTCTTTCTCAGAAAACTACAGGTTTACAGATGACACAATGGTACTAACATTATACTCAAAGGTTGAATACATTTCGCCTCTGAGCAAGGTTCCTTGCCTATGTTAACCTTGTTGTTTGATAGCTCTCTCAGAACAGGATGTACCATGTCTATGCAAGTAATATTTGCAATGTTCTTTTTTTGTAAATTGCCTGAAAATTCCAGGAAAAGGTTTGAATCACAGCCAGCCAGATGATAGGGTGAATGGAGTCGTGTTTGTCTATCCTGCCTCTGTGATACCTGTAAAAGACTGAACCACTACTTTGAATCTTCTTTCTTAGAATGATTGCCCCCTGAACCAAAAGAAAGAAATCCAACTAAGGCAAACTGTATGTTAGTTAAAACAAAGAGTCATACTTTTTTTTTGGCAACAGATTACATTTTTGTTGATCTCTTTCTCTTTCTCTCTCTCTCTCTCTTCTCTCTCTCTCTCTCTCTCTCTCTCTCTCTCTCTCTCTCCCTCCAGTCCAGCTGAACTGGAACACACCAAGTAGCATAGGCTGGCCCTTTAACTTCTGCCCATCTCCCTGCCTTCTCCTCTCTAGTTCTAGGGTGATGGGCATGTATCAATATATACGCCTGGTTTGAGGGGCTTTTAAAATTATTTCTTCATTCATTCACTCATTCATTCATTCATTCATTCATGTGTAAGGTGTAGGTGTATATGTGTAGGGTGGGGTACAGCAAATATGCATTAGCTTGGGGAACAACTTTGAGGAGTCAGTTCTCTCTTTCTACATTCATGGAGATTCCAGGAATGAATGCAAGCTGCTAAGTTTGAACTGTTTACTCATGTAGTCATACAGGTAACTTGTTAGGTGCTCTTTGAAAGACAGACAGACAGACAAAAGAATGAAATTACAAGTTCCCAAATTACGTCAAAAGTCAATGTTAACTAAGAACTAAAAATTAATTCATATCAAATAGCCGAGGTGATAATCAGGCATTGCCTTTTAGGCATGTTTGTAGGAAAGTATAGATAGAGATGGTATCTGATAGCACCTGGAAATTCCTTCTCTTTCTTCTCATTTTCCCAGGAAATAGGCTGAAACCTGAGGCTCAGTCACAACTTTTAAACTGCTCTCCTAAAAGAAGTATTCCCTAATGCTGCCTACTTCCAGCCTCCAGTCCAAGCCTGTGTCTGTCTATATATTAATTTATTTTGATACTGGGTGTGGGAGGTCCAACTTAGGACCACACATAGGATAGGCAAGCTCCCTACCACGGACTACTTTTCCAGCTTATTTTGTAACAGCATCACACAATGTGACCCAGGCTAAACTTGAATTTGGGTTCCTCCTGCTTTAGCTTCCTGGAGAGTAGCTACCACAGTTCTATGCAATCAGTCCTATCACTGTGTCCTTTAACATTGAGCATTTTTTATCCTTGGTAACAATAAGGACTTGGTTACAACTGGGATTTTCAGGGACAGCAAATCTGAATCTGCCCTCCTTCCCTGCAAGCATCTTTAATTTCCACAATCCTTGTCATACATTTTACTCCAAATAAACATTTACTGATAATCCAAATAATGCTATAACAGTTAGTATGTGACAGGTGTTGTTTTAAGCTTTTTGAATATTTTCACTATGATACAGCTAACATGATTTCTCACATTATATAGAAGAAGAAGCCAAGAAGTAAAAAGTTTAAATAACTAGTTTTCAATCAAAGAACTAGTCCAGGTTGAAGATAAAATAGATTCTATCCTATATAATTCTCAGGGCCATCCCTGCTCCTGCCTCAATGATCTGCTTTTTGCATGTTGCTATGTTGAAACCTCTGTCTGGCTCTGGCTGATATTTCTTACCTTGGTAATCTCTACATTTTGGTCACCTACAGGTATCATGATTGTACCCTTCTTTGTGGTTCAAAGTAAGATTCACTGTGTTCCTGTGACATACTTTCTTTATCCATTCACATGCTGATGGAGATTTGAGGTGCTTCCATGCCTTGGTTATTTTGAATAGCACAGCATAAAGCATGAATGTGCAAATAAAATCATGAAGATAGTAATAGTATTGGTATTAGTAATAGTAATTATAATAGTAGTAATAATAATAATAATAATAATGCTGATAAAACGGGTGATGTGTGACCCTTCCTCCATTTCTGCTTCCAGTGGCATCAGAACTCCATGCCCAAAGGCGTTGTTCCTTATAAAGGCCAGCTTCTCAATCTCTGTTAATCCAATTTGTGGATTTCTGAAGACTTGCAGCCTCGTCACCCCCTACGGTTTCTTGCCTGTAGGAAACACTTTACATGCTTGTTAGTCCCTCCCCAGAGATGGTAGCATGAATAAAGACCCTATTAGAGCCATTGTCCTCTACACCATGGTTATCCTGGAGACTGGGGAGGGTAACCTTGCAATAGCTTGTCGGTATGTGTGGTTATGCCTTGGAGGAAACTATTATCTGCACTTACCCTCCCCCCTCCCCCGCCCCTTAGAGGTTGGTCCTCTAGACCAGTCCTTTCATAGGAACTATGTTAAGACATGAGGATATGGAACTTTGGCGGGGGGGGGGGGAGAGGGTGGAGTGGAGATTCAGTAGAAGAGAGATAGGATAAAATCTGCATTCAGAAAAAGACAAAAGATAAATTTCAAAAGAAGAGACGGTAAGAAGAAGGTGAATGAAGGGCAAACTGGATTGTGTTTGTGGTGTTAACTTCCCAGGCATGTAGACAGTGATGTTGTCAAGAGGTCAGTCTCTTCCAAAAAAAAAAAAATTGTCTTAAAAGAATTCTTTGCTGAAAAACATTTCATTGCAATTTCCTTAGTCCAGTGTTTTCTCTGACAGTTTATTTTGAGAACATGGTGAAGAGAGTCTTCTTTTCTGTAATTAAAATGTGAGTCCGACTAGGTTAATCAAATAATTATGCTACTGTTTCCTAAGCCAGCCAACAAAATTTACCCAAATCTTACTATTTCAAGGTTTATTTCTACCATGTAGATACATCTTTTTGTGAGAGGAGGAAATATTAAGCCACGGGGAAATTTCTCTTGCAATTACAAGCATCTGAGAATGGAAAGTGTCTCCACTGGAGAGAGTGCTATTGTGGTTTTGTAATCCAGATCGTATATGTTTTATGCAACATTAATCTGCCTCGTTTTCCTCAGATGGGAGGTTTTATATGTCATTCCCAGGAAGAACCAGTGACACTAACTGCATAATGAAGTGGAAGTCATGGTAGCTTTCCAGAATTGGATTCCTGACATTATTTCAGGGCATGCACAGAGTCTGGCAAATACAAGCAGAATCATTTCACAGTAAAATTGTCTTCATGTAGAAGGCACTCTAGAGTTGATGACCACGTGGCAGTCGGTGGCGTGACTGTTAGCTGGACACTGCCTACTCAGCGGCACTGTCTGAGCCTGTCCAGGCAGGCGAGCAAACTCTTTAAAAGCACAGGTTCTCGCTTTGCAGGTACTGCTGAATTAATTAAAATATTTATTAGCTCACCAGTTAAAACAGGTATCCTAGATATTCATTTCTGCTACTGGCTTAGTCTGAGTACATTTGTGTTGTGTTTCAAATCACTATGTCCCCATTGTCCGGTGCTATTTTTCTTATTTTACTTAATAACACAGATATCTTGTGTTTTAAAGATAAAATGTTATTCGGCCATCGATTCCATCATTAGGAATTAGGTGTTGGATATTCAATATATAAATATTTCCTATACCTTAGGAATGAGATTGATTTAATGCAGGATTCCCACATTCTTTTTTCTTTTGCTCATCATCAGGCTACAAATGCCTTTTGTTGAACCTGAAATCCCCTTTGCATAGCATAACCTAGTACGTAGAAGCCATTTTTTTCTGTTTCTTCAGGAATAAATAAGTGAGTAAATAACAAGTCATTTGAGCTCTTACAGCAATAAATGTATCAAGTACAGCATTATTTGTCCCAGAAGATCTTGGCCTGAAATGCACAGTATCACACAATGTGTCTGCATGGAGCACTTGATGGTATTGGGTCAGTATATGTTTGTGGATTGGAATTGGTTAAGCTGAAGAACTACTGGAACAAAGGAATGACAAAGCTCAGTTAAGGTGTCAGCCATGTGTGCAGTCAACTGCCATGTGTCTCTACACATTGTTCCTGTATATTATTGGTGGCTCTGATTGTGTGTATCCTAATCCAGAAATGTTGCTATCAAATAACTTTGTTACACCTGCAAAACATTAGTCTCTATGTTCCTGAAGTAAAAGAATGAATTTTGAGAAGGTTGTGTGGTTTATTTATTTATTTATTTATTTTCTAGACAGGATCTTAAACTTTAGCTCAGGCTATCCTGGAACCTACTATGTAGCCCAGACTGCCCTCAAACTTTCAATAATCCTTCTGCTTTAACCTCTGGAGTGCTGGGATTCCAGGTGTGAGTGATTATATTCAATTTATTTCTATGGCTCATTCAAAAAATGAACTGCATGCAATAAAAGATCATGGTTCCATCTGCACTCAGGAATGATAGATGCATCAGCTTTGAGTGGATGAGCATGGAAACATACAGCATTCACGAATTTGTTATTATTTCTGATTTGGCGAGCTAATCTGTATAAACACAGAGAAGCAACAACAACAGTGACATAAAATGATGATTTTTCTTTTATTAAAAGAATTGCTTTTCATTTGATTAGTCTACACTGAGCAGCTGAATCTAATGGTGAGATAATTAATTAGAGGCCCTCACATCATCTGGTTTCTGGTTTCATCTAAGGGTTTATTACTATAGTTAACATAGAAAAGAAAAAGGATGAGAGCTTTGTATACTCTTAGAATCTACCACTGTTTTGCGTACCAGTAACTTATCAAGCATCCGCTGACTTGCTGAGTTTGTAAAATGCAAGGGTATCTGGGAGGTGGTCCCTAAGCCTTCACTGTTAAACATCAGGCTATCAGATTAGTTGAAGAGCAAAAGGAAGGAGGAGAAGAAATGACGTTAGCTGGACCAGGTGTTAAATATCAGTGATTTCTGCATTGAGGAAGCAGAGGCTTGAATTCAGGACAAGGCTTTGGCCTTGAGATCCCAAAGGATTTTTAATTAAACAACTAAATCAATAGAAAGAAAAAAAAAAGAATTGATACAAAAATGGAGGAAACAGTCACTGATAAGTGGTGGACTAGATTTGAAAAATTGGAGACAACAATCACAGATAAATAACAAATATCGAGTTGATAATGGGTTTATCCTATTGGTGAGTTCAAGTATTTGAGTCTTGTTTTATGACAGCATCAGTTGATAACCTTAATCAGCTAGCTTGCATTTCTTTACAAAAGTTTTAAAGGCCTATTAAATATAAGTTGAAAGATGATGTGAATATCGAATGTTTTTAGAAATAACAAATAATTTTAAATCTCAATCATTTTTAGGTGATTGTTTTTTCACAATGGCAGTGATGCTAAACATTACTTAGCAAAACAAATATTGTTAGAATTTCTTATGATGTCGGCATACATATGGAGGGGTTTGTGTTTGAGTAGAGTGAAGATATTATGACGGGGACTTACTATGTTGTTCTATCTGACGTGTCACTCATTATATAATATAGGTAGGCCTTGAACATGTAGCAATCCTTATGCCTCAGAATCCTGAGTGTAAGATATTACAGGTGTGTTTATATGTTTATAGTACATAGTTTTATTGATTCTCTTTGTCCCCTTTTTGTTTTTCTTCTTTCAAACCAGAGTTTTATTATACAGCCTTGGCTGTCCTGAAACTGTCAATGTAGACCAGGCTAGCCTCAAACTCAGAAATCCCTCTGCCTCTACCTCTCCATTATGAAGATCAAAGATGTAGGCCACTACTCCTTGGCTTTTCTTTGTTTTGTTTCATACTCTAGAAGCTGACCTTGAAATGGCTATTCAGCCAAAGATGAGCTAGAATTCCAGCTTCCTCCTCCTCTTCCAGCTTTCTTCTCTTCTACTTCCTATGAAGAATACTGGGATTATAGGCTGGCACCACTCCTCTGCTCACTATTCTTTTGAAACAGTGTTGACAGCTTTGGATAACAGGAAACTCTGAGGTTTTCCTGTTCTAATGCTGCAAATCAACTATGTGAATAAGCTACAAAACAAATGTGTGTGTGTGTGTGTGTGTGTGTGTGTGTGTGTGTGTGTGTGTGTGCAATGTCAATTACTAGGAGTTTATGGAAAATCTACTGAGTAACTTCATGTGCAGGCTATAGTTCAACAGCCAGTTCACTTCCTCAAAAGAGAACATAGGAATGAAACCACAAGGTGATGTCAATAACTTGTCTCCTAGCTGTACAGCAGGCAAGGATTTTGTAGATGTGCAGAGAAGTTCATGAGTGAATAGTTGTAGAAGTCTGAATATTAGAACAGATGTGTCATCAGTGCCTGACAGGATCCTCAAAACCTAGAGAAGCATAACTTTAAAAAGTGACCAAAGAATGAGAATGGGGAGAGAAGGTGGAAGAAAAAGGCAAGAAAGAAGACCATGAGAAGCACAGGATTTAGGAAGAGTCTGAGAAGGAGGAGGATGGAGTTGGGAGACATTTAGAAAGAGAAGAACTAAAGGAGGGGCAAAGAAGGGAGGAGGAGAGAAGGGAAGAAATTACCTCCCAATTCTAAGAAAACCAGGAGAAATATTTACACTTGATCTTAGCCAAAAGGCTGAGAAGTGATAGGAGAAATATTTAAAGTCAAGCCCTTTCAGGGACCAGTTGGGTCTTTGTAAGAAAAAAAAAAAGGCATTTGCAAAGTGTGCTGTGACATTTTCCACCAAAGAATGCTAAGTTAAAATTGAAGACAGGCATAAAATGAGTTTTAAATAGATTAGCTGAAAATGGCTCCTTTACACGAAACTACTGGCGCTAATGGAGTGGTCATAGTAGTGCAAAAAGCATTTCGAGCAATGTTTTATAACTTCCTTTGTGAATGAAATCCAGTCATTTATTATAATATCCAATATCCATGACTGTCAAAGAGCAGAGAAAGTGAGGCTATTGTGAGAAAGAAAGAAATAAATGTTCTGCTGGACCAGTCTTCTTGGCTTTATTTGGTGATTTTAGTTTGGAGTGCCAGTCTTTCCACACAGGAAGAAGGAGAAGAAAGAAAAGGTTGATGGTATTTAAAACATGCAGAAGAATGCAAATTGACCCATCCTTATCTCCTTGCACTAAGCTCAATTCTAAGTGGATCAAAGATCTCCACATAAAACCAGACACACTGAAACTAATAGAAGGGAAACTAGGGAAGAACCTTGAACATATGGGCACAGGGGAGAATTTCCTGAACAGAACTCCAATAGCTTATACTCTAAGATCAAGAATAGACAAATGGGACCTCATTAAATTACAAAGTTTTTGCAAGGCAAAAGACACCGTCAAAAAGACAAAGCGGCAACCAACTAACTGGGAAATGATCTTTACCAACCTTACATCCGACAGAGGGCTAATATCCAAGATATACAAAGAACTCAAGAAGTTAAACTCCAGAGAGGCAAGTAACCCTATTAAAAAATGGGGTACAGAGCTACACAAAGAGTTCTCACCTGAAGAATATCTAATGGCTGAGAAGCACCTAAAGAGATGTTCATCATCCTTAGTCATTAGGGAAATGCAAATCAAAACAACCCTGAGATTCCATCTCACACCAGTCAGGATGGCTGAGATCAAAAACACAGGAGACAGCAGTTGTTGGCGAGGATGTGGAGAAAGAGGAACACTCCTCCACTGCTGGTGGAATTGCAGGCTGGTACAACCACTCTGGAAAGCAGTCTGGAGGTTCCTCAGAAAACTGGGCATGACACTTCTGGAGGATCCGGCTATACCACTCCTGGGAATATATACCCAGAAGCTTTACCTGCATGCAATAAGGACACATGCTCCACTATGTTCATAGCAGCCTTATTTATAATAGCCAGAAGCTGGAAAGAACCCAGATGTCCCTCAACGGAGGAATGGATTCAGAAGATGTGGTATATTTACACAATGGAATACTACTCTGCAATTAAAAACAATGAATTCACGAAATTCCTAGGCAAATGGTCAGAACTTGAAAATATCATCCTTAGTGAGGTAACCCAATCACAAAAGATCACACATGGTATGCAGTCACTGATAAGGGGATATTGACCCAGAATCTCAGAATACCCTAGACACAATCAGCATATCAATAGATTTCTAAAAAGATGGAAGGAGAGACCCCTGGTCCTGGAAAGACTGGATGTAGGGGAACGCCAGGACAGAGTAATGAGAGGGGGTTGAACGGAGAAAAGAGGGAGGGAAGGGGGCTTATGGGACTTTTGGGGAGGGAGGAAACGGGAAAGGGGAAGTGATTTGGAATGTAAATTAAAAAAAAAAAACAAAAAACAAGCTTTCAAATGGCATAGTGAGAAGAAGTGCTATGGAGAGAATGGAGAAAGGCAAAAATAGACTTCCCATAGACTAGAGGTTTCAACTTTCATTTTGAACTCAAAACAGGGTACAGCTGTTTTCTCTTGTTTACAAGAAGGTTCTACAATGCGTCAATCCTGTGTCTTTATGCTGATGGATAAGCACACAAATACAGTTTCACATCTCCCCATCCTCCAAACTCTCACAAACATATTATATAAACACACACATATACAAACATAGATATTTGGAACTCATACTACCTCACACACAAACTCAGTCACATATATTGCACACAAACCCACCACAACATACATCTTGCACACACAGCATGTAAGTCCACCAGTTGATCACACACAAAGCATAAGCTATTTATGTACCTGTGTTGTGCACACATTTCATACAGTCACCCTTGCATTTGCTTTTCTGCATGGGTCCACCTCATATATAACATACATGATATTTACATAAGGATGTGTATTAATATTAACACAAAAAGGTAAACACATTGTCCCAGCATTCCCATCCATATCACCACACATATATGTATACCAACATGAGCTCATGAATTAGTGTTCACAGAAATATATTCACAGGCACAGTATCAGAATAAAACATCCAAAGACTTAAGAGAAATAAAATAAGTTATATTATGATCTTTGGGAATTTCAGTTACAATGAAGGAAAATAAACAAAGAAAACAAAAAACCAATACAAGGAACAAATCAGCATAGCTCCAAGCCCTGGAGACCTTTCCTTGCAGAGGGGAGATGGCTATTTTAATTCAAAGGGGACCGGTTTTTAATAACATAATGCGTTATAGTAGGTGTGTCTCTCTGTAAAATGTCAGGCAGCAATGCTTAATCCGTTAAATACACAATTCAGTTCCCAGCTGAGCTGAGCTACTTGATCAAGGTCACAGGGAACAGTTACCAGTAGGGTCCTGAGAGCTTTTTAAGCAGGAACCACAGGACCACTCCCTTAGATTCTCTTCCAGTATTTCATTTCACAAGCAAAGAGAGGAATGTGTATTTAAAACAGGATCTCTCCATTTAAAATTCCATTTAATTCATCACCTCACATCATAATTTTGACAATGTGTGTGTGTGTGTGTGTGTGTGTGTGTGTGTGTGTGTGTGTGAGTGAGTGGAGGGGATCATCATTTATAGATGAGTCTGCTGCATTTTTAGCATGCTCACACATACAGAAAATTGTGATTATGTGCTGAGGACTGGTGGTCTCTGCTTTAATGATGTCAGTTAGCAGCTAACGTAGGCTGACGGTGCTGAGGGATGACGTTTCAAACATTAGTGATAGTAATTTAAAACGGAGAAACCCCAAAATCTTCCTATTGTGGAATATTTAGTAATTATGCTTTTGTGTTTATGACACAAAAGGCCTTCATAGTGCCAGTGTCCAGTTAGAAAGCATAGTTTCTTACTGCCCTCTGGTGGTACCTATTAGGAATAACTCTCATCACAGAATAAATGCAAATGTTTTAGGGTAAATATAAAAAAATCATTGATATTGAAATTTCCTTCACTGATAAAATGTTTTAAGTGTCCTATAATATGGCATCAGGTAATTGTTTATTGTCCACATGAGTCAAAGAATATTTCAGATACAAATGACTTGGATTACTATTTCTAATTAATTCTGTATCTATTTAAGAGTGACTAGAGACATATCTGTTGGTGCATGCATGCAATCTCAGTTCTTCATGAAGCTTAGGCAAGAACTGTGTAAATTCTAAGCCTGTCTGGCTAACTTAGAGTGAGAGATACTGTCACAAAATTACAAGCACTTCCATAATCTCATATAACATTTTACTTATAAAATATGCATAATTCACATAAAATCACACACTTTTCTGCATAGCATTCTGTATAGAAAATTCCACATAATTCACATAATATCAGAAGATATTCTATATAACATTATACATTTAAGCTTTTGCATAATTCTCACAATCTCTGTATTTGGAAGGTAAAAATCAAGGTACACGATCATCTTTGGCTACTTCAACCTGGCCTACATGAAAGTACATTTCAAAAAGAAAAGATAGAAGATTAAACTGAGGGATACAGTACTTGCCTGTCATCAAGGAACCGCAGGCAGAATTATGCACTGGGTACGAGTCACCGAATCTATTCCTCATTTTGTCTATTCAAGTTTGATCACCATTTGCTGCTATGACCTTCTGATACCTCCTAGGTGGCTCCAATCAGTCGGGAAGTCCTGCCACCAAGGTTCAACTCTAACCTTACTGGATAGCTCTGTGGAAAAAGGTGAACTCCCTTTGGCAGTAGAGGTTCCTCTTCGCTTGGGGATCCCAAAGACAACTTAGACTACCTGAGGAATGTCAAGTAGTTCTGGAATGGCTCCTCATGCTAATGAGACATCTTACTAGCCTTAACCTTCTTCCAGTGACCTTTGCCCATCCTGGATATTATTACTCCATTCCCCAAACTATATAACCTTTGGTTCACCACGAATAAAGTGCATTCGTACAAACCCACTCCACATAAAGTTATATGCACAAGCTAAGTCTCAGAGAGCTATTTCATAGAAGATCATCTGAGAAGGTTTTTGCCTAAAAATGCTGTAACACCAAGATCACTGGAGAAGCCCCACCAAATGTCTCCAGTCCTACCAGATCCTGCCTGTTCGGGACTCTGCTTCATCCTTCCAGTCCAGTGTGCAGCCCTGTCTGGACACTCTGAGAAGAAGAAAATAGAAGACACAGAACCATTCTTTGGAACCACACTGAAGTCACAGCACTCCTGGACTTGTCTGTGGTCTTCTTTCTAAGCTGTGTGTCTCATTTCACAGCAGTGCCCTCTACCTTACCGAGCTACTGCAGACTCCTTGCTTGAGTACATCTGGCTCCTTTGAAAGTGTGCTTTATTTCTATTCCAGTGGCTTCTACTTGGAATGAACCAGTTAAACATTCCTTCCTATTTTGTTATTAAATGGTGTTTTTCACACAGAAAATTCCAATTCCATAATCATATGTGAAGGAAAGATATCAATATATTTACTTCCTACTACTTAGATATCTATTGTTTATGATCTATCTATCTATCTATCTATCTATCTATCTATCTATCTATCTATCTATCTATCTATCTATCTATCTATCTATCTTCATCATCATCATCATTTACATATCATCTATTAACTCTATGATCTATTTATCTATGTATCTATCTATTATCTATGTAATTAACTATTTATTGAAAAATAATTATTCCCAATTATTCTAACTCCTTAAAACTACAAATCTATAGGTTATATCCCAAAGATAATGATAGAATAATAAGTTGGGGTAAGAGGATGAAGGGCCATGAATATTGAGTGGCACATTTGGAACTCAATCTCAAGTCTGTAGTAAATCTTGGCCTTAAAAGAAAATAGTAATTATATAATTTGCAAGCAATTACTAACAGGCCTTGGTATTCCATGTATATTGAAGAAAGTCAGAATAATAGCTCCTGGTAAAGGCTGGAACACCTGAGGCTACCAGCAACTACTGAGCAACTCCAGAAGAGGGGTTATGAGAACAGTGTCCAGGGCTGAAATAAGAAGTGAATCCTGCATCCAAGTAGTAAAAGCGCTGACAGAGTAATGAAGATTACCAAGTAATAGGGCTGACATTGAGAAATAGCACAGATCATCACAAATAGGAAAGCATTCTTCAATAAAGGAGCCGGCAGTTCAAATTTAGAGTTTTATTACTTTTTTCTTTCTCGTCTAAGCAACAAAGAAGGTATTCAAAATTTCCTCCAGAGGGCCTACACAGCTTATAAATGCTTAACAAAATGCATTCATAACTACTAACATGACCTTGAGTACCATGGAGGATGCTGCCCACGTCTACGCTACTGGGTAACATTCATATGATTGCATTTTAAAATTTCTCTCTGAATATCAGTTAGGCTTTGGATCCCAGAATGCAGATGCTGTGGACATCTGATTTCAGCCTCGATGGCTTCAACTCTTTAATTACCCGTTTTCTTTATGGATTAATTAGCTGGGTAGCTGTGTGATTTATCCTGATTGATTGCCATCACGGCAGAACATTTGCAGATGGAGTAAATGATGTGTGTTTTTAGCAGTAGCTATTCTGGCTTCCTCAATTTACATGAAGTGTCAAGGTCTGACAGTCATCACTTGCATACTATAAGGCAAGCCTCCTTGAAAGTACAGCAACAACTGGGTTTATTTAGATGAAAGAGCTTATAAAGTTATCTCCATACATATACAGTTTCAATAAGCTACACATGAAATTATTTGAGAAAAAATGTGGTTGTATAAAACATGTGCAGAGTTTTTCTTATCATTATTCCTTAAGTATACAGTATGATAAGAATTTCACATGGAACTTATACTGTATTAGGCATTATAAGTAATATAAAGAACCATTAAATATATGTGAGAATGTACAGAATTATTTGCAAGTATTATCAATTGTATTTTATATGAGGGGCTTGAGTGTCCTCAGATGTTGGTGTCTGTTGAGCATCATGACACTTTGGGATACTGAGGAACCTTAATATTTGGATCACATGGTGATGTTATACAGGGAAAAATGTTCATATAGTCAAGCAGCCATCCATACTTTGCATTATGATATTCTTAATAGCTCTGGCAACACTGCTTGCAAATCAATTATGTGGAGTAGATCTAGCCTCAAAACAGGTTTGGCTTAGACCAGAGTTTGTTTTATTACTAAAACTTTCATCATTTTATGTATGTATGTATATATGTATTTATGTGTGTGTGTGTTTGTGTGTGTGTGTGTGTGTGTGTATACCATGTGAAGCTCAGAAACTAGCTCCTAAAATGTGGATTCTGTTATCAAACTCATGTCACCAGGCTTGGAAACAGGCATCTTTACCTGCTGAACCATTTCACTGACACCATACATTGTTTTATGACTGCTTTCTGTGCAGTATCATATGGTGTAGTGTGTTGTGTTATTGTTGTTGTTGTTGTGGTGGTGGTGGTGGTGTGTGTGTGTGTGCCTGTGTGTCTGTGTGTCTGTGTGTCTGTGTTTCTGTGCCTGTGTGTCTTTATGTCTGTGTTTCTGTGCCTGTGTGTGTGTGTGTGTGTGTCTGTCATTGTGTGCTGAAAGTTGAAAGAACCTAGAGCCTGTCGGGGAAGCACTGTATCACCAACCTACTAAACATACCCTCCTTTTCCTTCTTTTTCAAATTTTGAGACATAGCCTCAATAAATAACTCATAGTGTTTTGGAGTTCACTCTATAACCCAGGGTGGTCTTGAACAAACTCAGAATTCTCCACTTTTAGCTACCTGCATCCCCTATACACGTCTCCCCAAATAGTTGGAATTGTAGGCTTATGTCAACAAGCCCAGCAGTTTTTTTTTAGACAAATAAAACATTCTTTTGAGAAATAGAATACATTTTGCATTAAAGTCATTTTTTGTTGCTTTGCATTTTGAGACAAGATCTCATGTGACTCAGGTTAGCTGAGGACTAACTTTGCTGATGAGGCTGGTGTTGAAAGCCCCATGCCCCAGCTTCTAGCCCTCCAGCGTTGGAATTGCCAGCATGCTCTACCATGCCTTTCCTTTTCCATTGAAGGTCTTGGCAATCCTGGCCCTGAAATTCTGAATGTCAACAATGGCTGCACTGTATCACTACTATGTCTAGTCCAGGCTGTGCATCGAATTTCTTCTGTCTCTCTCATTAAGATACTTGGTTACCTCCTCATATTCTTCTGCTAGGGCTGTCTCCAAACAAAAGGAAAACACTACAGAGAGGATGTGTTAAGTCCCAGAATTGGATTTTCGACATGTCACCAACTTAAGACAGCTCAATTAAGAATACAAGCAACTAAACATGCTGTCTACTTACTGCTATTTTTCCCCCATTAAGTTACAATTTTGGACTTTCTTGTAGAATCTATAGGAGGATGTCTTTGGTTCTAATTCATTGTATCAAATAAAATCTTTTAAAAATTAATATGCACATCCATGAGCTTTTTCCTCTCCCTCCACTCTTTCACTATCTTCTTTTTATCTCCCTCTCTTTTTTCCTTCTTTTTGGTGGTACTGGGGATTGAGTCCAGGGCCTTGCTCATGTCCAGGAAGCATTCCATCACTGATCTATTTCTGTTTCTTGTTACCTACCTGTATTCCAGGCAAAACTTGCAGCTGTGATCCCATGACCCCAGCCTCTGAGCAGCAGGCACTGTAAGCCTGTTTTATCAGGCTCAGCAAGAATTCTTTTCTTGCTAATAATAGCTTCCTTGTTCTTCTTTTGATCATATTGAAAAAGAGTCATCTTCATGATAATGCAAGCTGCCTAAACACTGAACTTTTCTGTTAGACAGGTAGGAATAAAGCTTAGTAACAAATGTATGAGTGTTTACTCCTTGCTGATTAAAGGCACCTACAGTATCAAGGTACAGGAAAATACTGCCAGTGTCTAAGGATATTGACACAACATGGGTTAGCAATACTAGCAACAGCATGCATTGCATTGATTCTAATTTTCTCTTGAATATCCACAAAAAGCCATCATTCAGGGGACCAGGGAGCAGGCTTAGCTGGTAGAATGATTGCCTTATAAGCATGAAGAGCTGAGGATGACATCCAGAACCTGATCAAAAATGCCAGATATTGCGCCTGCTTGTCATG
Organism: Tokudaia tokunoshimensis; assembly: GCA_036184795.1. Taxonomy (NCBI): domain Eukaryota; kingdom Metazoa; phylum Chordata; class Mammalia; order Rodentia; family Muridae; genus Tokudaia; species Tokudaia tokunoshimensis. The sequence continues at coordinate 124,598,246 of BTHU01000002.1, read as the reverse complement.
TTATACTGCAGAGTCTGAAATGTGTGGATTCCTGGCATTGAGAGCCAGTTACATTAGCCTTCTCACGGAGTTCCAGGTCAATGACGAGGCTCTGTCTCAGAAAAATAAAAATACAAGTACCTAACCTGAGAGGACTGACAACTGAGATTGTCTTCTGGCCTTACAAATCTTCATACATGCACCCCATCCTCGCAAAATATTTGTACACACACACACACACACACACACACACACAAAATCGTATAAAACTATTAATAATACTGTTATGCTGCAGATGGGGTCCTAGAATAGCTGTCTTCTAAGAGGCTCCACCCAGCAGCCAATAGAAACAAATGCAGAGACCCACACCCAAACATTAAATGGAGCTTGGAGAGACATGTGAAAGAGTTGGCGGGGGCGGGGTGATTGAGTGAACTGAAGAAGATAGGTTCTAACAGGAACACCAACAGAGTTAACTAATCTGGACTCTTTGGGGGCTCCAAGAGACTAGAGCATAGGGTGGACCTAGGTCCCCTGCATATATGTATAGATGTGCAGCTTGATCTTCATGCAGGTCCCCCAACAGCTGGAGTGAAGGCTGTTCCTGAATCTTTGGCCTGCTGTGATCTAGTCCCTTGTCTAGCCTCAATGGGAGAGGATGGGTCTAGTCCTGCAAAGATTTGATATGCCAGGTGGGGTGATATTTATGGGCACCTCTCCCTTCTCATAGGAGAAGGGGAGGGGGGAATGGGAGGAAGAGCTGTGTGAGGTGGGGTTACAAAGGGGGTGATGTTGGGTTGTAAACTGAATAAATTAATTAATAAAAAATTGTGTCAAAATCTATGTGTTTACCAATAGTACAAGTCAATCCATCCTTAGCCCAGTTGAATAGGATTCCAAAGAGTATTAACTCCTGAAGTCCTGAGGTTTCCAGGCTGGCAAACATCTGATTTTGATAAATGCTGTGCAAGGCTGTAAGTTGAATGTCATTTAACTTTAGCCTCCAACTCATACTTCAATCAGACCTAGTAATCTAATGGAGTACCACTGTACATGGGAGGAAATGAACAAAATGAGGAATCCATCTGCAGGAAGTGAACATCACTACAGGGGAAACCCCCGACTGATATTTGGAGCTGAACAGAATTCAGAATCAACTTCTTCATACAAAGGAAGACAACTCACAGTCATTACTAAGATAAAAAATAGTGATGTTGTTTCCAGCTTCTGTAACATGATGGTATAATTCACCACTCAATTTAACTTAGAATGAAACCTTCTGTTCTGGCTGGGTGAAGTGAGAACTTATCAGATGTGAGGCTACATTTTCCCGAAAAGAACGATAGTCCCAAGCTTAATCGACCATCTGAAAATATAATGTACATTCATAGAATCTCCTACAAAAAAATTCTGATGATTTTATCTTGGTGGGCCACGTAGCACTTTCAATTTTACAGGACAGAATCCATTCACTATGTGTCTCAAGGGCCATTAAGTTCCCCAGGACTTGAGATAATGAAGATAAACAGTTTAACCTCTGCTAGACTTGGGACCCTGGTTACCATATTGTCTCATTAGGAAGATGCACCCTTGGGAAAAAGCATGATTAAGCATGAGAGCACTAGGTCTCTAAGTGGCAGCCCAGTGTACTGCTTTTATACACTAGTTTTGCTTGCCATTGCATTCTGTCCATGACTTTTTGCTGTTGTGAAAGACTTTTTATTCCCAAACAAAAAGCCTGGACTTTGAGAGTCAAAGTTACCTATATATTAAGAAAATAGGCTAAAATGCATTTTGTAAATATGAGTGAATTCTTTTTTTTTATTTTATTTTATTTTTTTAATTTACATTCCAAATCACTTCCCCTTTCCCGTTTCCTCCCTCCCCGAAAGTCCCATAAGCCCCCTTCCCTCCCTCTTTTCTCCATTCAACCCCCTCTCGTTACTCTGTCCTGGCGTTCCCCTACATCCAGTCTTTCCAGGACCAGGGGTCTCTCCTTCCATCTTTTTAGAAATCTATTGATATACGGACTGTGTCTAGGGTATTCCGAGATTCTGGGTCAATATCCCCTTATCAGTGACTGCATACTATGTGTGTTCTTTTGTGATTGGGTTACCTCACTAAGGATGATATTTTCAAGTTCTGACCATTTGCCTAGGAATTTCATGAATTCATTGTTTTTAATTGCAGAGTAGTATTCCATTGTGTAGATATACCACATCTTCTGAATCCATTCCTCTGTTGAGGGACATCTGGGTTCTTTCCAGCTTCTGGCTATTATAATTAAGGCTGCTATGAACATAGTGGAGCATGTGTCCTTATTGCATGCAGGTAAAGTCTCTGGGTATAGCCGGATCCTCCAGGAGTGTCATGCCCAGTTTTCTGAGGAACCGCCAGACTGCTTTCCAGAGTGGTTGTACCAGCCTGCAATTCCACCAGCAGTGGAAGAGTGTTCCTCTTTCTCCACATCCTCGCCAACAACTGCTGTCTCCTGTGTTTTTGATCTTAGCCATCCTGACTGGTGTGAGATGGAATCTCAGGGTTGTTTTGATTTGCATTTCCCTAATGACTAAGGATGATGAACATCTCTTTAGGTGCTTCTCAGCCATTAGATATTCTTCAGGTGGGAACTCTTTGTGTAGCTCTGTACCCCATTTTTTAATAGGGTTACTTGCCTCTCTGGAGTTTAACTTCTTGAGTTCTTTGTATATCTTGGATATTAGCCCTCTGTCGGATGTAAGGTTGGTAAAGATCATTTCCCAGTTAGTTGGTTGCCACTTTGTCTTTTTGACAGTGTCTTTTGCCTTGCAAAAACTTTGTAATTTAATGAGGTCCCATTTGTCTATTCTTGATCTTAGAGCATAAGCTATTGGAGTTCTGTTCAGGAAATTCTCCCCTGTGCCCATATGTTCAAGGTTCTTCCCTAGTTTCCCTTCTATTAGTTTCAGTGTGTCTGGTTTTATGTGGAGATCTTTGATCCACTTAGAATTGAGCTTAGTGCAAGGAGATAAGGATGGGTCAATTTGCATTCTTCTGCATGTTGACCTCCAGCTGAGCCAGCACCATTTGTTGAAAAGGCTATCTTTTTTCCACTGGATGGTTTTAGCTCCTTTGTCAAAGATCAAGTGACCATAGGAGTGTGGATTCATTTCTGGGTCTTCAATTCTGTTCCATTGAGCTACATGTCTGTTACTGCACCAATACCATGCAGTTTTTAACACTATTGCTCTGTAGTACAGCTTGAGGTCTGGGATACTGATTCCCCCAGAGGTTCTTTGACTCTTGAGAATAGTTTTAGCTATTCTGGGTTTTCTGTTATTCCAGATGAATTTTTGAATTGCTCTTTCTAACTCTATGAAGAATTGAGTTGGGATTTTGATGGGGATTGCATTGAATCTGTGTATTACTTTTGGTAAGATGCTCATTTTTACTATATTAATCCTGCCAATCCATGAGCATGGCAGATTTTTCCATCTTCTGAGGTCTTCTTCAATTTCTTTCTTCAGAGACTTGAAGTTCTTGTCATACAGATCTTTCACTTGTTTGGTTAGAGTCACGCCAAGATACTTAATATGGTTTGTGGCTATCGTGAAGGGTATTATTTCTCTTACTTCTTTCTCAGCCTGCTTATCCTTTGAGTATAGGAAGGCTTCTGACTTGCTTGAGTTGATTTTATATCCAGCCACTTTGCGGAAGTCGTTTATCAGCTGTAGGAATTCTCTGGTGGAGTTCTTTGGGTCGCTTATGTATACTATCATATCGTCTGCAAATAGTGATAGTTTGACTTTTTCCTTTCCAATTTGTATCCCTTTGACCTCTTTTTGTTGTCTAATTGCTCTAGCTAGAACTTCAAGTACTATATTGAAAAGATATGGAGAGAGAGGGCAGCCTTGTCTAGTCCCTCATTTTAGTGGGATTGCTTCAAGTTTCTCTCCATTTAGATTGATGCTGGCTACCGGTTTGCTGTAAATTGCTTTTACTATGTTTAGATATGGGCCTTGAATTCCTGATCTTTCCAAGACCTTTAGCATGAAAGGATGCTGAATTTTGTCAAATGCTTTCTCAGCATCTAATGAGATGACCATGTGGTTTTTTTCTTTGAGATTGTTTATGTAGTGGATTACATTGATGGATTTCCTTATATTGAACCATCCCTGCATCCCTGGGATGAAGCCTACTTAATCATGGTGAATGATCATTTTGATGTGTTCTTGGATTCGGTTGGCAAGAATTTTATTGAGTATTTTTGCATCGATATTCATAAGAGAGATTGGCCTGAGATTCTCTTTCTTTGTCGGATCTTTGTGTGCTTTTGGTATTAGTGTAATTGTGGCTTCATAGAACAAGTTGGGTAGTGTTCCTTCTGTTTCTATTTTGTGGAACAGTTTGAAGAGTATTGGTGTTAGGTCTTCTTTGAAGGTCTGATAGAATTCTGCCGTAAAACCATCTGGACCTGTGCTTTTTTTGGTTGGAAGACTTCCAATGACAACTTCTATTTCTTCAGGGCTTATAGGACGGTTTAGATGGTCTATTTGATCCTGATTTAATTTTGGTACTTGGTATCTGTCAAGGAAATTGTCCATTTCCTCAAGATTTTCTAGTTGTGTTGAATACAGGTTTTTGTAGTAGGATCTGATGATTTTTTGAATTTCCTCAGTTTCTGTTGTTATCTCTCCCTTTTCGTTTCTGATTTTATTAATTTGGATACTATCTCTGTGCTCTCTGGTTAGTCTGGCTAAGGGCTTATCTATCTTGTTGATTTTCTCAAAGAACCAACTCCGTGAATTCTTTAGGGATGAGTGTTGCATATTCTCAAAGCATAAATATATTTCTAAAAAGATGATTCACAATTATTTAGAGCTACAGTTTTAAAACCATGTTGTACTTGTATGATTGTCCTATCTATGAGTAAAATAAAAGAAAATATTACAATTTTACGCTGACTCTTATTTTCTGATAATATTTATTTCCTTATGTGAATAAGATAAAATGATTGAACTGACAGTGACTATGCTTCCTTCTTCTCAATGGACCTAAGGAGCAAATCAGCCAGTGAGAAATTTTACTTCTCATCTCCATCTTTTGACCAGAGAAATGGGGATTATTGTAAAGCCCAGCTGCGAATGAGTGTTTGTTATGGAAGCATGAGTTTGTATACTATATTGGATGTAGAGTTTTTTTGGGGGCCTCAAGAGTCAAACCTAAGTCTTAAATATTTGAAGCTGGTCAATCCTTTCATCTCCTAGAAAAGAAATCCAAACCTTCTCTGGAGGAAAAAAAGGGGGTCCTGCCTCACTTTCCAAAGAGTACTACAACAAGGCAGTTTCTTTTATAGAGTCCACATCTAGGTATTTTCTGTGATCAAACCACATGAAGGATGTCTGAGGTTTAGAATTAAGGATTTTTATCAAGACTCTAAATCTCTGGTTTCTTACAACTCATGGAGAAACTTCCCACTTCATTATTTTGGAACATTTAGATACGTCCAGAAATACAGCTTCTGCAGGGAATGTAGCTCAGCATTAGGGCACACACATAGACTGTTGTAGGCCCTTGACTCAATACTGGACATGAATAAATAAACTAGATAATTGGGAAGAACAAGCAATAGTTAGCATAATATAATCTGAATATATCTAGAACTCAGAATCCTAGTTTTTCAAAAACTCAAAATGTAAGACAGTGAGGAAAGAAGACATTTATCACATTAAACTAAAACATGGTGGCTAGAGAGATGGTTCATAAGTTAAGAACACAGGCTACTCTTCCAGAAAACCTAATTTCAATTCCCAGCATCATCCACATGATAGCTGACAACCATCCGTAACTCCAGTTCCAGAGGACACAACAACTCCTTCTGCCCCCCTAGACACTGCAGACATGTGCTGCATAGACACACATGTAGGCCAAATACCCATAAAAAGTAAACCTTTTAAAAAATAAAAAATAAAATAAACTGGAGTGCTGTTTCTAAACTTTATTTATTGGCAATTTCACGCATGTGTATACAGAGGGAATTTCATGACTTTCACTTCCTATTATAGTCTTACTCTTTCTCTCTCTCTCACACAGGGAAACTCTTCTCAATAATTTTCCCCTCCTACTGCCATGTCTATTTTGCACATATGTACCCACTGAGTTTAATTAGAGTTGCGTGGAAAAGCATAGGTAGGGGTTGTTTACTGGAGCATGGGGTGATGTATCCATGGCCACAATGGCTTGTCCTTATGTTAGGGCACATCATGACTTTGGTGAGTCCCAGGTCCTTTTGCCTTTATGAACCAATTTCTTCAAATTCTGTCTGTCTCTGTTTCTCTCTGTCTTTCTGCCTCTCTTTCACTCTGTCTCTCTCTGTCTTTCTATATCTCTGTCTCTCTCTGTGCCTGGGTGAGTCTGTCCGTCTCTGAACAAAGAATTATAAATTATATTAACAGATATTTCTATTGTATGAGATTTAAAAAATTATGTATATGAGTGTTTTACACTCATGAATATATTTGTACTATTTGCATGCCTAGTGTCTGTAGAGGCCAAAATAAGCTGTCAAATCTCTTTGTATGGGAAATCATGAGGGGTCATGTATGAGCTGCTATGAGATTCTGGGAACTAGAACCAAACCTGAGTCCCCTGCAATAGTAGCAAATGCTATTCACCACCAAGTCATCTCTCCAGCCCATTACATGAGATCTTTGATTCAGCATTTATTAGCAACAATTTGGATTAATTTTATTCAGTGTGGAATCCCCCAAAACAGTCATCTCAAAGTCTGTGCATTACTTGTATAAACCCACCCTTCTGTCTGACTGATATGAACTATCATAATTAAACAATCTTGGCATCATGTACTGTTTGCTTTGACCTGAAAGTGAAGTTTTCTTCTAATTAAGGTAGAATAGCAGTTTCTTAAACCTCTTAAAGTAATGAGACCCTGGGCATATAAACTTCAAGTCCATCATAGAGAAATCCTCTGTGCTCCCATCTACTAGTGTCTGGATACTGTGTGTCTGTGTGCATTAGTTTTTTTTTCTAGATAATCAGAGTAATAGAATGAGTAAATATTATGCAATTATTGTTTCTCATGTTTGTAATCCCAGAAATCTGGAAAATAAGGCAGGAACATTCCCACAAGGTCAGCCGGGACTACAAACTAAGTGAACTTCTGTCTTTCAAAAAATAAATAAATAAGCAAATAAATAAATAAATAGAGAAAGAGAGAAAAGAAGCAGAGGAAGGAGGATCAGAAGCACAGTGTCATCTATAACTACATAAGTTGGAGGCCAGTAGGACTATATGAGATCAAAGAAGAAAGATAAAAAGAAAAGAGCTCACAGACAACATTGTTGAATGGTACTGACACGGAGGAGAAGTGGGTAAAGATGGAAAAGTAGGAGGGAAAAAATGTTTCATGTGGTTGGAGATGAATGTAAGGGGAGGGTCCAGAAGCAGAATGACATGAAGGACAAAGAACCCTCCAGATCCTGAGAGTCACCTAGGATAGTAACTAGGCTTCTGTGTACTCTAATGCTACTGCCCATTAAATCACTCCTGTACCTCTCTGGTACAGAGCTTCCCAAATCTGGAAGATTCGTCTACTGAATTTTATTGCTCTGTCATTTTATAAATTTCTGCATTGGCCTCTGTGAGAAGCCCTAGATCATATTCCCACCCCTGCTATAGACTTTAGGGAGAGCAAAGTCAGACGTAAGAGAGACAGATGCATTTCAAGATGACTTTGGATGCATTTGGATCATTGACCTAAACTTGTCACAAAATGCCATGTCAAATAGTGAAGGAGGCTGGAGTGTGTCATCTTCAGTAGAGGGCATATGCAATTAGAACTGAGAACACTTTGCTTCTAATAAAGGAAAGGGAAAAATATGTACTATCTGCTCAAGAAACTATTGTGGAAACCTTTACATTTCCCTATAATGGAAGAGTGGAAAATTCTGCCAGGGGTCTGGAGTGAAATATCCTGAGTGTGCAATGATATAGGAGAGCTGAATATTTGCTGTTGGATCACCAGTTCTCACTAGGCAATCATCCCAAATTTCTTGATTTCAGAATTCAGAACAATTTACTCAATAGACCTGGCAGAAATATCTTCATCAACACTTTCACATTCCCTCTTCTGGCAAAATAAACACACTATAGACCTTTAATAATTAGCTTTAGTTCCGTTTGCTGTTGCCCTATATCCTTTGCTGGGAAGGACATGAGGATGGGTATAAGATTCTAGGCTGTTGGCATCACATCATGGTCAACTTGAGAAGTTACAAATAATTTTAAAATAGGAAGAGCCCATTATATGCTAAAACAGATTTTATATTACCCCAAGTCTCTAATAGTTACAAATTAATGGCTAAGGATAAAGAGAATGAATTCAATGTGATTGATATATGTAACCTAAATGATCATTAAGTTTGAAGCTTAAATGGTAAGTGAGAAATTTAATCTGTAGATGCTACTGCATTGGACATTAACTATATGTCAGAAAATACGTTGTTTCACAAGTGTTCTATTTAATAACCTAATTCATAAAATCTTTCAAATCAAAATACAGATTTTGGAGGGTGGAGAACTATCTGCATTCATGAAGTGCTCTATTAGTGTACATAGATAGGTGAATGGATGAGTAGATCAATAGAGAGGTATATATATATATATATATATATATATATATATATATATATATATATATGATAGATAGATATTGACATACTATCCTGGATTATCTTACTCTGTTTGATAAGATCCTGTTTGGATGTGCTTCCTGAATCAAAAATGTGCTTCTTTAGCTTCAGTTTCCTTTTGCATTTTGTGGAATGACAAAGTACCCAGAGTGACTCCTTTTTGTCCTAGTTTGGTTCATTCAACTGTCTTTTGTAAAGTTGTTTGATTCACAACAATAAAAAATTGCTTTAATTAACTGAATCTTAATCTCCATGCCTTTAGTATGTTATAATTTTTGGCTGTATACACCCTCCACTGCCTTAGATTGGGTCCAAGAGTTCTTTGTTACAGGACCATGGTCACCAACTTAAATAAAGGGCTCTTATTTGCCCTAATATGCATTATGTTCCACAAATTACTCTTGTGGATATTTCAATGAGAAAGAATTTCCTCTGAACTGTTCTGAAGAAAATTTCCTACATACAGATTTTAAGTATTTTTAGATGAGATTGTTTAAAGCCAGTTATCTATTCTATATTCATTTATATTAATTGTTTTTGTATGGTAGCAATCCACTAGGAATATTATTTATGTTTTCTCTCCAAAGACTATTTCTGTTGTTGCTTGTCTTTAGACAAAGTCACATATGGCCAAGCTTGCCTAGAACACGCTATGTAGTTGGGGAGAGATTTGAAGTTCTGATCCTTCTGAATTAACAGTATATGCTACCCTTCCTTACAGCAACTGTTAGAAACGTATGAAATGTCATAGATAATACATCATTTTAAATTAATTTTTATTTCATGTGTATGGTTGATTTTCTTGCTTATGTGTATGAGAACAATATATATACTGGGACTGTGAAGGTCAGAAGAGAGGGTTGGATCTCCAGGATTTAGAGTTACAGATGGTTGTTAGCCACCATGGGTATTCTATGAATCAATCTTGAATCCTCTGGAAGAGTAATCAGTTTTCTTAACCTCGATGTCATCTATAAGACCCCATATACAATGTGTTTTTATAAAAGTTACTTTGTAAATCTATAACTTAAGATTTTTTTCCTGTTCATATAACTTTGCTACTTGTCTATCATTTCTTTGACAGTCTACAAGTTTGAACTACCTTTTGTACTTTCTCGTTTCCTGTATTAGAAATCTGAAGATTTTTTTCTGTTTAGTTAAATAAATCACCTTTCTAATTTGAACAACACAGCTAATCAATTCTATCTCAATACATGTTTGATTCTACATGAACAAATCTTATGAGGGAGAAACTAATGCCCCAGTATAGGGGAATACCAGGACAGGGAAGTGGGGGTGGGTGGGTTGGTGTACACGGGGAGGGGGGCATGGGATAGGGTGTTTTCGGAGGGGAAACCAGGAAAGGGGATAACATTTGAAATGTAAATAAAGAAAATATCTAATAGAAAAGCAAAACAAAACAAATTTTGAGACAAGGTTGTGTTTGTATATTCCAAGTTGTCCTCAAACCTCCTCTTAGTGGAAAATGATGTTGAACTTTCTGAACTTCTTGCCTTCATCTCTCCAGTGCTGAGACTATAGCTAAGCACTAACACATCCAGTTTACATGATGTTAGGGGTTGTGTTGCAAGATATTTTCTATCCATTTACATTGAGGCAGTGAGAGGCCAGTGATTGGAGGGCGATAGGAGGATCTAAGAGAAGTTAGGGGGCGGGGAGAGAGAGAGAGAGAGAGGAGTGGTGGACCGCAGGAGCACAGGAGCAGAGTGGGGCAGAGGAGGAGACATGGATATCCAGATGGCTTCATACGCATTTCTGGTGTTTTGGAGAGGTTAGAAATATTGGGATACTACTTTATTATTGTAAGTAAGCATTATGAAATTGGGAGTTTCTTATACATAAATATATTTGATTAACTATTCAAGTTTAAGAGTCATGCTTTACCAGGTGTCTGGGTGTAGGGCGGGAGCACGGGACTCTCGCCTTTTATAGAGTCTATGTTGGAGAGGAATGCTGTGAGAGCTAGCTGAGAAAGATTGGCACAGCAGCTAAGAGCTGACCTGAACGAGACCTGCCGAGACCCACCCGGACTAGGTGAAGAGGTCTGGCGGGGCGGTACCCTTTTATAATTATTTACTCACTACAGGATTGAACCATAGACTTCACAACTGCTAGGAAAACTCTCTACAGACTGAGCTACATACCCAGCCCCAGACAGAACCAAAAAGAAGTGCAATCACAAAACTTTGAACACGGCAGAAGAATGGAATGAAGGCAGGGTTGAAGTTTCACAAACAAGGAAGATGCATAGAGATCTGCTGAATTTGCCAAGGACTTCTCTTGGGAGATTTTCCAGCTCTTAAATTTAGCACAGCAAGGAACTGAAAGCTCTGCAGAGAATGATTGAAAGATAATTTAAAGTGTCCTTGACAAGAGGAAAAAAGTAAAAGGAAAAAGAAAAGGAATTGGGAAAGAGGAATGAGGAATTTTCTTATAAATGTCTCAGGCTTTCAGATGGACATCCACAGAACTTACAAAAACTGTATTTCATCTCTCACCTCACAAACACTAGCAGGGGAGGGGGTTGCAGGGGGGAGGGTGTTGTTCTATGGTCATGTTGTTTGCCAGAATGTCTAAAGATTACAATTTACTCTATCTGGCAGTAAATAAAATTATTAGCTATATACTGTTCCAAAATAGCCAATCCCAAAACCAGGCATTAAAAGTCAAACAATATATGTTTTGTGTACTGGAATCAAATTATGGATTTTATTTTTTATGGATTTGTTCTTGAGACAGGTGTCACGTAGCTGAGTTTGACATCAAAACTGTGATGTGGATGAGAGTTACCTTGAACACCTGATTATTCCGCATCCACCTTCTAAGCTATGAGACTATAGTTATGTTCCAGTACATGCAGCTCTAAAAGTTATAGGTAACTCTAATTATTATACACAGGAACATGTATTGCCAGATTATTTTGACAAAGGTTTGAATTATAGTTTAGTAAGTAAACCAAGACTATGACGTAAAAAATAAACAATTAGTTTTTTTTCCTTTTAACTTTCAGTATACAAGTTAAACAGAAAACAAGTTCAGTAAAGTGAGGGCAAAGTTGATTGGATATATTCTCAGTTGAAATGCCAAGGATGAAATGATAAACAAAGGAATCTTAAAACACAAAAGGACACTTTAAGATTTAGAGGTATTGAGAAGCAATATGATAATAAAACAAAGAACATATCTGCATTTTCAAATGAGCAGGACCTGGCCATATCTACAGACAAAAAGAAAACTATAAATTACAGTAAAAAAGAAAAAGTTAAAAGAAAAAGAAATCACATACAGACGAAGAGACAAGGAAATAAAATCATAAAATAAGGTATAGTGCTTTAAAAATAAATAAAGAAAACAGTAAACACATTGAGTCATTGTGACTCAAAATGTAATCTTAGCCCTCAGGAGGCTGAGACATGAACATTGCAAGTTCAAAGTCAGTTTCGGCACTACACAGGAAAACCCTGTCTCAAAATGCCAAAAGGAAAGATTTCAGAGTAGCAACTACAAGGTGCTAATTTCCCAAGAGAGATAAAAAGAAAGGCATAAAAGCAGACAGTAAAGAATAATATCACTGAAGTGGTGAATAAAAATAACTGGTAACCTAGAATTATATATGCAGAAGAAATACAAGAGTTACGTGAAAGACTGACTCTGGAATTATTTATTCTCACCAGACCCTAAGAGAAGCAATAAGAAAAGGATTTCTTTAGGCAGGAAGTAAATGAGCTCCCGAGCTCCCAGAACCACAGGGAATCCAGAAGCTGGGAAGAGTGGAGCTAAGTGTTAATGTGTGGTCTAGTCCAAAACTGTATTGCCTTTTTATAAGCAATGGCTTTATAAATAACAATAGTAAATATGGAGCATAAATACTTCCCAATGAAATTACCCTAAACACACAAGGAAAATCATTCATGTGTTTTATGTTTCTGATATGGTCTAGGAAATGGTAAAATTACTTATTATTATTTTTTAATCAGGCCTTAAGTATTCAAGCAAAACTATCCAAGACAACTTCCTGAGTGAATAAGGATATGTCTAGCTAGCAAGTTTAAGGGGAGGCTAGATGAAAGATACAGCTATAGAGTCAAAAACAAGGCTATTAGAAGTGAAAGGACAACCAAAGTGTAGGACAAAAATAAAGAAGTACCTCCCCATCACTTCATTAATTTAATGGTGGTTGGAGACACAGCTCAGCGGTTATGGAGTATCAGCATGCTGCTCTTGCAAAGAGCCCAAGTTGGGTGGCCAGCATGCATGTGAAATGAATCGCAACCACCCATAATTTGAGAATGTCTGATGCTTTCTTCTGGCTTCCTTGAGAACCCCCACATGTGTGCACATACATGTACATATGATCAAAATAAGTCTTAAACCCCAACTAATTAAAAATTCAGATGAAATGACAAAGACTTTGATAGTACATAAACAAAATTATATACTACCTAATATAAAGACAAATGTCCTTCAAGTATAATAACAATTGAATGTTATCCTTTGATTTTTCAGAGGACATAACTCAGTTTCATAGATCCAGAAGACCTGAAATTATTGAAGACAGATCAAACAACTGTGGACATAGATACACCCTCACAGACACAAACATGTTTTCTCTACTTTGAAGCCATCGTAAGCCATAATTTAATTCTAGAGAAAGAAAGATATGTGTAGTGAGATTCTTCTTAAAATTAGTCAAGAATATTATTATTGTGGGTAGCTGACTATGTATAGCATTTGTTTTGTTTATTAATTATAAGGCAAACATACATGTTTACCTTATAATAAATGTGAATTGGTATATTTTCTAAACTCATAAAACCAGATGACATTTTTAAATACTTTGAAGGCATTTATATTATTGATACTATTTATTATTTTATGCAAAGTCTATTAAAATGGCCTTTTAAATGATAGCCAAACCTGGGTCATTTTTATCTTATATAAATTCTAGAAAGGAATGCACACACACACTCACACACACACACACACACACACACACACACACGCGCGCGCGCGCAATACACCCTACATGTACTCTGTTTCACTGTGCCTTCTATAGTTTGGCAAAGTGAGATATTTGTTCTCTTGCTGCATAAATGTAAGTCATAAAATATTCTAAATGCTGACAGCTTTATTCCACCTGAAATTTACATTAGATAGTCACTGGACTATGAAAAGTACAATGTCTATGAGAGAACTCATCAAAAACACAGATATAAAACATATACCTGCCTTTTTGTCTCAGAAGGCTGCAATGGCTTTTATCTCAGCCCATAAATAAAGGAGGCATCATCACACTTATCTGCACACAATAACAAATCCCATCCTCCTGGCAACTGTAAAAACACTGGAGCCTGTTATTGACCTTGGATAAAATACAGAAATGGGACAAAAAGACAGCAAAACCTTTTGTCTGTATCCACACCTAAAGCACTACTGCACACAGTGAAAACCATTAAAATAAAGTCAATGGTGTGAAAAGGAGAAGAAATATGTATTATTGAATTAAGCAAAAAAGACATATTAAATAAGAAGATGCACGCATTGTCTCATTTAACACTCTGATGGTCTCTGCCGAAGTCATTTTGAATTTTTGTCTTAAAGAAAGGCTAAAAATTTCAGATCTCAGTGCTATAGTTAATGTGGTTGTTTCTCGCATACTTTTATGCTGCCTACAGATTTTGCTAATGGGTAGTTTCTATGGATACACTTTCAAAATATATAACACTGTTTTTATATTGTTGGAACTTGGGTATTATGACTGAATTGCCATAAGAGATTAGCATGTGTTTATTGAACAACTTTTGGACATGTTTGCTTTATCTCCACTCTAAACTCTGACAGTTTCCCTGGAGTCAGCACAAGAACAACTGTAGTGTCCAAATCCAGATACACACATGTATGCATTGTGAGTATACAGCAGGACTAAAGGTTAAGTCCCTAAGTAGACTTCTCAGTGAGCTAAGTGCAAGGATTGCTAAGAGTTCACACGAGGTGGCAGTGGGGAGGGGGTGGAGATAAGTACCAGGGACACCAGTGAAAAGCAGCTCCTTAACAAAGGCAAGATTTGAGAAGGACCTTCAAGATTAATTTAGATGAATGCCAAAGTAGGCAAAGAACATTTCATCATGGATGAAATAAAGGCACAATGTCTTATTTAAGAGATGCATATGAACATAGAACATCCTCAAAAAGTGAGATGGGAAAGTCAAGGAAGGGAGTTTGAATAAGGACCATAGCCGGGCGGTGGTGGCACACGTCTTTAATCCCAGCACTTGGGAGAAAGAGGCAGGAGGATTTCTGAGTTCGAGGCCAGCCTGGTCTACAAAGTGAGCTCCAGGACAGCCAGGGCTACACAGAGAAACCCTGTCTTGAAAAACCAAAAAAAAAAAAAAAAAAAAAAAAAGAGAATAAGGACCATAGAGGACTGTTACACAAAGCCTTTAAATATATGCTAAATCCATTAAATTTGATTTAGAAGTAGAGCCTATTAAATAAAACATTACTAAAACTGGACCAGTGAGATGGTTCAGCAGGATAAAACAATTACCAACAAGATGGTGATCTGAATTTGATGTTTTTAATGAACTCCTAAAGGTATGCTTCTGACTTCTTTGTGGGCATGTTCACATATACATTTAAGTACACATATTAAAGTACACACATGGAGGTTAAAGGAACACATTCAAGAGTTGACATTTCACAATATGGCCCCTGAGATCAAAATTGGGTTCTTAGCAGCAAGTACCTTTATACACTAAACAATATTGCCAGCATGTATGTATGTATGTATGTATATATATATATATATGTGTGTGTGTGTGTGTGTGTGTGTGTGTGTGTGTGTGTGTGCTTGTGTATCTCTATATATATCTTTACTTTAAGAAAACGATTTAAAAATACCTATTTAATGTCACTAACAGACTCAAAATGAATTAAAGAAAGTACATTTGTAGTTGCCTATATACAGTCTGTACAATGACACTTACTTTACTTATTCAGAAAAAGCTTCCCTAAGGGTTTCCTCTGGCACTTTTTGTTGATATTATTTTAGATAATTGGATTATTGCTGTTTGTTTTATCTTGTTGCTTTCCAGTCTTCACCTAACAGTGCCTTAAAATGTATTTGGTAGGTATCTTTTGACTGGTCAACTCACTTCTGGAGTGGTTTCTAGCATCCCATTGTACCTATGATCACTTACCATGACAGGAAAGATAACTAGCTATATGTCATTCACTTTTTAAAGATCACGTGATCTCAGCAACCCTTTGATTAATTCTCCTAGTTCTTACCATTAAGGAACTCCAAGAGTTGAGCCTTGCCTCCTCGAAGTTCCTTTTTTGAACCTAACCTGCATTTTCTCTCTCCCTCATGCTTTCCACGCCAGGCGTACTTGCTTCTTGCTTTACTCAGAAGCCCTGTCACATTAGCTTATTTCTTTTGGAGTTTGTTGTAATTACCTGTCTGCTTAGCACAGTATCTCTCAATTCCTCCTCTCCATTGAAGTCTTCTCCTCTTGTTTCACCTCATTCTTCCTTCTCCTCCATTTTTACTTAGATAGGGAATCTTACTGTAGCTCAGGTAAAAAGTCTCTATGTAGCCCAGGCTGATTTCTAATTTTACAATCCTCCTGTTTCAGCCTACTAAGATTATAGATGTGATTCACCACACTCAAGCAAATGTCATCTCAAAAGACATAAAAAGGTAAAACTTCATGCAACAATGTGGGATTTCTATTTATCTCTATTTTTCTTCTAATACATTTTCTCCTTTATATACAATTCTTCTAATTTTTACATGTATTAGTCAATATTTTCATGCTATAAATGCAAGCCCCTGGAATTGAATATTTGCCCCTCTTATTTCTCTTATAGATGTATCCAAAGCATCCTCAAAAAAGTATACCTTCTCTTCTTTCTAGATAGGTTTTTTTCTTTCTGGAGCCTAATATGGACTTGAAGTCACTGTTGTCACTCAAACTTCAGCCTTGTAGAGATCTTCTTACCTTGGCATTTTGAACACTGGGATTATATGTAAATCCTTCCACATTTGGGTAAAAAATGTCTTGAAAGAATAAATGAGTATATAATACTAATGGTAGATAAATATTATCAATGCTTCTCAAGAATATCTGCTTTCTCCTATACAGGATTGCACACCTTTTGTGAAACTTCCTAATAATTGTTTGAGGACACAGAGATTTAGGCTGCCATGTTAAATGTCTCACAACTTGCATCCAATTGTATCTAGCTCTCCCCATGTTCTTAAGTTTAAAGAGAAAGAAAGAGATTCTTCACTTTTTGTTCAAATGTGGTATCTAGAGGCAAGGCTGTAAAACATGGACACAGTCCTAGTAGATGAACGTTGTTTTGAAAGCTATGTTGGAAAATGATGGCAATTCTCAATTTTAATCAAGACTAAAATGAACATGCTATAGCAATGCTTGTACAGAAGCAAAGATACTGTACTTCAGAGAAATTGTTAGTGTCCAATCATCTCCTGGTTTTTACTGGATTCAGAGCCTGTATGTAAGAGTCAGCACACTTGAACAGAATAAAATTATTCAATTAATATATTTGGTCTTTTGTTGTTGAAACACACATGTCCTTTTTCATATATTGCTAATATATTGTATGTTACTTACATATAGCTAGTATTAGTTGTTAGAAGGCACTAGAGATGGTGTTAAACATGCCTAATATAATCATTAACCCAAAGCAGGCTGCTAATCTCTATAATTATCCAATACTCTGATAATAGTCTTCTCTAAAATGCAATCTTAGTGTGAACACAAAATTAGAATACAGAAAATAAGAAAAATTTCCATTTACTAAGTTCTCAGAATTACAGAAATTTCTCTGAAGGAGTAGAAAGGAATATGCAACCGTAGCACATACAAAAATATTAGAAGTGCCTTTCTTATAAAAAGCAATCTTCTTGGTACTAAAGAGTTGACAAGCCAAAGGTAACTGGTTTATTGATCCTTCTCATTTAGAAATGAAATAATTATCTCAGCTAAGAATAAGAAAAGCAAAGAGTAAACTTTAATGGTGGAGACAAAGAAAATTTACAGAATAATGTGTGTTGTGTGATAGATACTGAAGTGAAGGCATTGCGTTTCTTGTTTTGATGAATGGGGACATCTACTTTTGTGTTTTGGAAGGATGATTCTTTAAGTCAGAAGATGGAGCCATCCCAACAATCTTTCTCAAAATCAGCTTTTAACCTTCTTCTTATTATTTTATTTATTTAGGCGTAAGTTATTTCAGCATAAATTTATCTTTATAAAAAGGCTAGATGTCATATGCCTACCACTTAGGAAATCGAAGGAAGAAGCAAGTGGTTGTATGGCAGTATTCTCTGATAATGAAACCTTCCCCCTTGCAGGGAAGCTCAATAAAAAAGGAAATAAACAGTTCAAAATAGTTTCAGGAAGTCCCTGAAACTGAATAGATTCACTGCCACCCTCTCCAAGGATACATAAGCAGTAAAAGCTGCTGTGATTCTCTGACAGAGAAGCCAAGCTTCAGAAAACCAAAGCAAACCAAACCAAACAAAACAAAACCAGACAAAACCAAACAAAACAGAAAACACTCTCAGACAACCAGGGCTTTTACAAGGAAGTAGAAACCAGCTAAACTACCTAGAAAAATAAATATGTTAGAAAAGAATCAGACCAGTTGCCCACCTGGAGAGGACACTCTATACACTGTTGAGCTGCCTGCTGGAGGTTCAGTGTGTTCCATGCTCCCAACTTTTGTGAACTGTCCGTCATTCATTCTGGGGTGAGATTTGGTCACTTCGGCTCCTGTTAGCAGCCTCTTACCCATCTTCCCCTATGTGACCACAATAAAACTTATTGGTTTAACAAGTTGGACGTTAATAGTATCCAGAATTTGATCCATCTTTATTTCTTAGGTGGGGTAAATTGATGTATGTATTCTTACTCCTCATAAAAAGCCTGTCATGCAAAGCAATGTCAAACCTCAGCTACATAGTAAGTTCAATATTCTTCCAATGTACAAATTCCAACAGCTGATACTAAAGGAAAAAAATAGCCAATGCGGCACTATTCTTATTTTCTCAGTGAAAAGCATTTTTTAAATTATGCTACACTCTTAAAGAACTGTATCTTCATGTCTACAAAGTTAAATATATTTCTTTCCTGGAAAAACTGAGTGTTTACAAATCCTTCTGTTTTTGTTCCAATCCTCACTAAAAATATGACTAATAGCAATCAGCAATGTCCATAGTACAGACTGGAAGCTGTTTGTGCCAAAAATTAATATTGGTTTAGTTAAATTGTTAATTTTAAAGTAAGTCACACCTAAGACAAGAATAAAATATAGAGCGATTCTTTGCTGGAATGTAACAGGGATGGATTCCAGTTGAGTTGCCAGTCTGGTCCCTGTTCCTATGTAAAGCCCCTAGAGTATAATACTTAGGCATTTGGCTTCTCTGAGCTTCCAATAGAAAAGGCATTAAACTTGACTTTCAGCATCTCTAGCCTACTCCTCCACACGTTGACACATTTCCCCTGCAAGCATGTTCATGTGACTAAAGAGTTGTGTGGTCAGGTTTGACCAGGTCACAATGGTGACCCCATTTCTGGTCCCAGTTTTCTTTGGGTTTTCTTTCTGTCATTATGCCATGTATGTGACAGAAACAATTTAAAACAGAAAAGATCTGTTTAGCGCTGACATCAGATACTTTTCGTATCCACTATCTTTACATTCAGTTTCTAATCTGGTTTCTGTTGAACTTTTTTTTCCCTCTTTATTCATTTTGCGCTGTATTCATTTACTTTAATGCATTCAAATTCAATGGATTCAATGTTTCATCTCTGTTCAAAAAGAAATGCTATGACAGGAAATACATGACTTAAGTGAAGATAAAAGCAATTTCTTATCCAAGCTTAGTAAAAACAGAAATCCCAATGTACTTTGGAATAAAGCCTTGTTAACAGAGGAGGCTCATGAGTGCTTAGTTATGCCAGGATGCCAAGACCATTCATTCTAATGTATTACATGACAGGATTCTCTCTGCACACATTGGTGTCAAGGTCAGCCCAGGTCACACACTGTAAAATAGGAATGCATTGGTCATCTAGTCTGATTTGTGCTATATTCAATTTATCATCTGATGCTGCCCTTTTCCATATAGTGCTAAACCATTGGATCAAAGCCTACTGAACCTAGAAGCCTAAATTGTTTAAAGAAGTTGTCGCTTGCAAGTCAACATTGGGCTACCAACATTTGATTAGAATACTCTGTCATAGACAATTAAGATCAACCCCTTGACACAGACTTCCATCTTTTTTTTTTTTTTGTTTGTTAGTTTGGTTTTTTTTTTTTTTGAGACAGGGTTTCTCTGTGTAGTTCTGGCTGTCCTGGAACTCAGTCTGTAGACCAGGCTGGCCTTGAACTCAGAAAACCACCTGCCTCTGCCTCCCAAGTGCTGGGATTAAAGGTGTGCGCCACCACTGCCCGGCATCTTCCATCTTTATAATGAAAAAGTTGAGCATGTAGTTGGTTTAGACATGGGACCATAAATTACTACAGCTATATCTTCAGTAAAAAAGTCCCTGGAAATACAAGTTTAGGCTCACTGGAGTCTTAGAAAATACAAATTTTCATTCTGAAGACCACTATGGTAGTATTTTGATATGTAATTATTCTTGACTATTCACTCTTTGAAATGCAGGAGTGTGTGAAGCAAGTCTTAGCTATTGGCCAAAGGCTGGCCACTGACTTTTAAAGGACCTGTAGAGGTTTACTAACCTGAGCTTTGGACTCTACTTTTCTGTTCATCTTCCCTTATCTTCTTCCCTACTCTTCCCTTACTCTTCTTCCCTATCCATTAGACATACTTCTTGACTTGGATTCAATAAGAAGCACGACTATCAAAATGATTTCTGCAAGTAAATAGAAGAAAACAAACTTCCTTAAGTGAAGTCCTGCTTTTAACATGATGGTACAGACTGCACCAAGGGCAAGTATTATGGAGCAAACTGTGTCCTTTAAAAAGTCATATTGACGTCTATGTGAGGTGTCTTATATGTGAACAATTGGGAGACTAGAGCAGAAATATTATAGCTTAAAAGCCAACCTGGGATATATAGTAGTAAGATACTGTCCTTAAGAAAATGCATATGCTAAATCTGTAATTTATTATACCCATGAAGGTGACTTTTCTTTTCTTTTTTTTTAGAAATAAGGTCTTTTTAAATGGAGTCAAGTTAAGGTGAAGTCATGCTTTAACAATGGGTGATAAACCCACTGATATCTGGAGGAGAGGAGATTTGAA
Source organism: Tokudaia tokunoshimensis (assembly GCA_036184795.1). NCBI lineage: Eukaryota > Metazoa > Chordata > Mammalia > Rodentia > Muridae > Tokudaia > Tokudaia tokunoshimensis. The sequence continues at coordinate 124,577,252 of BTHU01000002.1, read as the reverse complement.
GACACACTTAGACCTGAAGGAATAGGGCCATGAGAAAACTGGAGTATCTAAGTATAAAAACTAAGGAGTATCAATGGTTACCATAACAGCAGACATAAGAGACATCAAGGACAAGTGAGGCTTCCCAAGAGACTTAAGAGAAGAAAGACTTCATGGCCTTGAGCTCTGGATTTAAGCTCTAGGATTCAGAACTTCAAGAGAATATAGTTTCAGTTCAATTCATACCCTTGTTGTATGTGTCACTCCAGCCCTAGAACACTATTATAAATAAAATAAGCATAAAAGCTTACCTGCTTTCATGGGATTTGGAAAAGAAGTGACCCAAAAACCTGAAACCCTAATTAACATCCTAGTAAATTTTAATCAGGTGTTATGTATTGGAGAGGGAAACTCTGATGTTGAAAGCCAGTCAGAGAGAGGGCTGCATAGGAAGTGATTTTATGCTCTTAAACCCCAGAGTTTATCCTATTGGAAGCTGATGATGGTTTTAGAGGTACCTTTGTAAGATTTCCATTTTTGAATGGCATTTGAACATAGAACTCGACAGAAACAATGCCTGAGACCAGAACTCAGAAAATAGTTGAGTAAAATGGAGTATGACCATACCGTGGGATGTACAAAGAATACTATTGCATAGTTGGCTCATATCACTGGAGGCATATCAGCTCAATATAGTTTTCAACTGTAGGGTTGAAACTATATCGCATTCTTTAATGGAGCTAAATATATTGCATATCTGTGATGTGCAGATATGAATGCAGTGCTTCAGACTCTCTTGATTGTTACAGGCCCCAGGAAAGGACTGCAGTTATCTATCCTCCCATCCTATTGTAATAGAGAAAGTTATGGGGTTTTTGTATTTGTTCAAGAACCAGTATTTCTAGAAACCTTTAAAATTCCCCACTGCATTTTACTCTAATGGATTCATTCCAAGAAATCTACTTTATCCCTCATAATATGCTCAAAGAACAGTGAAAATGACTGGAGATGTAGTGGTGCTTTTCTTGGAGGTAAATATTAAATCCAATGATCCACCAGCCTCCCTTGTTGCAGTGAATACTGTGTCAGCAGCACTCTGCGATTTATTCACACATCAAACTTAAAGTTGTCAAACTCTGCTCCAGTTCCGCCATAGGTATTCCTGGGGTTTTCATCTTCCTTGTTCCTCGGTGTATCTTGCATGGAATGCACAAGGTTCACTCCCTTTGGCTATTGTCCACCTATTGCAATTATTTCCTTCACAAGCCCCATTTTTCCTGATATAATTATCTCTTGAATGTCAACATAAATGGCTGTCTTTTCTTTCATTACTTAGATAAGGAATGTCATTTCTTTTTCTAAGCATAATTTCTTCCTGCTGCTATACTTTTATTAAGTCCAACTCTGTTCTCTCCTTACAAGAAGAATGTGTCTAATGAAGAAAGCAAATAGAGTTAAAAAGTAAATTTGTCATTATTGCTGTGTTTTAAACTTCAATAACTTCCAAAGAGTCTTAAATTAAAAGAATATTTTGCCTTTGACTACGAAAATATTTTCCTTTGCTTGTTAATTAAAATATTTGATATTTTCTATAATAACAAGGAGACTTTAAGAAATGACTTTATATAAAATTAAAATAATAAGCTATATAGAATGTTTGAATAATATTTTTAAAAAGTAGTAGCAGATAAGTAAACTATGCATGCAATTGAGAGGAATCTAGCTAAACTAGATTAAAAGAGAATAATTGATCTTACATAGCTGGAAACTCAGGAATTAAAGAGAAAATTATTTTTAGTTGAAAAAGTTGTGACAATTGGGTCTGCAGAGATAGTTCAGTGGGTAAAATGCTTGTAGTACAAGCATACACACCTCAAAGTAGATCCTCATCTCCTACATGAAAAGATAGGTATGGAGGCCCTTATTTTAATACCAAGGTTTGGGAATGGAACTAGGCAGATCCAAGGGACTCAATAACAAAGAAGTTTAGCCAGATAATGAACTATAGGCTCAGAAAAGCATGTTTTTAAAAACATTAAGATTGAACTTGAAGGGGAAAGACAACTCAACATTAATTTCTGGCCTTCACAAGTCCTACATAGCCAAGTCTACCTACACACACACACACACACACACACACACACACACACACACACACATGCACACGTACACGCACATGTACACAGCCAGACACTCACCTACTACCACTCACAATTCCAAGAATCATAATGGCATCACTATTGTCATCAAACTGAAGAAACATAGCTGAAAGATATAAAGGAGAGAAGATTCCACCAGATCTTCAAAATTCACTAGATTTTCCAAACATTGGATAACTATTTAAAAACAATGAATTCATGAAATTCTTAGGCAAATGGTCAGAACTGGAAAATATCATACTTAGTGAGGTAATCCAATCACAAAAGAACACACATGGTATGAAGTCACTGATAAGTGGATATTAACCCAGAAGCTAGGAATACCCAAGACACAATTCACATATCAATTGATTTCCTAGAAGAAGGGAGGAGAGACCCCTGGTCCTGGAAAGATTGGATGTAGCAGTGTAGGGGAATATCAGGATAGAGAAGCGGGAGGGGGTTGACTGGGGAATAGGGTGAGGGAAGAGGGCTTATGAGACTTTCGGGGAAGGGGGAACCGGGAAAGGGGAAATCATTGGGAATGTAAACAAAAATTATAGAAAATTTTTAAAAAAGAAGTTTAACTATTTAAAAAGTGCTGTTTCCTTTATTATAATTAATTTTTCTTTTTTATTGGATATTTTATGTATTTACATTTCGAATGTTATCCCCTTTCCTAGTTTCCCATCCAGAATCCTCCTATCCCATCCCCCCTCACCCCGCTTATATGAGGATGTTTCCTGACCCATCTACCCACTCCTACCTCACCGCCCTGGCATCCCCTACTCTGGGGCATCACACTCCCACTGATCTCCTCCCACTGATCCCAGTTAATGCCATCCTCCGCTACATATGCAGGTGGAGTCACGGGTCCCTCCGTGTGTACTCTTTAGCTGGTTGTTTAGTCCCTGGGTACAATCCACAGAACTCAAGAAGGTTAACAAGGCAAAGGGCCCAAGTGAGGATGCCTCAATCCCACCTGGGAGGGAGAAGAAAGCAATCATGAGGGTGGAGGGCAGAAGGAGGGAGGGATCTGGATGGGAGCAGGGAAAAGGAGAACATGATCAGGTTTTGGGGGAAACAGGACTGAAGCACTGACAGCCAGCAGAAAGAATGAAAATCGGCGACCTCTGGAGGTAGGAGGTTGGGGGACCCTCTAGAATGTACCAGAGACCTGGGAGGTGAGAGACTTTCAGGTCTCAAAGGGAAGAGCCTCAGATGAAATGCCCTACAGTTGCCCTACACTGAGTTTCCCCAACTTGGTGATTGTAAGGAACAAAGAAATTTTTACTGGACTAATACCATACTTTGCCTTGCTAGTTGGGGCCCAAAAGAGCTAACAGAATCTGAAAATATTTCAGTCTTTCTAAAGAAGATGGTGTCCATGAATATGCTTCTAATTAGTTCTTAAAAAAGAGGATAAGAAGTCCAGGACCAAAATACCCACAATTCAGTGTCTTGTTACTCCACGTGTCCTGCAACGTAAAGAACAACACACTGCTTTGAAGAAATAGCATACTATGTAAAACAAGGAAGAGGCTGCAGAATGTCATAAACTTTGCCCAAAAGAAGGATAAAAGCCAAAGAAAAACTATAAGGACAGATTGTCAAGAGATGTTGGCTGTCTTTGCTGAGAGCTTCTACTTCTGAGTCCAGAAAAAAAAGTCTTTAAAAGTAAATGATCAAACCATATTAAAAAGATCTGTCCGTCCATCCATCCATCCATCCATCCATCCATCCATCCATCCATCCATCCATCCATCTATCTATCTATCTATCTATCTATCTATCTATCTATCTATCTATCTATCTAGTTTGTTTATTATTTTATATGGTTGAGGGAATGTCTGTGTGAGTTTATGGGTGTGCAGGAGACTGCAGAGGGCAGAAGAGGGTCCCAAGTCTTCTAGGACTGGAGTTACATGCAGCTGTAAATGTCCTTGAGAGTAGTACAGGAAGTGCTGTTGATTGCTGAGCCACCTTTCCAACCTACACTGTCTTATTGTTTATCAGTTTGAGGCTATTGAGTCATGTAAAGTTATTAGCTTTATTTTTTTTTCAAATTGAAATATCTCAGATTAGTGACTGAGAGAAAACACCTTTCTGATTAGCATTGACAAATATCTCCAAAAAGTACTGAAGGGCTCTCGCAGCCACTTTCTTCTTTGTTTTCCCTTGCTAAACCTTATATTACATACAGAAAGTTAGCCACAAAGGCCTATTATTCTCTTATTTGGCCACTTTGTTGTGACTGACTCATTCCTGAGGCTGATCAACAAGGTCCAACTATCAAAACATCAAGGTCTCGAAGTCAAAATTCATTATTTTGACTAACCTCATTAAAATACCTAATAATAGTCTACCAACTCATCCAAACTCATTCTAACCCAGACCTCTCCTTTCTTCCTCCTAAAGTTAACAGTTGCAAAGCTATTTGCAGCTATTTTTGCCTGGATTAGATTCAGCTACCATGTCATTCTTTTTTGTTTAATAAATGACCACTTTGTGTTGGGTTTGTGCTTAGAAATTGGTTTTTGGGTATAGTTTGTGCCTAATCTGGGGTCCAGAAAAAAAGCACCTCACAGTACACATGACTCCCTTAGAGTACAGTGGTTCTGTATCCACTTCTGAACCAACTGTTATTGCTACATCAAGAAAAGAGTTTAATGAATAACCCAGTGAAAGCATGTGGAACCAAAAGACAAAATCTCTACAAGAAGATGAATGAGGTTGCTAAATTGGTGTTCAGAGCTAAGAATTAAGCAGTTAAAGAATAACTTTATTTGTTTTCTAAATCCAAGCAACTGCAATTCTGAGAGAGGTAGAAATGTCTTCTGGAATTATATTATCATAGGGAATGCAAAAAAGCAGCCCAGAATGGCAATCCATAATGAGAGACTGGAGCGAATTATTATGTCTTACTCAAAGTTTCTCAAAGAAGTATTCTAGCTGGTTTTTTGAAGACTGCTTTATCTAAAGTAAAATGTGTATAGCAAAGCACTCTCCCTACATGCAAATTCATTATATACACTGAAGTCTCACAGGATAAGACATTTCTCAATGGTTTTTTTAAGTACAGAATTCTTTACCCTAATTATTTTGTTTGATATGAAAAGAGAATTGTTAGTGATTAAGTCATTTTCTACACTTAGCAACTTAATACAATACAAATAACCAGGTCTTTTCTGCTTCTGGCAAGTTCCTTCATTGACTAGAACAATCTTTCTGTGCTCCAAATTTCAATAATGCTTGGTTTATGCTATTTGCAGTAACATTACTACATTCTGTTTTAAATATTAGTGAATGGTTTCTTCATATTCTATTTAGTAAGGTTTTGAATCGCATATAATAAGAAGGTAACAGCCCTAATAGTGAAGTCTGAGCAAGTACACTGTCAGCATGCACTCTAATATGAGTGCATGCTGCCATACATCTAAACATGTGATATATTTGTTCAGTTTTATAGATTGAAATCCTGTAAGTTACAAAAGTAGATTGACTTGTGTCAACAACCGATAGGAGATGCAGCTAAGATATTAACGCCATGTATGTTGCTCGAAAGATCCTGGAATAAGTTGAAGGTGTCATGACTAGAAAAAGAAAGCCTCATTAGGTAGGTAAATACACAGTGCAGGCCATAGACAATAGAAGAAGGGGTGACAACATGGACATGTAGGAAATGTGATAGATTTAAAGCATTTTTAGGAGAGCAAACATTTTCATGTACATGTTAAAATTGGCTCCGTCTGCAAGCGTTCTATTTTACAAATACTTAGAAAACATTTTTAGCCTGGGCAATAGAACTATGTGTCTGTTTTCTCCATAATGAAAAACTGCCTCCCAAAAGAAAGAGAGGGGCTCACAGGCTCAGGAACCCTCTCCATAATGTCTCAGAAGTAACAAAAGGTAATCAGAGAGGAGGCATCTGTGTGATGGGGTTGTCTGCAGTATGGGCAGATGCAGGTTTCATGAGTCACCACCAATAGTGACAAGGGATTTTTAACAGCAAAACTGACATTGAGTCAGTCATATTTCTGTGGGTACTACTCACTGAACTCCTATAAGAGACCCTAATGAACCCATCGGCTCTCTGGGTAGAATTAATTCTTTGCTCCATTTTTGATTCTCTATGTGGGTGAAAAGCATTTGTTCCAATCTTTACAGGAAAAACCACAAGACAATGATTCTTGAAGACTACTCTTAGTGTTCACACTACTCCACATGTTTCCTTGAAAGACTTGAATCCCCACTAGCTTATGTGCATGAAAGAATTCTCAGGTGAGCATAGGATGTGTGATTCCCTTGGGTCTCAAAAGAGAAAAAAGAAACCAGGTATGGTGTCTTCAAGGATCCAGTAATTAGCCACTTTAATTAAGGCAAAAAACTCATTTCTAGTAATTCTGATTCTGAGGACGCTGAGGGATGGTGGTCTTGGTTGCTGGGTTTCCACCAACTCTGAAACTTAGATACTTCTGTATTTGTTTCTTCTAAGCATTGCATAATTTCTCTGAACAGCTACCCTTTCAAATGATAAACTCAAACTTAATTGCACATTTTTTTACTTATATAGGAGATTAGTCATATCAAATTATGTAACGAATAACCAATTAAGATTAGGAGAATCTTATTAAAATTTCAAACCACACTTTGCTAGCCCACAATTTTCATTCATCCAACAAAATTCTAGTTATTTTATATAATATTATACAAAAATATAATTTATTATACTGCATATACTTTATATATAAATTATAATAATTTATATAAATTAAATGTAATTTAAATAAAATGACCAGTGTCATTTTAGTACTACAGGACACCTGATAGTTAATAGTCTCCATTCTGGGGGCAATTTTCACATTATATTTAAAAAGTATAATAGAAAAATTTGAGTCATACAGATTTGACTAAATTCTAGATTTCTAACAATAATGTAAAATATATCCTATTACATTGAGTGTTTTCTCATTGTCCTTTCAAGTATGTATGTGTGTGTGTGTGTGTGTGTGTGTGTGTGTGTGTGTGTGTATGTGTCTGCATGTAGAGAAAAAAAATGACTATTGGATATGTCACAGAAGACAGTGAACAGAGTAAACTCCCATAACTGCGACTTCTCCAATTTTCGTTCTCAACAATTCTTTTTGTTCTTCCAAAATAGTCCAGCAGAGGGCGAATGTTCTCTGCTTCAGTATAATCTTAGAAGAAAGTTGTTTCTAAATCCTACATTTCCTGTCTTTCCTGTGACAAGACACTGGGCTTCTTCACTGGTGGGATCGCTAAGTGACATTCTTCTCTTGCAGATTTTCCTAGTTAAACAGACCATGGCATAATGAACACAGTAAGTGACAATGATGTCATTTTTCTCTTCTCATATTCACAGCTTGTGTTTTGTTTTTAAGTAAAATAAGCTCCCTGAGGCATATTTTTTTAAATTGTTTTTTTAAATGTTATTTCTATGCCTAATTTTGTGTTGCTATAAAACTTGTTCCTTTAATTCTATATGGATGCATAAGACAGAAAAGAGAGGAAGCCAAAATATGAAACAAACATCAAGAAGCATGAAGCAAAGTGCATTGCAGAAGTTACAAGAAAGCTTTTGGAAATTTGGGCTCAATCCTAAGCAGCAAACTGTCCTTACTTCATATTTAATTCTGTGAGCACTTATTGTACCCTCCACAATGACAGCTTCTGGAAAATACACTGTGAATTCCACAAGAAGTTGCCAGCTCTTTGGTTCAAAACAATCTTCCTGAATTAATCTTTAGTCATGGAAGAATACAGCATACTTTTGTGCTTCTATTGAAAGATAGCAATGGATTGTCTTTCTTGAAATGGACTTACTCAGTGTCCAAAATTTAATACACTAAGATCTTGTATGGCTAATTTTAATTCAAAATGCTGGATGCTTGGCTGTAGTATTATTTTTCTTTTGAATTAGTTGGTTGGCTTTATTCTCATGAGCAGCAAATAAATACAATGTCTTAACTGTGTTGCCAAAGAGAACTATAAAGAGTGAAGCCGAAGTTACTTATTCATTCCTTCCACAACTCTGCAGCGCACCAAATGCTGCATGGGCAATGGTCAAGCTGGTTGAATAGAGAGACTGGTTCCCATCCCAGAGCTTGCAGCTTGTCCACTGAGTAGCTCAGCTCAAACTGTTTGATATCCAGTTTTATACACATAGGACCACCTTGATTGTCTATGCTTATACAATCACATAAATTGAATTCATCTGCCTGTATAGTGTTGTCCCTTGTTTTTCTTCATTATCAAGAAATGCTGCTGACTAAGAAACTTGTAGTTATCTTCCCAGTGTTTAATGAGCCTGCCATGTTTCATTTCGGTATTCCCTATGAATAATATATAACTACTTCTCACATTTTTACTAGTTAGGATATTCTACTTCCCAATATATCTTCTGACTATCCATGTTGTAATTCATAATATAACAGTACATATAGTCTTTATATTAAATAACATACTGATCACAAGTCTTCTCTCTTTCTAGTCTCTATTACATGGTCATTTGTAAAAATCACCCTCTTACATGCTCTGACTCTCAGTTCTCTTGTGCCTTTGATGTTCCCTTTACTTACTGTGCAAAGATTTACGCTAGAAAACTACAATCTCATGCCATCCTCTATCAAGATCTATATAGCTGCACATATTTCCAGAAATACAGGAAAGCAGAATTATTTCTCCTTTATGAACTCAACATTCATGCCAACACTTAAATGGGCCTGTCAGATGTCCTTGCTCTCAAGAGTATATAGTAAGTAATACATTAAGTACCCTATATTAAATTATTATAACAAATTACCAGATACAATTAAATGACAAAGAAGAAAAGTTTATTTATTTCATGATTTTGGTGGTCCTGGTTCATAATTAACTGGCTCTGTTGTTTTGCCAATTGTTGGCAGGCTCATCATGACAGAACACACATGTTATGGTACATGCCTGATGGTAACATTCCACAGCCTCTTGCCTTCATGACTGGCACCCTCCTTCTAGGTCACACTTCTGCGAGATGTCTATCCCCTTCCACTCTTGTATTTTGTCAAGAAACCTCTTTTGTCCTAATTATCACAGTGTTCTCTGTCTGCATCTTTGACAAGCACATCCTCATCTCCAGACATCACATTTCCACACATCATCTAGCATTTTTAACATTCCTTAGCTCCCATAACACTCACCCTGACCTGTTCTCCCATCACCTGGTGTCACTCACCCAACAAGAAACTGCTCGACTCTACCATAGTGTGTATACTGTTTAACTAAGGGGATTTTTCTGGCTACTCTTTGTCTTTTATCCTCTGGTACATTTTTCACTTTCTAACACAGTTCTTGGATAAAACACTAGGCAAAAGTACAAATGGCTATATCTAGTAGAAAGAGAACATTTGGTTAAAAAGGATTCCTACTTGTGAACTTGCCACTACCCCTTTAAAATTCAGTCACCTCTATCGAGTTCATTTGTGAAAGGCCTAAGCCACTTTACAGTTCTACCCATAGTACAATATTCCTTTACAACGTTGCGAACTTTGTATTCTACTTCGTGGGTCAAATTATTCTGATGAAATAAATAGGTCAAAATGAATCTTTTCCTGTACTGCTTTTCATAAAAGACTGAGTTGAACATTATGTAATACTACTGTATTGCTCATTTATATTACCTGCTCTCCTCTCTCTATGTCTGTTGCTCGATATGTCCTTCCCTCCTTCCCTTCTTCCTTACTACACTCTCTCCTCCAGTAGCTTTGGGAATCAAATTCCAAGCCTTGTGAATGTTAGCTCAGCACTTTCCCGTTGAATGCCGTCTCTGAAACCAATCTATATTTCTCAGTAAATGATCCAGAGCTTTAGACAGACGCCAGGCGTTGTAGAATCACACTTTCTTTTGCTCCATGTATATTTCATAACTACAAGATTCCTTGGGTAGGCAAGAATTGGGTGTTGAATTTTAAGCAACTATTTTATCCCTACCTTTTCACTTTCCTGATTATTGAATGGCAAGACATGCTTTCCCTATCACTCAACCATCCACACCCCATTGCAAACAAACAAACAAACAAAAACAAGTGAAAAACCAAAGACACTTCATTAATGTAATGACATTTCTGGTAATTTTTTAGTTCACACATTTAATAGAAGTAATACAGATTTTAAAAATACAGAGTGTGTGAATAGCAAACTAGTGGAAAGTATTAAAAAGTGGTGTAAGATACTGGCTTATATTGCAGAGGGAGCACTGAGTGGGAAAAGGCTTTGGGGATGGCTATTCCATTCTTTCTTCTGGTCTCCATGCACTTATATAGTTAGTTTCTCGCACCTCTGAGGTCTGCAATACCAAGGAAGGAAAAGTTACAGTGAAAGGAAACTATGCAGAGAGTTCTTAATGTGCACTTCTTGCTGATTTTGTGTTATTTTTGTTTTATGCACAGAGTCTGAAGCAGCCCACACTGGACTCCAAGCATGCCTTTACATTCCTGATTCTTCTGCATCTCTTCTCAGAGTGCTGGGGTTACAGGTGTGAACCATCGCCCCTGACTATACGAAGTTCTTAACTGATGCATACTTCGAAAAGAGAGAATCATTGTTCCTTTTTTTTCTTTTTCTGCATTCTTTTTAATTAATTAATTTATTTATTTTTACTTATTCCCTTCACATCCCTCTCACTGTTCCCCCTCCTGGTGGTCACCACTCCCAACAATCCTTCCCCCACTTCCCTTCCCCTTCTCTTCTGAGGAGTGGAGTTCCCTGGGTATCCCCTCACTGGCACTTCAAGTCCCTGAGAGACTAGGTGCTTCCTCTCCCATTGAGGTCAGGCAAGGCAACCCAGGTAGAAGAACATATCCAACATACAGGCAGCAGCTTTTGGGATAACCCCTGTTCCAGTTGTTTGGGACCTGCGTGAAGACCAAGCTTCACACCTGCTACATATGTGTGGGGAGGCCTAGGTCTAGACTGTGTATGTTCTCTGGTTGGTGATTCAGATTCTTAGAGCCCCAAGGGTCCACATTATTCAACTCTTTTGGTTTTCCTGTGACATTTTTATCCCCTTCAGGTTCACTGGCAGATATTAGATCAGTCTGGCCTATGTAGCTTTTCATGTGTTCTCTTTTGTACCCAGAATCCATTCAGACCCATCCCCTGTCCCTCATAGAACTTGACACATTACTCTGATGTCTCATGCTCTCTCTTATCCAGTTTATAATCTGGAAGAACACATTCATCTTAATGACAGGGAAGTTTCCCAGGATCTTTCAGCAGCCTGCAAGATTATCCACAGGTATGATACCCACACACCAGACAGAACTGTCACCTTCAAATGTAAGGCGCCAGCAGTCTCTCCCTTGAGTCAGGAAAAGGCCTTCCCACTGATCTTTAGATAAAGGTCACACAGTGAATATTTTCTTACCATAGAACCTGGGAGCATTTCCCAGAACAGCATGGGTCACCTTATATATACTCTTTGTAAATACTCTCTTCTGTTCTCCATTTTACCTCAGTCCCTACACAGATCCATTTAGAATTTAAGTCACAATATTGAAAAATTTGTTACTTCTTTATATACTTCCACTCACTGCTTATATTATGGCCCAAAGCCTGCCTTTTGACTGAGGGTTATGGTATAGATTAAAAGTTCCATGTCCAATACTCTGTTACAAGCCTGTCATTCAAATACTTTATAGTCTCTACTCCATTTTATTCCTTCTTAATAGAGTCTTGCTGGGTAGCTTGGAGGAGAGATAATGATGCTTCTCACTTAGCACTTGACTTTTAGAAATATATGTGTGTGCAACCATACTCACAGGTGTTAAAGGCATGCTCAGTTGGTCACACAAGGTATTACAGTTTTCATCCAATCAAGCACTTCAGTACTTCCCCAAGATGTGAGTTTTCTCCAGAAAGACTATCTCTAGCCCAAAACAACACAAATATTCTTTACTATTTTCCTCTAAATTGTTTACAGAATAGCTTATTTATATTTAAGTACTAAAATATTGACCTATGTGAGATTCAGTTTGATATTATTTTTAATATGAGTCATTTTCTTGGGCAATTTATGCAAATTGGAAGTTATTTAGTATTAAATGGCTATGCGTCTCCTACTGATCATCGCCACCATTATATCCTGGGCATGTTTCTAACTGTTAAGGCAGATTCAGACTGGATCATGCAGTATCTTTACCCACTAAGTGAAAAGCATCCTTTGTTAACAAAGGGAAGTTAATTTGAGTTACTGATGTGAGCAATCCCTCTATTTCCCATGTTTCTACAGTATCTAGAGAAGGCCCAGGAGCAATATTGAAACTGCTTTTTCCATTTTCTGGTCTTGTTCTATACATCAAAATAAAAGTTAGATAACAAACTATTAGTAACATAAATTCACTTATTATTTTTCATAATTTGTTAATTATAAAACATGATTGAGGTTAGAGAGATGATGTGTGTGGGAGTGGAAGAGGCTAAAGTACTTGCCATGCAAGTATGAGGACTTGGGTTCAGATACCTGGTATCCTCATAAAGGCCAGTGGGCACAGCAACCAACCTGTAATTGCATAGTAAGAAGGTAGATATAGGGATCTGCAGAGAAAGCTATGAGGACCAGCCACATTAGAAAGCTCCAGGTTCCAGTGAGAGCCCCTGCCTGCCTCATTAAATAAGGTGGAAAAGTAACCAAGGTTGATTCCCAGCATCAAACTTGGGCCTCTACACACATGTGCACATAGACACATGTGTACCCGCATACACACATGTATAATTGACAACACATGTGAAAACGTGTGTACACCAACACAACTATCAAAATAAAAAATAAGTTGTAAGGAGACGAATGAAAGATATTAATCATATAAATCTCACTTTATATTCTTTTTAATTTTATTTTATTTTCTAAGTTTTTTTTATTTACATTCAAAATTCCCGTTTCCTCCCTCCCCAAAGCATAAGCCCCCTTCCCTCCCTCTTTTCCCCATTCAACCCCCTCTCGCTTCTCTGTCTTGGCATTCCCCTACATCCAGTCTTTCCAGGACCAGGGGTCTCTCCTTACATCTTCTTGGAAATCTATTGATATGCGAATTGTGTCTAGGGTATTCTGAGATTCTGGGTTAATATCCCCTTATCAGTGACTGCATACCATGTGTGTTCTTTTGTGATTGGGTTACCTCACTAAGGATGATATTTTCAAGTTCTGACCATTTGCCTAGGAATTTCGTGAGTTCATTGTTTTTAATTGCAGAGTAGTATTCCATGGTGTAAATATACCACATCTTCTGAATCCATTCCTCCATTGAGGGACATCTGGGTTCTCTCCAGCTTCTGGCTATTATAAATAAGGCTGCTGTGAACATAGTGGAGCATGTGTCCTTATTGCATGCAGGTAAAGCCTCTGGGTATATGCCCAGGAGTGGTATAGCCGGATCCTCCAGGAGTGTCATGCCCAGTTTTCTGAGGAACCACCAGACTGCTTTCCAGAGTGGTTGTACCAGCTTGCAATCCCACCAGCAGTGGAGGAGTGTTCCTCTTTCTCCACATCCTCGCCAACAACTGCTGTCTCCTGTGTTTTTGATCTTAGCCATTCTGACTGGTGTGAGATGGAATCTCAGGGTTGTTTTGATTTGCATTTCCTTAATGACTAAGGATGATGAGCATCTCTTTAGGTGCTTCTCAGCCATTAGATATTCTTCAATGAGATCTCTTTGTTTAGCTCTGTACCCCATTTTTTAATAGGGTTACTTGGCTCTCTGGAGTTTAACTTCTTGAGTTCTTTGCATATATTGGATATTAGCCCTCTGTCAGATGTAGGGTTGTTAAAGATCATTTCCCAGTTAGTTGGTTGCCGCTTTGTCTTTTTGACAGTATCTTTTGCCTTGCAAAAACTGTAATTTAATGAGGTCCCATTTGTCATTTCTTGATCTTAGAGCATAAGCTATTGGAGTTCTATTCAGGAAATTCTCCCCTGTACCCATATGTTCAAGGTTCTTCCCTAGTTTCCTTTCTATTAGTTTCAGTGTGTCTGGTTTTATGTGGAGGTCCTTGATCCACTTGGAATTGAGCTTAGTGCAAGGAGATAAGAATGGGTCAATTTGCATTCTTCTGCATGTTGACCTCCAGTTGAGCCACCACCATTTGTTGAAAAGGCTATCTTTTTTCCACTGGTTGGTTTTAGCTCCTTTGTCAAAGATCAAGTGACCACAGGAGTGTGGATTCATTTCTGCGTCTTCAATTCTGTTCCATTGATCTACATGCCTGTCACTGTACCAATACCATGCAGTTTTTAACACTATTGCTTTGTAGTACAGCTTGAGGTCTGGGATATTGATTCCCCCAGAGGTTCTTTTACTCTTGAGAATAGTTTTAGCTATCCTGTGTTTTCTGTTATTCCAGATGAATTTTTGAATTGCTCTTTCTAACTCTATGAAGAATTGAGTTGGGATTTTGATGGGGATTGCATTGATTCTGTATATTGCTTTTGGCAAGATGGTCATCTTTACTATATTAATCCTCCCAATCCATGAGCATGGCAGATTTTTCCATCTTCTGAGGTCTTCTTCAATATCTTTCTTCAGAGACTTGAAGTTCTTGTCATACAGATCTTTCACTTGTATGGTTAGAGTCACACCAAGATACTTTATATGGTTTGTGTCTTTCGTGAAGGGTATCATTTCTCTTACTTCTTTCTCAGCCTGCTTATCCTTTGAGTATAGGAAGGCTACTGACTTGCTTGAGTTGATTTTATATCACTCCACTTTGCTGAAGTCGTTTATCAGCTGTAGGAGTTCTCTGGTAGAGTTCTTTGAGTCGCTTAAATATACTATCATATCACCTGCAAATAGTGATAGTTTGACTTCTTCCTTTCCATTTTGTATCCCTTTGACCTCCTTTTGTTGTCTAATTGCTCTAGATAGAACTTCAAGTACTATATTGAAAAGATATGGAGAGAGAGGGCAGCCTTGTCTAGTCCCTGATTTTAGTGGGATTGCTTCAAATTTCTCTCCATTTAGATTGATGTTGGCTACCGGTTTGCTGTAAATTGCTTTTACTATGTTTAGATATGGGCCTTAAATTCCTGATCTTTCCAAGACCTTTAGCATGAAAGGATGCTGAACTTTATTTTCAAAAATCCTAATAAGTAAAATATTATTTTACCTCTATTAGTAGAATAACAGTAAAATAATTATCCCTTGCAAATTTTTCTTTCTAGAATTAGTTTTATTCAAAAATACCCTATTTTTGATGCAATGTCATTCCAAATATATTCAATAAATACCAATGTTATATGTTTTTGACATTGTATCAACATTCCTTTTGAAATTGAAAAACAGGAAAAGATTTTTTTTTCCAAACTGAGCTGAGTCTCTCCATTTGTCTGTCCATTTATCTATCTGTGATAGATAGTAGAACAATGCACTGAAATGACACAAATATCATTCCAGTTGCAATAAATGGGATTATGTTTGCCCCTGAGTGAGAAGACACAGAGGGCAGGAATATCAGAGCATTTTACTTTTGCTGCTATTTGTTCTGTAGGTCACAATTATACATGCCTTTATTTAAAAACACTTTGACCAGTGAGCTCCAGGTAGTAATGAAATCTAATGGCTCAAATGAAATAATGCCAAAATGTAAGCTTCACTTGAAGAGAATCTGTAGTTAAACATGAGCCATATGGAGAATATTGCACAGTATGCTATCCATACCACATCTATAATGAATCTTTGTAAGGATGAAGACTTAATTAAAAATTACACACCAATCTGTTAGCTAGAAGTTTGAGGTCAGGCTTGGCAGATTAAGCACTCAGAACTTCCTCTGCCATATGCTTCAATCACCGTGTGGTTTCCGGGGGGAAATTTATGTGACCA
Source organism: Tokudaia tokunoshimensis (assembly GCA_036184795.1). Lineage (NCBI taxonomy): Eukaryota > Metazoa > Chordata > Mammalia > Rodentia > Muridae > Tokudaia > Tokudaia tokunoshimensis. The sequence continues at coordinate 124,561,261 of BTHU01000002.1, read as the reverse complement.
TTGATTGCATATATTTCAAGTGAAATATACGGTTTGAGGAAAGCCACACAGGCAGGCAGGAGCCAAACTTAGTTCACTACTAATCTCATCTGAATATGCTAACTGTTCTACAAATACTGATTTGATTACAAGGAGATGGGGAAAAGACGTGAGGCAGGGAAATGAATCCATATTTTATGTATTTTAAACTATGAATGATTTGAATATGCAAAATGAAATATAGTTCATTTCCTTTCCAGGAAATAAAACTCCAATCAAGTTATATTATGTATTTGGCTTGGCATATAATATAAGAGAAACTCATCCCTCAAGAAAGATTTGGATTCATTCTTCAAGCTCTTTTCCAAGCTGATTTTAGATTTCGACACATACATTCATACGCACATGTGTACACACATACATACCACCACCACTACCACTACCACTACTACCACCACCACCACCACTAACTAGTGCCTGCCTTTTCTCTGTCCCTTTGTTCTCCATTTCAGCCACCTGCATAGCTGCTCTGGCTCTTCCCATGTTGTGGAACATGTATCTGGCTCACACTCATCTTACCACTTGAAAGTCTAACAGCGACTTACAAGAAGCATGAAGGCAAAGATTGTGCAAAAACAATGATCATGAGAAAGACAGATCAATAGCGAAATCAACTGGCATTCAGTCTGTATGTGATATTTCTAAATGCTGTATCCCAAGTATATTTCACAGCACCTCTCTTCAAAAAGGAATAGCATTTTGAGAAAATGGGTTGTCTCATTCCTACACATGAACACGTATGATACAATGCGAAAACTAGACAATCTGCAAGGGACAGACAGCTTAGAAAACCTGGTTGCCCACTGTGAGGGAACCTGAGTGAAGCACAGACACCTGGAGTGTAAAGAAGTTTGTAAACTCATGTTGTTGATTTCAAAAGATAGATAGACATACTATGGTTGATGATTACACCTGGCTCTTGGACTATTGAGAAGGACAGCACTCAGGTTGTTCAACAAAGGAAAGGAGTTGAATGGATTCAGACCCCTAGAATAATCCAGTGAAACTAACAATGGCTTCTGTCCTTATACCCCAGGCATCCTAACAGCTGCACTTTAGGATTGTGATGATATTTCCTAAATTATCTTTTCAAAATGCAAAGGAACATTCAGTATCACAACAAAGGCTCTGCATCCAAACAGAAGAGTGATGGAGATTACACCAGTAAAGGATCTAAGACAGACTTATGACATTTTAGCACCCACCCAAACTGAGAAAATATTTGGAGCAATGTTTGGCAGCCTGATAGAAACATAAAAACAAGGAGAACATAGCATGAGAATATCTGAAGTTGAAATTTTCTTTTTAAAAAAATCACACTTTAGAAATATTAAGTTTGTATTCAAGTAGAAAGGCACAATTTATTTGATTTTATAACCTCTACAGGGAGTAGACAGAATTTCACTATGAGACATACCTAGCCATCATTCAATACATGTTCCCTGATGTCACTCTCTACTAGGCCCTGTTCTGCATTCTGGTAGTGAAACTGTGAACATTAGAAATTCTCTAATGAAAAAGTCACATGTGTTATGTAACATTACAAACAGCTAAAAATTAGTTCAGGGCATTGATGGATAATTGCTGTGAAACTAATTTGCCTTGAAAAAACAAGAGTTACCTGCGGGAACAATTCTTTAAAAGATGAATACAAGGATGAAATTAGCCATAGGGAGATCAGGATGAAAGGTCACTTTTCTTTAGGGTATGGGCATTGGTAGGTTGACCATGCTACAGTGGAAGACTTCATACCTGTGTACATATGGGCATCACTAATTAGACTCTGTGGGTTACTAATTATTTCATTAAAAAAATATGCAGGTGGGATAGGAACATCTTAGGGGGTCTCATCACAGAGATAAAGCCAGGTGGCAAAGGTGAATACTATTAAAATGCATTGAATATATGCATTGAGTTTTCAGAAAAATAAACAGAATGTTATCTTTTAAAGAAGTATAATATTCTAGGATAATAAGAATTCTTGTCCAAAATGACTGAAGTAGACTCAGAAGGAGCCAGTGTGTAACTATAACTTATGAGGGAGGGAATAGCTTAGAAGACAAACCTCAGGGAAGCTGGAGGCATCTGTAGTCCAGAACAGAGTCCCTGAGTGAATAACTGTACTGGGTTGTATAGGCTAAGATTTTTTAAAAATCTAACGAACTTTTAATAAGGATTTTTAAATGCTTTCTATCCCCTCTGGCCCATTGTCCAATGATGGGGAAGAAAAAATGGCAAATAGGACAAGGGGATGTGGACCTGTTTAGAGGTATTTCTTTGGGGAAATATCAATCTCCTTTTGACAGGGTACCAGCAGCACAGTTCAATAGTATCAGGATAGCAAATACAAAGGAAGAGTAGTGGTAAAATGATCCAACAGAAACAGTCAGTCCTAGAGTAAGTGGGAGCCACCAGGACCAGCCAGGGTGCCAGGAAAAGTTCTCTGCTGTGCCTTTCTCAATGAAGTGAAGATTGGCTAAGACAAAGGTGCAAAACCATTAAGAATTGCTAAGCTAGTGGTACAAATGCCCCAGCATTGTCCACTGAGTCTTATTTATACTTCCTCTAAACATCATGTGTCCTCCCATGGGTTTTGCCTCAGCATAATACCACCTGAGTCTGTATCACATGACCCAAACAAAACTTCAGGGTGTAACCACAATATGAAACCACTGAAGCTTTCAAATAGAAACAACATGGTATTTATTGTTCAAATCAATATTTTTTAAGTGAAAAAATGTGTTTTCCTTAATTAGTAGGTTAGAACTACAGCCAGAAACAGGCCAATCTAAACAAAGTGACACATAGGGATGGTCGACGGTTTCAAACAGGTGTGCAAAGATGTGTTTGGACATTTTTGAAGAGGTCACAAAACACCGAAGAATTTATTGACATTGTTTTTGAGTTGTTGTACAAATGTAAGCACAGAGAATAATTAACCATCTTTTTCATCAGCCCATAAGATAAAGAATAGTAGATTCAACAAGGGTGCCAGAAGACATTGCTAAATACTGAGCTATCCTTTTGGATATAGAGACAACTGGACTTGATACTGGTGAGAGAGTAGGAGGCTTATAGAGATGAAGAGCAATGTTGGGTTCCCTGGCTCATGTCTCTGATTCCAGCACTCAGGATGCTGAGGCACAGAGATGGCCATGAGTTTGAGACTAGCTAGTGCTATATAGTTTCAAGCTGACCTGATTTCCGTAGAAAGATCCTAACTAAAACAAAAACAGAGTAAAACACACACACACACACACACACACACACACACACACACGAGTAGAGAAGTAGAATTAACAATGACTTAGTTTACAGATGAGTAATTAGATAGATTAAATGTCCAGTGTCGCTGGAGAGGAAACTTTCTGGGACTATGAAGAAGATTTCTATTAAAAAAACAACACTTTATAGGTTTCTGGTGTGTATGTGTGCGTGCGTGCGTGTGTATGTGTGTGTGTGTGTGTGTGTGTGTGTGTGAGAGAGAGAGAGAGAGAGAGAGAGAGAGAGAGAGAGAGAGAGAGAGAGAGAGAGAGAGAGTCGAGAGTTCAGTGTGTAAGTGTGGGCATATACATATACCATCAAGACCTATCAATCTGGGCTGAGCACCCTAGGATCAATTGATTGCTCACTGCAATTTGAATAATTGTGGCTTTCCATGGTGGTCTTCATCTGCTGTGAAAATAAGCTTCTTTGTCAAAGGTTGAACGTTCCAGTCATCTGTGGGTTTGAGTATAAGTGCTTAGAATGAAATTAGGACTAAGTAAAGTGATAATAGTAAGTTATCCTCTATGATCCATGATCTCTTTGTCCCCAGATATATGGCTAGTCATCCATTTCCAGGCAATATTTCTCTCTATTGAGTGGGCCTTAAGTCCAACAAAACAGCTGCTGATGCTACCATGATAAATGTGACATGATTATATCTTTAAGGATATCTTTCTATGATGTTAATTGCTGTGGATCATAACTATTACAACTGGGGATAGGACAATTGACTATTTCTTCTTTGGCAGCTTGCATACTGCTTTCTGGTATAATGGTAGTTAGTCCTCAGGAAGGAGTTTTCCATATCAGAGCCAGCTAAAATCTTCTACGTGCTGTGTCCAGAGTGCATGTAGTCGTTATCAGCATCACCCATTTTGTAACCTTCACCGACCTTCAGAATTCAGAACAATTTGTAAATGACCAGGCCATTCTCATCATGAGATTTCTGAGTCTGATCTTTAAAACATTTCAGTGAGAATCATCCTTTGTGTTTGCATGCAACTCATCTTATGAGGCCCCACTGTAAGATGTTTTATTACAGATATGTTAGGACTGTGGAATCTAAACTGTTCTACATAGAAGGTTGTAAAGCATTACTTTTGACTTCTTGGTTGACACATTAACACTTCATTAGGTGTGGAAGTATTGTATAGATGTGCCTATTTGACTGGGATACACAACTCTGCATTGTGATTGGTTATCATCATTTTGATGGGCTATATCTACTACAATGAGAAGTTTCTTTGCGGAGGGGTGAGGTCCACATTTGTCTCTGTGTATAGAAGTGTTTCAATTGCAGTTAGGGATTATGCTGCTTTAGTAATGTAGTGTTTAGAGGTTCTCCAAGATGACTTGACTATTCTTGTGTAGATGGCTACATTTCTAGTACCAGGCATAATATTCCTCTTGTTGAACAGATCTTAAGTTCAAGTTGAGAGTTATTGGTTATTTCCAAGGCATGCATGCCACTGTTACACCATTAGGATTATTGTGCTGTGCTGATCACTGTTGTGGTTCAAAAGTGTCATGGCTGGGTAAGACAGTTGGTTGCTTCCCTCTTTTTGGAAGCTTGCATAGCACAGGAGATAGCTTTTTAAAAGAAGATGTCTACGATAAATTTACACTTATGGTTGTTATTGGAATATATCTTTTCAACAAGTACTTCATATAGTTTGGAAAGTTTCCTTACATAAAGATTTTAGCACACATTTTGCTCTGATGTTTCTCTGAGTCACCTCATACTTTATCCTGCAGTATTTGAGCAGATTCATGTACAGTATTTGATTTCCATTATATTGCAGCTCTATGTGTTTGTTCTCTTTTTGTGCTTAAAGAAAGTGACTTGTGAGAGTAAATAGTGAAAATGTACATTACATTTCTAAAATTTAAACAAAATCAAAGTTTAATTTTGTCTCATGTAAATTGTATATATTTATACATATATATATATATAATGTTCCCTATAATAGAAACACTCTTCTATGAATCTTTAAGTATATGTTGTCTAAATATACAGTTGTGCACAAGATCATCGAGGTGAAACATTCCTTATCCAGCTTTACATGAGATGCTGTTTCTGATTCTTAGTGTTATATATTAAGGTTTCTTTTTCCTTTTCTGAAAATGATGAATAAAGACCTCAGTAAGCCTGAATATATTACCTACTGAAGAACATAGATGCAAAGTGGAACTAAACTAACTAATATTAACAGATAATTAATCATTAATATTGATAACTCTCTTTAGGTATCTTCCCATATTAAAATATTTATATATCTATTTCAAATTGATTTCTTACATCTGCAAAATAGATGAAGGGGGTAATTATAGTTACAGTTTAAGCCAACACCCTTAGAAAATTATTGCTTTGCTCAACTTATTGTATATTAAGTCTTGTATCAAGGCTTAAACTCAGTACATTTTACCTTAGATCTGAACTTACCCAACCTGAAAATTTGAATAAGGTACCTTCTCTTATTGTTGACTTGATTTTGACATGTACACAATAGCCTAAGAGTCATCCTCCCCTTTGGTTTATCAATTCCTCTTTTGTCAAAATTTAGGAGTCTCTTTATCACAATGAAATTTTTGTGGGCACAGGTTTGAGATCCTTGAAATCTTCCTGCCTTTAGTGTCCTAAGTATTGACATTTCAGGAACACACCAACATTCTTAGTTAGCCCAAGTTCCTTCTAATTGTGCTTCCTAAGAGCGAAAAGCTCTCAGTTTGATTTGGCAATATGAGAAAATGTATAAGATTTATGATGCAGAATATCATTGGAATATTAACTGCCTGTGTTGTAAGTGAAGGTATATAAATCATGAAATTATAGATTAAATGACTTTCCAATTAGTTTATCTCTACTTAAATAGGTGAAAGCGACAGAATGGCTTGAACTTAGAAAGTTTAGAAACATCCCAAAGCTCTAATGCCCTGAACTTACACTGTGCAGAGCTATTAAAATCACGCACTGTAGTAAATTTATAATACCTTGGTTCTTATACATGTCTGATGCCAGCCAGAGGCTAGATTTATGGACTATCATACATTATGTATCAGCCATAAAAAGTCTCATGCTTTTGCACTAAATTTCAAGAAAATAAAAATTCTGACAAAAGAAGTATGGCACTAAAAATGAAAGCCCTTCAGCTCATGATCGCGCCTTACAGGTGCTTTTGCGCTCAAGTGCGTATTTGTGTTTAGATCCTCACAAAAGCACATCAAGACATTAATAGTGGTTTTCAGAAGCCAAAGTGGTGTCTAGAAGGGAAAAAGCTTTTAGTTCAGCAGAAATTGAGTCAGTTTTTTTCATCTTAAGGTTCATGAAGGTTTTAGTGGGACTAAGACTGGAAATCACTCCTGCAAAAGGTCATTAGCCCAAAATAAAACTGCATCTTGATTTTTCGGTTGAGTGACATAGAAGAAAAATAATATGTTGACTGCATTTAATAAAAATCACAATTAATGGAGAATAAAGACTGCCATAAAATACTGACACAAGTGTTGGAACCTTAAGGTATTTTTATAAATTGTGTAAAAAGGATTTTCCACAATAAGAGAGAAAAACCAAGTGTAAAGAGAAATTGAGGTAGTTCGCTTTATCATAAATTCACTGCAGAGTAAATGTTCTTAGATTTAAAGTAAAAGGAGAAGATACGATTTTATGAAATATATTATTCTAGACCACATGCTTCCAAAGTTGAAAGTCAACAAGCACATTTTTGCAGTATTATTTTTAACGTACTTGGGAAATGATTTTTATATAGGAGGGCTACAATATTGAGGTCAGCTTGAGCTACATAGAAAGACCTAGACTCAAACAAAAATAAAACGGTTTCAAGATAGTTTCCATTCCTTTATCATATTCAGAAATAGTGTTTGCAGTATGAAAAAAACACTATTGTATACACACACACACACACACACACACACACACACACACACACATATTCGCATCTTTATCCAAACACATTTTTTAATGTGTACATATGAATTTGCTGGGGCATTTACTGTATTTTCCATAGGCCATATGACTGCAATAAGTAACACACACTGTATTAATTTATTTCCTGTTTCTTTTCCTTCTCTATTTTCTCTTTAATTTATTCTCCTACCTCACATACCTTTTTTCTTTTAAATCTTTTTATTCACTTATTCAACAAATATTAATTAAGAACATATCTGAAGAAAACAACACTTTTTTCTGAAAAACATCAATATAGAATCTTCAATATAGATACCTTTCAATTTGTGGAGTATGATGGAATTTCTTTTGTTTGTTTGTTTAAAAAACATTGCAACACATGGTTGAAGAATTAAAGTTTTCTATTATGTGTCTTCTATTTTAAAACATTTTATTTTGTAATATTTTGGAAGTTTGAGAAAATATAACAGTTTCACAAATTATTGTCCTATGTTACCTCTTAGTGTACTGTCCCTCAGAGTCTCCAAAAAGTCAGGACCAGTATTCTAAAATTTTATCTGGTCACGTTCCCTCTACTTTTTCTGGGGTGTCTATGATTGATATGTAAAAAGGATGGATCACAGTGTCTGAATCTTTCATCATATAATTCTTAAAAATGAGATGTTACTCCATACAATCATTCTTCTATTGAAATTGTACCAGAAAATTAACAAGGAAATATTCTTGGCATCTAATCTACTGGCATTATTCAAATCAAATTTCAAGGTGAAATATTTTCAGGCATCACCCAAAGGTTTGTTAGCTAAAATGAGAACAATGTTATCTCGTCTAGAATCCAATTCAGTTTTCAGATTGCATTTTCTTATAATATTCTTTACACTGTTTCTGCTGTTGCACTTTTCCCTTTTCATCTCCCTCTTCTGCTCCTTTTTTCTCTTCTCCTTCTCCTCCATATTCTCTCCTCCTTCCTTCTTCCTCCTTCTTCTTCTCTTATTCCTCCCCTCTATCTCAGTCCTCTTCCTCCTTCTCCTTGACCTCCTCCTGATTATCCACTATCTCTTAAGACAAAGTCTAATGAAACTCAGCTTAGTTAGAACTTGCCTGCAGCTGAGTCTTGCCATTAACTGCAGAAGCTCAGGCATCATCTATAACACTGGAGTGCGAACAAAGTCACTTCAAATCTCATGTTGGTTAGAATTATGATGAATACTAAATATATTTTAAGGTAGATTGTTCACTTGTGTTTTATCAGATTCCTCTAACTCCATTAATACTTGGTTGTATTTAGTTTTTATTCTATGGTACAGCAGAATCCTATCCCATTCCTTCATTTACTCGTGCTATTATTTGTCTATATTTATGTATAAATACATACTTATACTTGTGATACATATTTACCATTATTATATTTCATTATTTTACATTTTATGATTCTATATATTTCCATTAATTATTATTTATTATATATTTCATTATAGCAGTAATAATCTTAATGTCAAATTTTCTGATATTGTCCAAATGGGAATAACTGTTATTTTAAATAACTATCATGACCACATGGGGGAGTAGCTCAACTAAGTAAATTTTGAGTACAGTGTTTTAATTCCACACACTTATGTTAAAGACTAATTTCAATTTGTAGACAAATCCCCTTCTTATATAAATTAACAATTCTGAAGACATTTTGTGTGATTCTGATTAAGCAAGAAAGAAAATGCATTGTTGGTAATAGAAAGTTGTCTATGTGCTATTGGAGAGAAAGGTCATACATGTGTTTGAACAGAATATGCATAATTGGAATAGTAGATATTTGTGAAAACAGAAGGATTTTACAATACACAAATATATGTAATGTAAAAATCAACACATATGCGTGTATATGTGAGTATGTTGAATCTGAGAATGGTGACAGTCTGATGTAACAGATTGTATCCTTTATGTGTACTTTGACAGACTCATCATGAGTAACAAATGCATTCATTTAGGTTCTGTTTTCATTGTACAAATTACATTAACTTTAGAGAAACAACATGTATTAAGATGTATGAGGGAGGAAAGCTTAGCTGGGAGAATGCTTCCTAGCATGTTCAAAGTGCCAGGTTCCATCTCTAAGATTGCATAAATTGGAGACAAGATTGTGCACATCTGCAACCCCAGTACTTGGAAGGTATAAACAGGAGAATCAGGAATTCAAGGTCATCTTCTAATGTATAGCAAGTTAAAATGCCAGTCTGGGCTATACAAAATCCCATTTTAAACAAATAAGTAAAGGAAGAAGACACAAGATCATTCCAGTGCTACTCTTGTTATATGTTATTTTCAGAATGGCAACAGATATTGGAAGCTGGAAACAAGACAACTGCATAATTTCATAGTTAAACCCTAGTCATTCTCATTTATGAGCCAAGTCTTTAATCACTGAACCATCTTTCCAGCCCCAAAGTTACACATTAAAAGGTACAATGAACCTATTGAAGATCAAAGGAGAAACCCATAACATGCCAACAGAACTTGATATTATATCATGGAGCTATCTCATTTGTTTCAGAAAGAATATTCTTTGAATTTACATTTTTCATGTAATCTGCTGATTATGGCTTTCCCTCTTTCTAATCCTCCCAGTTCCTCTGCACCTCCCCTCCCATCCAAATCCACCCATTGTGTTTCTCACTTCAAAAACAAACAGGCATCTAATAGATAAAAATAAAAGAGAATAAGATAAAACAAACATTAACATATATGAATAGGACAAACCAGACCAAAGGAAAAGAGACCAAGGAAAAAACAGATACAGTTGCAGAGATCCACCCCTTTGCACAAACTGGAGATCCATAAAAACACAAAACTAGAATACACACATACACATACACATACACACACACACACACACACACACACACACATACATATTGTGACAGGACAGGGGAAAAAGCACTAATTGCTAGAAAGGAACCTCTAAGGAGGCAATTCAGTTCGTTTCCTGTTGGCCATCTATTGGTGGCCATGCAGTCTACTCTTTTTTGTTGTTGTTGGTAGTTTGTTTGTTTATTTATTTATTTGATATATTCTTTATTTACATTTCAAATGTTGTCCCCTTTCCTAGTCCCCCTCCCCGAAAATCCCTTCCCTCCTCCCCCTACTCACCCATTGACCCACTCCTGCTTTCCTGTCCTGGCATTTCCTTATACTGGGGCATCTAGCCTTCTCAGGACCAAGGGCCTCTCCTCCCTTTGATGTCTAACAAGGCCATCCTCTGCTGCATATGCATCTGAAGCCATGGGTCCCTCCATGTGTACTCTTTGGTTGGTGGTTTAGTCCCTGGGAGCTCTGGGGGTACTGGGTGGTTCAAATTGTTGTTCCTACTATGGTGCTGCAAACCCCTTCAGCCACTTGGGTCCTTTCTCTAGATCCTCTATTAGGGACTATGTGCTTAGTTAAATGGTTGGTTGAGAGTGACCCCCTCTGTATTTGTCATGCACTGGCAAAACCTCCCGGTGACAGCTATATCAGGCTCTTGTCAGCAAGCACTTGTTGGCATCCACAATAGTGTCTGGGTTTTGTAACTATATTGGATGGATCCCTAGAAGGGACAGTCTCTGAATGGCCTTTCCCTCAGTCTCTGTAGGTGCTGGCAAGAACATGAAGAATGAGGAACACTCCTCCACTGCTGGTGGGATTTCAAGCTGGTACAACCACTCTGGAAATCAATTTGGCAGTTCCTTAGAAAATTGGGCATAATATTACCAGAGGACCCTGCTATAGCACTCCTGGGAATATACCCAGAGGATTCTCCAGCATGTAATAAGGACACATGCTCCACTATGGTCATAGCAGCCTTATTTGTAATAGGCAGAAGCTGGAAAGAACCCAGACATCCCTCAACAGAGGAATGGAAACAGAAAATGTGGTACATTTACACAATGGAATACTGCTGAGCTATTAAAAGCAATGGATTCATGAAATTCTTAAGCAAATGGATTGAACTAGAAAATATCATCCTGAGTGAGGTAACCTAGTTAGTCACAAAAGAACACATGTCCTATGCACTCACTGATAAGTGGATATTAGCCCAGAAGCTTGGAATATCCGATACAATTCACAGACCAAATGAAGCTCAAGAAGAAGAAAGAACAAAGTATGGATACTCTGGTCCTTCTAGAAGGGGGAACAAAATATCCACAGGTTCTTTTATTTATTTACATTTTAAATGTTATCCCCCTTCCCAGTTTCCCCTCCACAAACTCCCTATCCCCGCCTCCATTCCCCCTGCCTCTATGAGGGTGCTCCCCTACCCACCCACTCACTTTTGCCTCAGCAGCCTAGCATTCTCCTATCCTGGGTCATCAAGCCTCCACAGGACCAAAGGGCTTCCTTCCTAGTGATTCATTTCCCTAGTGATTCTCTTTTATCAATAGGAGTTAGACTTTTGGTTACAGATAGAAGTATGGGCCCACTTTCACTTCTAGGACAGCATCCAGTGCAGACCTGTGTGTGTGCTGCCTTAGTCTCTATGAGTTCATATGAGCTTTGATTATGTGATTTAGAGGCCCTTGTTTTCTTCATCCTCCATGCCCTCTGGCTCTTACACTGATTCTTTTACTTTTCTTTGTCTGAACTTTCTGAGCCATGATAGGAAGAATTTGACAGAGAAATTCTGTTTAGAACTGAGTGCTCCAAGGTCTCAAACTATCTGCATAGCATCTGGGTGCATGTTTTTGTATTTGTTCCTATCTGCTCTAGGATAAAGATTCAGTGATGAGTCAACAAGACACTTATCTGTGAGTATAACTGTCTTCGCCAGTGTGAGGAGGCACCATGACCATGCCAACTCCTATAAAAACCCTGCTTCCACAGAGACAAGGCAATAGCTCCTAATAGTACCACACCATATGGCCACATATTCAAACACATGAATCTATGGGGACCCAAAATGTTCAAACCACCACACCTCCTTTTTCTTGTATACTTGAATCTACAGCCAGAACCAAGTGGCTGAGGCTGCCGAGTTCTGCGGCTTGCTGGGGAATATAGCATATCCCCCTTGTTCAATTACATTTGCACAGGTTTTCTGTTGTTGATGGTTTCCTTCACTGATTAAGCTTTCTTCTAATGAATTCTTAAAAGTTGGAAGCATCTCTAGGTGAAGTCTTGCCCTAAAGTCACCACTCTTTCTATTCCATTTAGCATTAGGATTTTCTTTAAATTTTATCTCATTCAGCTCTTGACTTAGCTCAATTACACTTCTTGTTGTTTCTTTTTTCTCCTTAAGCCAATATCCATACTGGCTGTTTGCTTTTCTTCTCCAACTTGACCCAAACTAAAGTTATCTGTAAAGAGGACTCTCCATTAAGAAAAATTTGTAGATAAGACTGTAATGTATTTTATTGACTAACATATGTTGGCCCAGCCCAGTGTGGATGCTCCCATCCCTGTACAGGTGATATTGAATTGTTTATAAAGGCAAACTCAAAAAGTCATGAGGAAAAAGTCAGTAAGCAGAGTTCCTCATAGTTTCTGCTTCCTGCCTTAAGTCCTGTTACGCCTTTTTTCAGTGATGGACTGTTACCTGGAAATGTAAACTGAGACACCCCCTTTACTCTCTAAGTTAATATTGAAAATTTCTTTATCACTGCATAGAAAATAAACTTGAAAAGTAACTTTCTGAGTTTCCTGATTAATGATTCATTCTCTCCTTTCCAAATTGTATCCCTTTAACCTCCTTTTTTTAAATCTAATTGCTCTACCTAGAACTTCAAGTACTATATTGAAAAGATACGGAGAGAGGGCAGCCTTGTCTAGTTTCTGATTTTAGTGGGATTGCTTCAAGTTTCTCTCCATTTTGATGTTTGATGTTGGCTACCAGTTTGCTGTAAATTGCTTTTACTATGTTTAGATATGGTCCTCAAATTCCTGATCTTTCCAAGACCTTTAACATGAAAGGATGCTGAATTTTGTCAAATGCTTTCTCCGGATATAAAATCAACTCAAGCAAGTCAGTAGCCTTCCTATACTCAAAGGATAAGCAGGCTGAGAAAGAAATAAGAGAAATGATACCCTTCACGATAGCCACAAACAATATAAAATATCTTGGTGTGACTCTAACCAAACAAGTGAAAGATCTGTATGACAAGAACTTCATGTCTCTGAAGAAAGAAATTGAAGAAGACCTCAGAAGATGGAAAAATCTGCCATACTCATGGATTGGCAGGATTAATATAGTAAAAATGACCATCTTGCCAAAAGCAATATACAGATTCAGTGCAATCCCCATCAAAATCCCAATTCAATTCTTCATAGAGTTAGAAAGAGCAATTCAAAAATTCATCTGGAATAACAGAAAACCCAGGATAGCTAAAACTATTCTCAAGAGTAAAAGAACTTCTGAGGAAATAAATATCCTGGACCTCAAGCTGTACTACAGAGCAATAGTGTTAAAAACTGCATGGTATTGATACAGTGACAGGCATGTAGATCAATGGAACAGAACTGAAGACCCAGAAATGAATCCACACTCCTATGGTCACTTGATCTTTGACAAAGGAGCTAAAACCATCCAGTGGAAAAAAGATAGCCTTTTCAACAAATGGTGCTGGCTCTACTGGAGGTCAACATGCAGAAGAATGCAAATTGACCCATTCTTTTTTTTTTTTAATTTAATTTTATTTTATTTTTTTAATTTACATTCCAAATCACTTCCCCTTTCCCGTTTCCTCCCTCCCCGAAAGTCCCATAAGCCCCCTTCCCTCCCTCTTTTCTCTGTTCAACCCCCTCTCATTACTCTGTCCTGGCATTCCCCTACATCCAGTCTTTCCAGGACCAGGGGTCTCTCCTTCCATCTTTTTAGAAATCTATTGATATGCTGATTGTGTCTAGGGTATTCTGAGATTCTGGGTCAATATCCCCTTATCAGTGACTTCATACCATGTGTGATCTTTTGTGATTGGGTTACCTCACTAAGGATGATATTTTCAAGTTCTGACCATTTGCCTAGGAATTTCGTGAATTCATTGTTTTTAATTGCAGAGTAGTATTCCATTGTGTAAATATACCACATCTTCTGAATCCATTCCTCCGTTGAGGGACATCTGGGTTCTTTCCAGCTTCTGGCTATTATAAATAAGGCTGCTATGAATATAGTGGAGCATGTGTCCTTATTGCATGCAGGTAAAGTCTCTGGGTATATGCCCAGGAGTGGTATAGCCGGATCCTCCGGAAGTGTCATGCCCAGTTTTCTGAGGAGCCGCCAGACTGCTTTCCAGAGTGGTTGTACCAGCCTGCAATTCCACCAGCAGTGGAGGAGTGTTCCTCTTTCTCCACATCCTCGCCAACAACTGCTGTCTCCTGTGTTTTTGATCTTAGCCATCCTGACTGGTGTGAGATGGAATCTCAGGGTTGTTTTGATTTGCATTTCCCTAATGACTAAGGATGATGAACATCTCTTTAGGTGCTTCTCAGCCATTAGATATTCTTCAGGTGAGAACTCTTTGTGTAGCTCTGTACCCCATTTTTTAATAGGGTTACTTGCCTCTCTGGAGTTTAACTTCTTGAGTTCTTTGTATATCTTGGATATTAGCCCTCTGTCGGATGTAAGGTTGGTAAAGATCATTTCCCAGTTAGTTGGTTGCCGCTTTGTCTTTTTGACGGTCTCTTTTGCCTTGCAAAAACTTTGTAATTTAATGAGGTCCCATTTGTCTATTCTTGATCTTAGAGTATAAGCTATTGGAGTTCTGTTCAGGAAATTCTCCCCTGTGCCCATATGTTCAAGGTTCTTCCCTAGTTTCCCTTCTATTAGTTTCAGTGTGTCTGGTTTTATGTGGAGATCTTTGATCCACTTAGAATTGAGCTTAGTGCAAGGAGATAAGGATGGGTCAATTTGCATTCTTCTGCATGTTGACCTCCAGCTGAGCCAGCACCATTTGTTGAAAAGGCTATCTTTTTTCCACTGGATGGTTTTAGCTCCTTTGTCAAAGATCAAGTGACCATAGGAGTGTGGATTCATTTCTGGGTCTTCAATTCTGTTCCATTGATCTACATGTCTGTTACTGTACCAATACCATGCAGTTTTTAACACTATTGCTCTGTAGTACAGCTTGAGGTCCGGGATACTGATTCCCCCAGAGGTTCTTTGACTCTTGAGAATAGTTTTAGCTATTCTGGGTTTTCTGTTATTCCAGATGAATTTTTGAATTGCTCTTTCTAACTCTATGAAGAATTGAGTTGGGATTTTGATGGGGATTGCATTGAATCTGTGTATTACTTTTGGTAAGATGCTCATTTTTACTATATTAATCCTGCCAATTCATGAGCATGGCAGATTTTTCCATCTTCTGAGGTCTTCTTCAATTTCTTTCTTCAGAGACTTGAAGTTCTTGTCATACAGATCTTTCACTTGTTTGGTTAGCGTCACGCCAAGATACTTAATATGGTTTGTGGCTATCGTAAAGGGTATTATTTCTCTTACTTCTTTCTCAGCCTGCTTATCCTTTGAGTATAGGAAGGCTTCTGACTTGCTTGAGTTGATTTTATATCCGGCCACTTTGCTGAAGTCGTTTATCAGCTGTAGGAGTTCTCTGGTGGAGTTCTTTGGGTCGCTTATGTATACTACCATATCGTCTGCAAATAGTGATAGTTTGACTTCTTCCTTTCCAATTTGTATCCCTTTGACCTCTTTTTGTTGTCTAATTGCTCTAGCTAGAACTTCAAGTACTATATTGAAAAGA
Source organism: Tokudaia tokunoshimensis (assembly GCA_036184795.1). Classification (NCBI taxonomy): domain Eukaryota; kingdom Metazoa; phylum Chordata; class Mammalia; order Rodentia; family Muridae; genus Tokudaia; species Tokudaia tokunoshimensis. Next base: position 124,545,310 of record BTHU01000002.1, on the reverse strand, counting down.
TGTGGAGAGAGAGGGCAGCCTTGTCTAGTCCCTGATTTTAGTGGGATTGCTTCAAGTTTCTCTCCGTTTAGATTGATGCTGGCTACTGGTTTGCTGTAAATTGCTTTTACTATGTTTAGATATGGGCCTTGAATTCCTGATCTTTCCAAGACCTTTAGCATGAAAGGATGCTGAATTTTGTCAAATGCTTTCTCAGCATCTAATGAGATGACCATGTGGTTTTTTTCTTTGAGATTGTTTATGTAGTGGATTACATTGATGGATTTCCTTATATTGAACCATCCCTGCATCCCTGGGATGAAGCCTACTTGATCGTGGTGAATGATCGTTTTGATGTGTTCTTGGATTCGGTTGGCAAGAATTTTATTGAGTATTTCTGCATCGATATTCATAAGAGAGATTGGCCTGAGATTCTCTTTCTTTGTCGGATCTTTGTGTGCTTTTGGTATTAGTGTAATTGTGGCTTCATAGAACGAGTTGGGTAGTGTTCCTTCTGTTTCTATTTTGTGGAACAGTTTGAAGAGTATTGGTGTTAGGTCTTCTTTGAAGGTCTGATAGAATTCTGCACTAAAACCATCTGGACCTGTGCTTTTTTTGGTTGGAAGACTTCCAATGACAACTTCTATTTCTTCAGGGGTTATAGGACGGTTTAGATGGTCTATTTGATCCTGATTTAATTTTGGTACTTGGTATTTGTCAAGGAAATTGTCCATTTCCTCAAGATTTTCTAGTTGTGTTGAATACAGGTTTTTGTAGTAGGATCTGATGATTTTTTGAATTTCCTCAGTTTCTGTTGTTATCTCTCCCTTTTCGTTTCTGATTTTATTAATTTGGATACTATCTCTGTGCCCTCTGGTTAGTCTGGCTAAGGGCTTATCTATCTTGTTGATTTTCTCAAAGAACCAACTCCTCGTTTTGTTGATTCTTTGTATGGTTTTATTTGTTTCTACTTGATTGATTTCAGCCCTGAGTTTGATGATTTCCTGCCTTCTACTCCTCTTTGGTGTATTTGCTTCTCTTTGTTCCAGGGCTTTCAGGTGTGCCATTAAGCTGTTAGTGTATGCTGTCTCCCGTTTCTTTTTGGCGGCACTCAGGGCTATGAATTTTCCTCTTAGCACTGCTTTCATTGTGTCCCATAAGTTAGGGTATGTTGTGCCTTCATTTTCGTTAACTTTCAAAAAGTCTTTGATTTCTTTCTTTATTTCCACCTTGACCAAGTTATCATTGAGTAGAGCATTGTTCAGCCTCCATGTGTACGTGGGTTTTCTTTTGTTTTTGTTGCCATTGAAGACCACCCTTATTCCATAGTGATCTGATAGGAGGCATGGGATTATTTCTATCTTCTTGTATCTGTTGAGGTCTGAATTGTGACCAATTATATGGTCAATTTTGGAGAAGGTACCATGAGGAGCTGAGAAGAAGGTGTATTCTTTAGCTCTAGGATGAAATGTTCTATATATATCAGTTAGTTCCATTTGGTCCAAGGCTTCAATTAGATTCACTGTGTCCCTGTTTAGTTTCTGCTTTCCTGAACGATCCATTTCAGAGAGCGGAGTGTTGAAGTCACCCACTATTATTGTGTGCGGTGCGATGTGTGCTTTGAGTTTTAGTAAAGTTTCTTTTACGAATGAGGGTGCCCTTGCATTTGGAGCATAGATATTCAGGATTGAGAGTTCTTGATGGTGGATTTTTCCCTTGATCAGTATGTAGTGTCCTTCTGTTTCTTTTTTGATGACTTTAGGTTGAAAATCAATTTTATCCGATATTAGGATGGCTACTCCACCTCGTTTCTTGGGGCCATTTGCTTGTAAAATTGTTTTCCAGCCTTTTACTCTGAGGTAGTGTTTGTCTTTGACACTGAGGTGCGTTTCCTGCATGCAGCAAAATGCTGGGTCCTGTTTACGTATCCAGTCTGCTAGTCTATGTCTTTTAATTGGGGAATTGAGACCATTGATATTAAGAGAGATTAAGGCATAGTGATTATTGCCATCTGCCATTCTTGACGCTATCTTTATGTTTGAGTGGTTATCTACTTTTGGGTTTGATTCAAGAAGGTTATTATCTCATTTTTTCCAGGGTGTTGTTTCTCTCCCTGTATTGGAGGTTTCCACCTATTATCCGTTGCAGGGCTGGATTTGTGGAAAGATATTGTGAAAATTTGGTTTTATCATGGAATATCTTGGTCTCTCCATCTATGGTGATTGAGAGTTTTGCTGGGTATAGTAGTCTAGGCTGGCATTTGTGCTGTCTTAGTGTCTGCATGAGATCTGCCCAGGATCTTCTGGCTTTCATAGTCTCTGGTGAGAAGTCTGATGTGATTCGGATAGGTCTTCCTTTGTATGTTACTTGGCCCTTTTCTCTTACTGCATTTAGTATTCTTTCTTTGTTTAGAACATTCGGTGTTTTGATTATTATGTGACGGGAGGTATTTCTGTTCTGGTCCAGTCTGTTTGGAGTTCTGTAGGCTTCTTGTACGTTCATCGGCATCTCTCTCTTTAAGTTAGGGAAGTTTTCCTCCATAATTTTGTTGAAGATGTTTACTGGCCCTTTAAGTTGCAAATCTTCACTCTCATCTATACCTATAATCCTTAGGTTTGGTCTTCTCATTGTGTCCTGGATTTCCTGGATGTTTTGGGTTACGCGTTTTTTGCATTTTGCATTTTCTTTAACTGTTGAGTCGATGCTTTCTATGGAATCTTCAGCACCTGAGATTCTTTCTTCCATCTCTTGTATTCTATTGTTGATGTTTGCATCTATGACTCCTGATTTCTTCCCAAGGTTTTCTATCTCCAAAGTTGTCTCCCTTTGTGATTTCTTAGTTGTTTCTACTTCCTTTTTTAGTTCCTGGATGGATTTGCTGAGATCCTTCACTTGTTTGTTTGTATTTTCCTGTATTTCTTTAAGGTATTTTTGCATTACCTCTTTCAGGATTTCTTCCTGATGACCCACGTTCTCCTGCATTTCTCTGAGCGATTTTTGTGTTTCCTCCTCATGGGATTCCATCTGTTGATCCATTGTCTCCTGCATTTCTTTAAGCAGTTCTCGTGTTTCCTTTGTAAGGGCATCTAACCGTTGATTCATTTCTTTAAGCAATTTTTGTGTTGCCTCCTTATGGGCATCCGTCTGTTGACCCATATTCTTCTGCATTTCTTTATGCAAATTTTGTGATTCCTTTGTGAGTGCATCTACCCGTTGATTCATCTCGTTAAGCGATTTTTGTGTTGTCTCCTTGTGTGCCTCCATCTTTTGATCCATGTTCTCCCGCATTTCTCTAAGCGATTTTTGTGTTTCCTTTGTAAGGGCTTCTAACCGTTGATTCATGGTCTCCTGTAACTCTTTATGAGATTTATTTGTGTCCTTCTTGTGATCCTCTAATAGCATCATGAGAAGTGATTTTAAATCCAGATCTTGTCTTTCGGGTGTGGTGGGGTATCCAGGACTTGCTGCTGTTGGAGAGTTGGGTTCGGATGGTCCCACATTACTTTGATTACTGTTAGTAACATTCCTACGTTTGCCTTTTGCCATCTGGATACCTCTGGTGTTAGTTAGTCCTGCTGCCACTGGCTGTTGGTTGGACCTCCTGTGAGCCTGCAAAGCTATTTCTGCCCCCCCTGGATTACCAGGATTCCCCTGGCACCGATTTCTGGAGCCTGCCTGCTCCTGAGTGACTTTGGAGCCCTAATGTGCTTTGCCCCAAGTGATCTTATATTGGGGAGGCTTTGCACATCTAAAGGCTCAGCCTAGTGGATTCCTGGAGCAGAGGTCGCCAAAGGGAGCCTGGCAGGCTCCTGCCCTGTGCAGGGGTGTGTGATCTCTCCTGGGGGGGGGAGGGGGCGTCCCTCTGCCAGGCAGAAGGTCCCACAGCAGATCTGGCGCGCTGGTCACTGCAGATCAGCCCAGCACCTGTGAGCAGGTTACACACAAGCTGCCTGAACCCGAAGCGATATTATGCCTGTCTGTCTCTGAGCCTGGCGGTCCCAACTACCTGGTCACTGGAGCAAAGATGGCGGAGGGCACTCTCCGTGGCGCTGCTCACCCTGTGGTCACGATGGCCCGCCGATCTGGCACCCAGACGACCACAGCGCCAACCCGCCCTCGGGCACAGACGGAAGCCCCAACAGGCCGTGTCCCAAGTGATGTTATATTGGGGGGAGAGCCTGGGTACCGGTCTCTCCAGCGCAGTCTGTTGGAACAGAGGTCGCGTAAGGAAAGCTGGCAGGCTCCCTCCCAGCGCGGGGTCCCTCCACCAGGCAGAAGGTCCCACCGCAGAGCTGGCGCGCTGGTTACTGCAGATCAGCCCAGCACCTGGGAGCAGGTTACACACAAGCTGCCTGAAACCGAAGCGATATTATGCCTGTCTGTCTCTGAGCCTGGCGGTCCCAACTACCTGGTCACTGGAGCAAAGATGGCGGAGCAATTGACCCATTCTTATCTCCTTGCACTAAGCTCAATTCCAAGTGGATCAAGGACCTCCACATAAAACCAGACACACTGAAACTAATAGAAAGGAAACTAGGGAAGAACCTTGAACATATGGGCACAGGGTAGAGTTTCCTGAACAGAACTCCAATAGCTTATGCTCTAAGATCAAGAATTGACAAATGGGACCTCATAAAATTGCAAAGTTTCTGTAAGGCAAAAGACACTGTCAAAAAGACAAAGCGGCAACCAACTAACTGGGAAATGATCTTTACCAACCCTACATCCGACAGAGGGCTAATATCCAATATATACAAAGAACTCAAGAAGTTAGACTCCAGAGAGCCAAGTAACCCTATTAAAAATGGGGTACAGAGCTAAACAAAGAGTTCTTACCTGAAGAATATCTAATGGCTGAGAAGCACCTAAAGAGATGTTCATCATCCTTAGTCATTAGGGAAATGCAAATCAAAACAACCCTGAGATTCCACCTCACACCAGCCAGAATGGCTAAGATTGAAAACATAGGAGACAGCAGGTGTTGGCGAGGATGTGGAGAAAGAGAAACATTCCTCCACTGCTGGTGGGATTGCAAGCTGATACAACCACTCTGAAAAGCAGTCTGGTGGTTCCTCAGAAAACTGGGCATGACACTCCCGGAGGATCCGGCTATACCACTCCTGGGCATATATCCAGAGGCTTTACCTGCATGCAATAAGGACACATGCTCCACTATGTTCATAGCAGTCTTATTTATAATAGCCAGAAGCTGGAAAGAACCCAGATGTCCCTCCATGGAGGAATGGATTCAGAAGATGAGGTATATTTACACAATGGAATACTACTCTGCAATTAAAAACAATGAATTCAAGAAATTCCTAGGCAAGTGGTCAGAACTTGAAAATATCATCCTTAGTGAGGTAACCCAATCACAAAAGAACACACATGGTATGCAGTCACTGATAAGGGGATATTAACCCAGAATCTCAGAATACCCTAGACAACATTCGCATATCAATAGATTTCCAAGAAGATGGAAGGAGAGACCCCTGGTCCTGGAAAGATTGGATGTAGGGGAATGCCAGGACAGAGAAGCGAGAGGGGGTTGAATGGGGAAAAGAGGGAGGGAAGGGGGCTTATGGGACATTTGGGGAGGGAGGAAATGGGAAAGGGGAAATAATTTGGAATGTAAATAAAAAAACTTAGAAAATAAAAAAAAAATTAAAAAAATGATTCATTCTCTTAACCCCAAAGAAGGGTCTATATAGCCGGCTTTTGCTACTTCATTGATTCTTCATTCATTCACCCTTTCCCACCACATTCCTGCCACCATTCAAACCCTAACACTATATAATTTATTTTAAGCCAAGATAAGATAATAGAGAGAAAAAGGATAGCAGAAAAAAGGCTCAATGTTACCATTAGACTACTCCCTGCTTGTTAAGGGAATTGAGTTCCTTGGGGCTAGTTTGATCTTTACTGATGAGACATACAATTTCTTCTTGTTGCTTCCTTGTGCACAACTACTTAACAAATCACAATAAACAGGAACCAACAGAAACCAACTTGGACCAACAGCAGTCAGCAGCAACCAACATCCCACCACAACTCTCATGGTCATAATAGCATTCATATACCCCTGGAAGGGTCCCTAGAATTCCAAATATCTGCAGCTGGGAAAAATCATGCCCTTGCTAGAGTATGAGGCAAATCATAGTCATCTGCTGAGGACAATCTGAAACAGCCCAATATCTCATACCTAAAATTAAAACAAAAACATATTCTGATAATATTACTATAATTTCAGAGAAAGCAAAATTCTCACTTCAGACCTATATATGTTGAGACCAACAATCTACATATAATTTATTTTAAGCTAATAAACAGACACATTTTACCAACAGAAACTTTCAGAATTTTATTGATTAAATTGCTTATTACAATTGATAACATTCAAAGTAGCTTCTTTTTAAATCTAAGAAATGAATTAGAAATGCTGCTATCCTGCACAATTACAAAATAAATTTCTTTGACAAATAATTGTTTAATACTGCCACTTTTGTAAATAATTTTTCTATTGTATAAGAATTTAATATTTTGGATGACTGAAAAAGTAGCACCTTAAAGCAATTTATCAGCAATTTTTTACAGTTTACTGCTAAATATGCTATGAATCCTGTTCCCTCTACCACATTCATAGACACAAACTACCCTGAGCTGAGTATCAGTAATGTTTTTCCTATACATCATCCAATTTAGATTCTTGCTTTCTATTCTTCCCCTATACTCTCCCCCTTGTAGTCAGAAAAACAGCAGATGATTCAAAAACTAGGGACATAGATGCATTTGCTAGATTTGTGTCAATTTGACACATATTAGAGCTATCAGGGAGGAAGGAACCTCAATTGAGAAAATGCCTATGTAAGATTCAACTGTAAGCAAATCTACAGGAAATTTTCTTAATTAGTGATTGATGGAGGAGGACACACCCCAATTTCAGGTGGTGCTAGCCCTGGTCTAGTCCTATATTTTCTAACAGTGAGGTAAACCAATCACAAAAGAACACACACGGTATGTACTCACTGATAAGTGGATGATAAGCCCAGAAGTTTGGAAGACCCAAGATAGAATTCACAGACCAAATAAAGATCAAGAAGAAGGAAAACCAAGGTATACTTTGATCCTTCTTAGAAGGAGGAACAAAACACTCATGGGAGGAGATACAAAGTGTGGAGAAGGACTGAAGGAAAGACCATCCAGAGACGGCCCCACCTGGGATCCATCCCATATACAGTCACCAAACACAGACACTATTGTGGATGCCAACAAACACTTGCTGTCAGGAGCCTGATATAGCTATCTCCTGAGAGGCACTGTCAGTACCTGACAAATCCAGAGGTGGATGCTCTCATCCAACCATTGGACTGAGCACAATGTTCCCAATGGAGGAGCTAGAAAAAGGAATGAAGGAGCTTGCAACCCCATAGAAGGAACAACATATGAACCAACCAGTATCCCCAGAACTCCCAGGGACTAAACCCTAACCGATGAGTACTCATGGAAGGACCCATGGCTCCAGCTGCATATGTAGCAGATGAACTTGTTGGACATCAAAGGAGAAAGGTCCCTTGGTCCTGAGAAGACTCGATGCCCCAGCAGAGTGAGTGGGTGTGTTGGTGAACAGGATGGAGGGGATGGGGAAGGGTACATGGGGGATGGGATGGGGGTTTTCAGAGGGGAAGCCAGGAAAGGGGATAACATTTGAAATGTAAATAAAGAAAATATCTAATAAAAAATAAAAAGTAAAATATAAAATATAAAAAGAAATAAAGCAGACTGAGTGAGCCATGTAGCACATTCCTTCATGTCCTCTGAACCAGCTCCTGCCTCCAAGTTCATGCCCTGCTGAGTTCCTCCTGTTCTATCTTCTTTTGATGATGAACTATGATGTAGGTGTATAATCAGAATAAATGTTTTTCTTCCCAACTTGCTTTGGTGATGATATTCTATTACAGTAATAGTAATGCCAACTAAGACAGTATGGTATCAAATATCTCTCTGTACAGTATTCTAAGGGCTTCCCAGTAGGGCTCATTATAACAAAATAAATTTTTTCAATGCACTTCTTGTCTTTCTTCATCTCAAAACATATTTGCTGACTGTTGGGGTTCAGATATTGCCACACAAACCAGGCAGACTCTGATCTCTGTTAAGTAAACATAGTTTATTGAACACATACCCCAACATTGATCAATTAGGGATACATCATGACTCAGAAGATTGACTGTGAACATGAGTGTTTGCTAGGAACAGTTTATAAAGGCAAAAACCTTTTTGATGTGCAGCTGCAGGAAACACTGCCCAGTGGTCAGTTCTGACTCAAGCTATTTTGGCTTGCTAGACAGAAAAGTTCTAACTGATCTTTACTATGATTGGTCCTAAGTGGAGCTGACGGTTGTAAAATTTCTTAGGACTAACAAACCTCAGAACATAATAGGCTATGTGGTCAGCATTACCCTGCTCTGAGTCAAACAATGTTTCTGTATCAATAACAATAGGAAACACTGTAAAACATGGGACAAAATGGCTACAGCTAATTCAGCTTCCATCAAACAATTATTTTTACTTTTTTTGATTGTATAAAATGTGTTTCCACTTTTGAAATTTTGTACTTTCTGTCACATTGAATTAAATTTATAGATTTTAAGATGATTGGCTTCTTTTTCATTTATTCTATACAGTGCCATTCCCTGGCAAATCAACCTAAAATACTACTTAGCAACCTTTACTATAATTATTTTCCTAACATATTTTAGTATTTGAAATTTGATTATATATATGTACCAATTATTCTTCCCTAAAAAAGAGTTTCTCTTGGGGTAGTCACATCATAGAAATATTGTAATTAATTCTGTGGCTTCAGCTGCCTCTGCTGCCCTGCCCTGAGCTGCATGAACTCAAGAATGAACTCAACTCCACTGCACTGCCCTCACTTCACTGACTCCCGACTCACTGAACAAACTGACTTAACTGCCTTTACTCTCCCTTTACTGCTTTTAAATAGCTTTTCTCCTGAGAGTTGGGCATATCCTATCTCTGACTTTTTCTGTCAAATCTTTCTCTGATTTGTCACTTTGCCTGCCCCTCAATTAGACTTCACTTTCAAACATGCTGCATCCTTTTACACACTAAGTTTACCTTCATTGTCTGTAATAAAAAGTGTAAATAAAGGCTTGTCTGTATTCTATTCAGAGGGATTAAAGGTATGTCTGGAGTACTGCTAGATAATACAGAACTAGAATATCTTTGGATGTGATCTCTTGCCAGAACAGCAATGTTGCTGGATGGAGTTCCTCTACATAGGTCATTGAAAGAACAGTCAGTGTTCTAAACTTCTGAGTCATCTCTCTTGCCCTATAAATGTTATTTCTCCATAGATGAAATATAAATAAAAAATATGTGATTCCAATACTTAGAATATAAATATATATTAAATAAAAACGTGCTATGGTTGTACTTGCAAAAATAAACGATTTGTTTAGCTTTTTAAAGGTAAACATAGTATAGTTATAAATAAAATATACAGTATAATTGAAGAATAGATAACCAAGTCATTGTTTCTGTTCCTCTCATTTAGATCAACCTAAACACTCCAGACACAGTCATTTTAAAGGGAAATACTCCAGACATTTTAGGGGAAATGGCAGGAACCCAGAAGCTGGCAAGTAGGAATAATACTCAGGGAACTTAAAGGTAGATATGGTGGTAGGTTTTCTTTTTCTCTCCCATAGACCCATAGAATCATAGAACTTAAAGGTGTGGGGTTCTTTTTCCTTAAACTGAGTACCAGGAAATTCTACAGTCAAGAAATGGCAACAGGTAGAAGAGAAATTTAAGAATGCCTACTCTGTTGGCCCAAGAGTCATTCCTTTTCACTAAAGGAGAAGCCTAGCAAAGACCTAGTGAGAAGTTCTAACTAAATTGAACACAAGAAATCACTCCAACAACTGACTGTGCCAGAACACTACCACTACAGCGTGTCTGTTGCCTGCTGTTCCTTTAAGTAGCAGCAGAGCTCTGCTAGCAGAAAATTCAACAGTCAACTCTGATATCACCCAACATTTAACTAAACAGCACAAGAAGAACAGGTAAGGAGGCTTATCTGTATCACCATTCTTCAGAGGACCAGGTAGCTCAGTGAAACAACTTCCACCCTCTCAGGCAGCACTAAGGAGAGGAATTTCAATCCCGAAATATGGCTGTTCTGGCTACATCCAAAGACCTTCTAAAATGTGTGATCTGGCAGGAACGCAGACATATCCTTAGTACACACTTTTAATCCCTCTGGGTAGAATCATTTCAAATTCATCTTTAATCCCAAACAGTGATATCTAATTGAGGAGCGTACAAAGTGATAAATCAGAGAAAGATTTGTCAGAATGAGTCAGAGGTATGCCCAACTCTCAGGAGAAAAGTTATTTAAGAGCACTGTACTGAGAAAAAACAGTTCAGTCTGTTCATTCAGTGAGTTGGGAGTCCATGTAGTGACTGCCGTGCAGTAGAGTTGAGTTTTTCTTGAGTTCATGCAATTCAGTGTAGGTTAGCAGAGGCAGTTGAAGCCAGAGAATATGAAGGAGTCAAAGGATTAAAACAAATTGCCAGAGTTAGATTGAGGACAAGTAAGTAATTCTATGAGAAACTAACAGAGACAAGTTTGAATCAGTCAGCTGGGAGAGGAGTTAGAACTAGAAAAGCTAAGTTAAACAAGCCAGACAGAGCTGAGAGAGAGAGAGAGAGAGAGAGAGAGAGAGAGAGAGAGAGAGAGAGAGAGAGAGAGAGAGAGAGAGACTGAGAGCTAGAAAAGGTAAATTTATTCAGGAGCAAGTCTTGAAGGCTGAAACATTCTAGGCCCGTGTTAGCAGATGGAGGCTGGAAGATGAAGCCTTCCAGGTCTTGGTTTGTACAAGATTGGATTGTGTGGAGCCTAGAAGCATCTAGACCCAGGCCTAGGAATAGTTAGATAGAAACACTTTGGGCTCAGTCCAAGCCACGTATTTGTAAAGCTTGGGTAAAGCTCTCATCTCATTTCTTCTGAGGAAATAAAAGCAACATTTACAGCACTAAGAGAAATAGAATGGGAATGTCAGCAATAACAAAATAAGAGAAATAGAATGGGAATGTCAGCAATAACAAAAGATTGAGTATTCAAAATATATTGTGTGGCTTTAAAAATGAGTGCGTCATGTAAACCTCTGCCTACAAAACAGGCAGGAACTAACAGGATAAACATCAGAAAATAGAGACTTTTACAAGATTAAGGATGTCTAACATTGTTATTATCACCATCTAAGATACAGTTCAAAATCATTCCTATCAAAAAAAGCACATAATGAGATGTGAGAGAGAGGAATCAATGGATGTCAAATGTCAACCTCAAAATGAATCAGAAGTTAGAATTATCGGAGAAACATTTTTAAAGTATTTTTTAAACAGTCACGATCGAGTTGATAAAATAATTAACAAATATCATCTAGAAGCAAAATTTAAAGAGTATAAGTTGTAGTCACCCTGCAAAGGGTTTACAAAATAACCAAATGGTGTTTAGATAATAGGAAAACACAGTAACTGAGACAAATCCTTCACTAAATAAAATCGATATTAGAACAGAAATGAAAAAGAATGACTTATGTAACTTGAAAACAGATCAATAGAGTATCTGCTGTCTCGACAATAAGGGAAAACAGAATTTTTAGACAATGAAGTGCATCTCAAGAACATGTAGATCAATAGCAAGAGAGTTAGCACTCATTTGTAGACATTGAAAAAGAAGATAAAGAATGTGGAACTAGGAAAATATTCAAAGAAGCATAACTCTGAATTTCCTAAATGTAAAACAAAAGACATGAAAGTAATGGATACAAGAACTGGAGACAACCTCAAGTAAGCCAAACCTAAGAAAACTCACAAGAAGCTACATTAAATTACATCTGTGAAAGAAAAGACAGACAGAAACATTAATAACCATCAGAAAAATCATGTTTTATTCATAGAGGAACCCATTCCAAAGAGAATGTTTCTCATTTGAACTGTGGCAGCCAGAAGGAGGCTTACAACAATTTGTCACATATCGAGAGAAACAAATATCATCTGCAAATCCTAACTCCATGAAGGGGTTGACCTTCAGAAACTGAGGAGAAATAAAGATATTCTCAAATAAGCTTATATCTACTTTTGAATAAATACTAAAGGATGCTATCCAAACAGAAAATACACAGAAATAGAAAACCACACTTCAGAAATGAAAACACACCACAACAGCTAAAACTAAAAGAAAACAGATTGTCCTTACATGGAGATGTTTTCCCCTATTAATATAATAATATATTTATGTATATATAAATATTAGTATATTTATATAATAATATAAAATGTAAGTATTTGATGTGATAGTCCATGAATGATCAGAAAATATGACAGAGTTAAAAGAAAAGAAACAAAATGGAAGTAAGTTTTCCAAAATTGGCTCAAAAATATAAAATGCCAAATCTAATAGGTGGTTTTAATATTTGACAAGTCAAACTGATCCCTCCTATGAAGTTATTAAAGAAAACTGGTCAGCTCACAACAGTGTATTCACAATGGCATTTTACAAAGTTCATTATTGATTCATGATAATGTTCTCAGATCAAGGCATAATGGCAATTGCTTTGAATTCCAGCACTTAATACCAGTCATATAGATCTTTAGTAGTTGGAAACCAGTCTGGTCTACCTAGTAGGTTCCAGGACAGCCAAGGCTACATAGAGAGATGCTGTTTCTAAAATAAACAAAATTTCTTGGAGAATTAGGACTAAATAATAATTTCATGTAATTGATACAGAGTATACATCTTACTTCCATCATGCCCATGTAACACCATCACCAATTAGACTTATAAACAGTGGAAGCCTCTCACAGTTTTGTAGTCTGATATGGAGACGTTGGCAGCATCCATTTCCAGAGAGGATCCAGCTGTTTGTTTGTAAGGTCATTGCATTTGTCACTCAGTACCTGCTAAAGGCCTCACTTGAGTATCACATCACCTTGGGGACTAGAAATTTCGACATATAAATTTTGTTGCACACTAACATTCAATTCAATGAAACAACTATTAAAAAAAAACTATCAAATGGCCAGAATCATACTCACAGCAAAGGACTGCATATTTTCCCACAAATGTGAGTTAATGAAACCACTTATTTGACCCAGGGCTGACCATTCATAAGAGAGAAATACATAAATGCCAGATGAGGGATAAAGAAAAGAAAGTCATCCTCACTTGCAGATGAAATTAATATATAGAAGATTCCAAGCCAAGCCACCAACAAATTTCTCTAGAAAGTAATAGGCAAATTTAGGAAGATTGTGAGTTTACATTCAAGGAAAAAAGACTAATTCCATTTCTAGAAACTCAAAGTAACTATACAGAAGTGAAACTTAGAAATGAGAAGAAACATGGAGTTTTGTAGTAAATACTCTAGAAATGAATGTTGAAAAGTAATGTGTACTGAAGAAAGAAATCAAAGGCAATTGGGCAAACATATAAATAAGCTCTATCATATTCATAGATTTGGAGGCAAACCAAAGTTGTTAGTTCTTCACAGAATCATTTATTGATTTAATGCAATTCTTAGTCCCTATCTAGAAGGGTTTTTCAAACATAGAAAACTTACTTTGAAATTCTTATGGAAAGATAGTAGTTGAGAATATCTAAAACAATTTTTAAAAAGAAGAGTGTGAACAGAATTGCTTCATATTTGTACTGCTATGTAACTATAAAACCTAACCCATGTGTTATCTGCAAAGAAATAGGCAATGGATAGTATAGGAAACCCAGATAAAATCACCAAAATAACCAAAATTATTTTCTATAAAGCAGAAGGAACAAGTACACAGAGAAGGAAAGACTTTCCAACCAGCTGAAAATAAACAGCAAAAACCCCAAAACTCCAATCTTCACTTAAAAGTGGTTTGTTGACTTAAATATAAAATGCAAAATTCTTTAGAGGAAATAAATGGATAAAGTAGTTAGGATAAAGATCTTAAAAAAAGATTTCTTAGACTTAAGAACAAACAAGGATTTATAAAAGTAAACATTGTTAAATTGGGTAACATCAAAATTAAAGCCATTTTTGTCATAAGAGGATGTCAATGTAAAAAACAGACTTGGAAAATATTTGCAAATTGTGTTAAACAAAGAACTAGTTCATAGAAGTTTTATTTGTCATAATAAAATTCTAGAAACTATCTTAATGTTCTTTAAGGAATGCATAGCACTCAAAAAAAAAACCCAAAAGTAAAACAAATAATTTATGTGTATATGCATGTGTATGTATGTATATGTATATATGCATACATATATGGATATATACATATATGAATATGTTTATGTATGTGTATTATGCATACATATATGTATATGTCCATATATTTCTGTATCTGTATTTATATCTAAATCAAATATCTATATAATATCCATTTCTTTTTTTTCTTTATTTTTTTCTAAGTTTTTTTTTATTACATTCCAAATCATTTCCCCTTTCCCGTTTCCTCCCTCCCCGAAAGTCCCATAAGTCCCCTTCCCTCCCTCTTTTCTCCATTCAACCCCCTCTCGTTTCTCTGTCCTGGCTTTCCCCTACATCCAGTCTTTCCAGGACCAGGGGTCTCTCCTTCCATCTTCTTAGAAATCTAATTGATATGTGAATTGTGTCTAGGGTATTCCGAGATTCTGGGTTAATATCCCCTTATCAGTGACTGCATACCATGTGTGTTCTTTTGCAATTGGGTTACCTCACTAAGGATGATATTTTCAAGTTCTGACCACTTGCCTAGGAATTTCTTGAATTCATTGTTTTTAATTGCAGAGTAGTATTCCATTGTGTAGATATACCACATCTTCTGAATCCATTCCTCCTTTGAGGGACATCTGGGTTCTTTCCAGCTCCTGGCTACTATAAATAAGGCTATTATGAACATAGTGAAGCATGTGTCCTTATTGCATGCAGGTAAAGCTTCTGGGTATATGCCCAGGAGTGGTATAGTCGGATCCTCCGGAAATGTCATGCCCAGTTTTCGGAGGAACCGCCAGACAGTTTTCCAGAGTGGTTGTACCAGCTTGCAATTCCACCAGCAGTGGAGGAATGTTCCTCTTTCTCCACATCCTCGCCAACACCTGCTGTCTCCTATGTTTTCATTCTTAGCCATTCTAGCTGGTGTGAGGTGGAATCTCAGGGTTGTTTTGATTTGCATTTCCCTAATGACTAAGGATGATGAACATCTCTTTAGGTGCTTCTCAGCCATTAGATATTCTTCAGGTGAGAACTCTTTGTTTAGCTCTGTACCTCATTTTTAATAGGGTTACTTGCCTTTCTGAAGTTTAACTTCTTGAGTTCTTTGTATATATTGGATATTAGCCCTCTGTCGGATGTAGGGTTGGTAAAGATCATTTCCCAGTTAGTTGGTTGCCACTTTGTCTTTTTGACAGTGTCTTTTGCCTTGCAAAAGCTTTGTAATTTAATGAGGTCCCATTTGTCTATTCTTGATCTTAGAGCATAAGCTATTGGAGTTCTGTTCAGGAAATTCTCCCCTGTGCCCATATGTTCAAGGTTCTTCCGTAGTTTCCTTTCTATTAGTTTCAGTTTGTCTGGTTTTATGTGGAGGTCCTTGATCCACTTGGAATTGAGCTTAGTGCAAGGAGATAAGAATGGGTCAATTTGCATTCTTCTGCAAGTTGACCTCCAGTTGATTCAGCACCATTTGTTGAAAAGGCTATCTTTTTTCCACTGGATGGTTTTAGCTCCTTTGTCAAAGATCAAGTGACCATAGGAGTGTGGATTCATTTCTGGGTCTTCAATTCTGTTCCATTGATCTACATGTCTGTTACTGTACCAATACCATGCGGTTTTTAACACTATTGCTCTGTAGTACAGCTTGAGGTCCGGGATACTGATTCCCCCAGAGGTTCTTTTACTCTTGAGAATAGTTTTAGCTATTCTGGGTTTTCTGTTATTCCAGATGAATTTTTGAATTGCTCTTTCTAACTCTATGAAGAATTGAGTTGGGATTTTGATGGGGATTGCATTGAATCTGTATATCACTTTTGGTAAGATGGTCATTTTTACTATATTAATCCTGCCAATCCATGAGCATGGCAGATTTTTCCATCTTCTGAGGTCTTCTTCAATTTCTTTCTTCAGAGACTTGAAGTTCTTGTCATACAGATCTTTCACTTGTTTGGTTAGAGTCACGCCAAGATACTTTATATGGTTTGTGGCTATCGTGAAGGGTATCATTTCTCTTACTTCTTTCTCAGCCTGCTTATCCTTTGAGTATAGGAAGGCTACTGACTTGCTTGAGTTGATTTTATATCCGGCCACTTTGTTGAATTCGTTTATCAGCTGTAGGAGTTCTCTGGTGGAGTTCTTTGGGTCGCTTAAGTATACTATCATATCGTCTGCAAATAGTGATAGTTTGATTTCTTCCTTTCCAATTTATATCCCTTTGACCTCTTTTTGTTGTCTAATTGCTCTAGCTAGAACTTCAAGTACTATATTGAAAAAATATGGAGAGAGAGGGTAGCCTTGTCTAGTCCCTGATTTTAGTGGGATTGCTTCAAGTTTCTCTCCATTTAGATTGATGCTGGCTACCGGTTTGCTGTAAATTGCATTTACTATGTTTAGATATGGGCCTTGAATTCCTGATCTTTCCAAGACCTTTAGCATGAAAGGATGCTGAATTTTGTCAAATGCTTTCTCAGCATCTAATGAGATAACCATGTGGTTTTTTTCTTTGAGATTGTTTATATAGTGGATTATATTGATGGATTTCCTTATATTGAACCATCCCTGCATCCCTGGGATGAAGCCTACTTGATCGTAGTGAATGATCCTTTTGATGTGTTCTTGGATTCGGTTGGCAAGAATTTTATTGAGTATTTTTGCATCGATATTCATAAGAGAGATTGGCCTGAGATTCTCTTTCTTTGTCGGATCTTTTTGTGCTTTTGGTATTAGTGTAATTGTGGCTTCATAGAACGAGTTGGGTACTGTTCCTTCTGTTTCTATTTTGTGGAACATTTTGAAGAGTATTGGTGTTAGGTCTTCTTTGAAGGTCTGATAGAATTTTGCACTAAAACCATCTGGACCTGTGCTTTTTTTGGTTGGAAGACTTCCAATGACAACTTCTATTTCTTCAGGGGTTATAGGACGGTTTAGATGGTCTATTTGATCCTGATTTAATTTTGGTACTTGGTATCTGTCAAGGAAATTGTCCATTTCCTCAAGATTTTCTAGTTGTGTTGAATACAGGTTTTTGTAGTAGGATCTGATGATTTTTTGAATTTCCTCAGTTTCTGTTGTTATCTCTTCCTTTTCATTTCTGATTTTATTAATTTGGATACTATCTCTGTGCCCTCTGGTTAGTCTGGCTAAGGGCTTATCTATCTTGTTGATTTTCTCAAAGAACCAACTCCTCGTTTTGTTGATTCTTTGTATGGTTTTATTTGTTTCTACTTGATTGATTTCAGCCCTGAGTTTGATGATTTCCTGCCTTCTACTCCTCTTTGGTGTATTTGCTTCTTTTTGTTCCAGGGCTTTCAGGTGTGCCATTAAGCTGTTAGTGTATGCTGTCTCCCATTTCTTTTTGGTAGCACTCAGGGCTATGAATTTTCCTCTTAGCACTGCTTTCATTGTGTCCCATAAATTAGGGTATGTTGTGCCTTCATTTTCATTAACTTTCAAAAAGTCTTTGATTTCTTTCTTTATTTCCACCTTGACCAAGTTATCATTGAGTAGAGCATTGTTCAGCCTCCATGTGTACGTGGGTTTTCTTTTGTTTTTGTTGCCATTGAAGACCACCTTTATTCCATAGTGATCTGATAGGAGGCATGGGATTAGTTCTATCTTCTTATATCTGTTGAGGTCTGATTTGTGACCAATTATATGGTCAATTTTGGAGAAGGTACCATGAGGAGCTGAGAAGAAGGTGTATTCTTTAGCTCTAGGATGAAATGTTCTATATATATCTGTTAGTTCCATTTGGTCCATGGCTTCAATTAGATTCACTGTGTCCCTGTTTAGTTTCTGCTTTCCTGAATGATCCATTTCAGAGATCGGGGTGTTGAAGTCACCCACTATTATTGTGTGTGGTGTGATGTGTGCTTTGAACTTTAGTAAAGTTTCTTTTATGGATGAGGGTGCCCTTGCATTTGGAGCATAGATATTCAGAATTGAGAGTTCTTGTTGGTGGATTTTTCCCTTGATCACTATGTAGTGTCCTTCTGTGTCTTTTTTGATGACTTTAGGTTGAAAATCAATTTTATCTGATATTAGGATGGCTACTCCACCTCGTTTCTTGGGGCCATTTGCTTGTAAAATTGTTTTCCAGCCTTTTACTCTGAGGTAGTGTTTGTCTTTGACACTGAGGTGCGTTTCCTGCATGCAGCAAAATGCTCAGTCCTGTTTACATATCCAGTCTGCTAGTCTATGTCTTTTTTTTTTTAATTTAATTTAATTTTATTTTTTTAATTTACATTCCAAATCACTTCCTCTTTCCCGTTTCCTCCCTCCCCGAAAGTCCCATAAGCCCCCTTCCCTCCCTCTTTTCTCCGTTCAACCCCCTCTCATTACTCTGTCCTGGCGTTCCCCTACATCCAGTCTTTCCAGGACCAGGGGTCTCTCCTTCCATCTTTTTAGAAATCTATTGATATGCTGATTGTGTCTAGGGTATTCTGAGATTCTGGGTCAATATCCCCTTATCAGTGACTTCATACCATGTGTGATCTTTTGTGATTGCGTTACCTCACTAAGGATGATATTTTCAAGTTCTGACCATTTGCCTAGGAATTTCGTGAATTCATTGTTTTTAATTGCAGAGTAGTATTCCATAGTCTATGTCTTTTTATTGGGTAATTGAGACCACTGATATTAAGAGAGTTTAAGGCATAGTGATTATTGCCATCTGCCATTCTTGACGCTATCTTTATGTTTGAGTGGTTATCTACTTTTAGGTTTGATTCAAGAAGGTTATTATCTCATTTTTTCCAGGGTGTTGTTTCTCTCCCTGTATTGGCGGTTTCCTCCTATTATCTGTTGCAGGGCTGGATTTGTGGAAAGATATTGTGAAAATTTGGTTTTATCATGGAATATCTTGGTCTCTCCCTCTATGGTGATTGAGAGTTTTGCTGGGTATAGTAGTCTAGGCTGGCATTTGTGCTCTCTTAGTGTCTGCATGAGATCTGCCCAGGATCTTCTGGCTTTCATAGTCTCTGGTGAGAAGTCTGATGTGATTCGGATAGGTCTTCCTTTGTATGTTACTTGGCCCTTTTCTCTTACTGCTTTTAATATTCTTTCTTTGTTTAGAACATTTGGTGTTTTGATTATTATGTGACGGGAAGTATTTCTGTTCTGGTCCAGTCGGTTTGGAGTTCTGTAGGCTTCTTGTACGTTCATCGGCATCTCTCTCTTTAGGTTAGGGAAGTTTTCCTCCATAATTTTGTTGAAGATGTTTACTGGCCCTTTAAGTTGCAAATCTTCACTCTCATCTATACCTATAATCCTTAGGTTTGGTCTTCTCATTGTGTCCTGGAATTCCTGGATGTTTTGAGTTACATGTTTTTTGCATTTTGCATTTTCTTTGACTGTTGAGTTGATGCTTTCTATGGAATCTTCAGCACCTGATATTCTTTCTTCCATCTCTTGTATTCTATTGTTAATGTTTGTATCTATGACTCCTGATTTCTTCCCAAGGTTTTCTATCTCCAAAGTTGTCTCCCTTTGCGATTTCTTAGTTGTTTCTACTTCCTTTTTTAGTTCCTGGATGGATTTGCTAAGATCCTTCACTTGTTTGTTTGTATTTTCCTGTATTTCTTTAAGGTATTTTTGCATTACCTCTTTCAGGATTTCTTCCTGTTGACCCACGTTCTCCTGCATTTCTCTGAGCGACTTTTGTGTTTCCTCCTCTTGGGAATTCATCTGTTGATCCATTGTCTCCTGCATTTCTTTAAGCAGTTCTCGTGTTTCCTTTGTAAGGGCATCTATCCGTTGAATCATTTCTTTAAGCACTTTTTGCACTTTTTGTGTTGCCTCCTTATGGGCATCCGTCTGTTGACCCATATTCTTCTGCATTTCTTTATGCAATTTTTGTGATTCCTTTGTGAGTGCATCTACCCGTTCATTCATCTCGTTAAGCGAGTTTTGTGTTGTCTCCTTGTGTGCCTCCATCTTTTGATCCATGTTCTCCTGCATTTCTCTAAGCGATTTTTGTGTTTCCTTTGTAAGGGCTTCTAACCGTTGATTCATGGTCTCCTGTAAATCTTTATTAGATTTATTTATGTCCTTCTTGTGATCCTCTAATAGCATCATGAGAAGTGATTTTAAATCCAGATCTTGTCTTTCGGGTGTGGTGGGGTATCCAGGACTTGCTGCTGTTGGAGAGTTGGGTTCGGATGGTGCCATATTACTTTGATTTCTGTTAGTAACGTTCCTACGTTTGCCTTTTGCCATCTGGTTACCTCTGATGTTAGTTGGTCCTGCTATCACTGGCTGTTGGTTGGACCTCCTGTGAGCCTGCAAAGCTATTTCTGCCCCCCCCTGGATTACCAGGATTCCCCTGGCACAGATTTCTGTGGCCTGCCCTGCTCCTGAGTGACTTTGGAGCCCTGATGTGCCTTGCCCCAAGTGATGTTATATTGGGGAGTCCTTGCACATCCAAAGGCTCAGCCTAGTGGATTCCTGGAGCAGAGGTCGCCAAAGGGAAGCTGGTAGGGTCCTGCCCTGTGCAGGGGTGTGTGATCTCTCCTAGAGTGGGGGGGAGGGGGCATCCCTCTGGCAGGCAGAAGTCCCACAGCATAGCTAGCATGCTGGTTACTGCAGATCTGCCCAGCTCTTGGGAGCCGAGTACACACAAGCCACCCGAGACCCAAGAGATATTATGCCTGTCTGTCTCCGAGCCTGGCAGTCCCAACTTCCAGGTCACTGGAGCAAAGATGGCGAAGTGCACTCTGCACTCTCTTGGTGGCACTGGTCATCCTGCAGAGGCGATGGCCTACAGCAGATCTGGCACCCAGACGACCACAGCTCTGTCCCGTTCTTGGGAGTAGGCGGAAGCCCCAACAGGCCATGTCCCAAGCGATGTTATATTGGGGAGAACCTGGGTACCTGTCTCTTCAGTGCAGTCTACAGGAACGGAGGTCACGGAAAGGAAGCTGGTAGGCTCCTGCCCAGTGCGGGGTCCCTCTGCCACGCAGAAGTCCCACAGCAGAGCTGGTGCGCTGGTTACTGCAGGTCTGCCCAGCTCTTGGGAGCCGTGTACACACAAGCCGCCCGAGACCCAAGTGATATTATGCCTGTCTGTCTCCGAGCCTGGCAGTCCCAACTTCCCGGCCACTGGAGCAAAGATGGCGGAGTCATAATATCCATATCTATATCAACTATCTATAAGTTGTCAATAAAAAGAAAAAACTAATAACTAGGGAAGGAAAATGAAGTTAAAAGCCAATCATAATAGATATTGATTTAATCTATTGCTATTAAGTTCATAGAATTCCATAATCATAGAAATGGGAATGTGATATGTGATAATATTTTTTGTTTTTAGGATTTAGGGATAGGAGTAATACAAGTTTCCATATGACTATAAAAACTTATTCCAGTCATGTAATGATGGCATAATATGAAAATTACCTAGTTGTGTTCAGCTTATAGCAGTAGTAGTCTGAAAATATGGGATATAATTGCAATACTCTTGATGCATTCACATTGATGTAAATAATTAATAAAATCTTATTAGCTGTGTAGTTTGAACCAAGGCTAACCTTCACGTTTTAACAATGAAGGAGTTGGTTGAAGTTTATGTAAAACATTTGATTCAGAATAAAGTGAACAGAACAATTAAAGGGAACTAAGATTGATGTATGCTGCAGTCACTATTCCTCATGAAAGTGTATCAGAGAGCAAAGTTTGAGAAGTCTCTGAGCATCACAACTGCAAATTTTATTAGACTACTCCTTTGGCAGTCAAATCTCTCTGAGTCTGATACATAGCAGAACATGACATTACTTCAGAAAAATTTGTGCCACTTGAACTGATAAGAACAGGCTGGGTACTTTCATATTTATGAGCAAGAATTCACAGCATTTCTCATAAGTTAGGAACCGAATCTAAAATATCAGTTAACCACTTCCAAAAAATAAACAAAACAAAGAGAAAAAGAAAAGTTTCTCTAATGTTTTCTATTTCTTCCAAAATAGTTTTTTTTAGTGGTAATTTAAAAAGAATGGATCTTGTCAGATGGTGATGGCACATGCCTTTAATTGTAGCACTTGGAAGGCAGATACAATTGCATCTCTGTGACTGTGAAGCCTGCTCAATCTACAGGACAAGTTCTAGGACAAGGACTACACAGAGAAACCTTGTTTGGAAAAAAAAGGTGGGGGGGATTATATTTTCAACAAATTGAAGGTAATTTTTTCCCATATAAATATGTACTGACCACAGTTTTCCTTACCTCCACTCCTCCAAGTTCCCTCCCAACATCCTTCCCCATCAGGTCCACTCCCCCTCCATTTCCCTTCAGAAGGGAACTGGCCTCCAGGACTTCCAAGACCAAACAGAGCAAAACAAGACACAACACCAGGCAAAATCCCTCATATCAGAACTTGAAGAGGCAACCCATCAGAGGAAAAATTCCTAAAGAGTAGGAAAAGATGGGTCAGAGATACACCTGCTTTCATTGTTAGGAGTCCCACAAAAACCACCAACATAGCTGTCATAAAGTATATGCTGAGGACTTTGTGTAAACCCATGCAGGCCCTGGGGTTGCCCGTTCCTGTTAGCCTGCATGAGCCCTGTTCCTTGGTTCATTGGGCTACGTTCTCTTGGTGTTCTCCATCCTCTCTGACCAATTTCCCCTCCCACCACCCCTTTTGGCAGGTTTCTACAGTCTCCAAGGGAAGGGATCCAAATGGAGATCACCAATTTAGACTCTTTCTTATTAGGTGTGACATCAAGCAAATGATGAGGATCGTGCAGTACAAGTCAAGCATGAACAATTTATTTAGTGCAGATTTCTAAGACTAATTGATTAGGGACCTAGCCAGACTCGGGAACTGGAATCATGACCTCCAGCTGGAGGGGCACAGACCTTTTAAAGCATAAAAACAAAAACAGGTAAAAGAGTGCAGTAGAGGTGAGTTGTCTTTATGGGGATTGGCTGTGTCTGTGTCAGCAAGGAACTGATTAGCCCTGGCTAACTCTTGTGGTTTACTAAGGAAGGGTGTGGGCAGAAGGACAAGTTATTTAGGAGCTAAATAGGGCATGGAATAAATAGAAGCTCGAAGGGTGTGAGGAAGTCAACACAATTTGTTTACTAGCTAAGTAAGGCAGAGGGCAAATGGAGAAGAGAAAGGTAGGGTTACCTTGGCCCTTCCACTCTTTCTCTCTCCATTATGTGGGTTACACTTGCTCCCATCTGCTGCCAGAGGAAGCTTCTCTGATGATGACTGGAGAAGGCTCTGATCCTAACATATAAGTACAGCAGAATATTCTTGGGAGTCATTTCACTGATTTTTTTCTTTAATTCAGTTCTGTTTGGTTCTATGCCTGGTACCTAGGCAACCTAGTCTCCAGTTCCTGTTTGTTGAGGCCATTAAGGGCGTGTACTCTCATTTGTGGTAGGTTATTCCCACAAATTCTGAAGCCACAGTTGCCCCAGAACATTCTGTAGGCAGGACAGATTGTAGACTAAAGGTTTTGTGTCTATGCCTGTGTCCAGGTTTCTCTTTTGGTAGCCTGCAGTGTACCTTTCTACATGAAAGTAGAACATAGGGGTTAAGGATCCATGAGACATCTGTTTGATGTCTCTATATTCAATAAACTGTATGATTTTGTCCTTGGAAATTGAGCCCATTGTCAGTTTTCAGAAAGTAATCCTCTGAAAAAGACAAAGTTGTTCACTCTTTCTGTATCTATTCGTTAAAGTTTCATCTAGAGCAAGAGGACAACTGAAGGATATCAAGAGGATACAAATTGGAAAGGAAGAAGTCAAAGTGTCTTCATTTGCAAATGATATGTTGGTATACATAAGTTACCCTAAAACTCTATCAGGGGACTCCTATAACTGATAAATACTTTCAGCAAATTGGCTATATACAAAGTTAACTAAAAAAATAGTACCCATCAATATACAAATGATATATGGAGTAAGAGAAGTATCAGGGAAAACACTACCACTTCACAATAGCCACAAATAATATAAAATATCTTGGGGTAACTTTACCCATGCAAGAGAAAGGCGTGCATGACATATACTTCAAGTCTTTGAAGAAAGAAACTGAAGAACATATGAGAAGATGGAAAGATCACCTGTGCTCATGGTTCAGTAAGGTTAACAAAGTAAACATGACCTTCTTACTAAAAGCAATTTACAGATTCAGTGTAAGCTCCATCAAAATTCCAACACAATTCTTTACAGACCTTGAAAGAATAATACTCTACTTCATATGGGCACATACCCAAAAGATTCTCCATCCTACCACAAGTACATTTGTTAAACTATGTCCATTGTAGCTTTTTCATAAGTGTCAGAAACTGAGAGCAACCTAGATTTCCCTCAACAGAAGAATGGGTAAAGAAAATGTGGCATATTTACATGATGGAATATTTTCAGCTGTCAAAAATGGTATTATGAAATTTGCAGGCAAATGGATACAACTAGAAAAAAATGCTGAATGAGAGAACCCATATTGAGAAGGACAAATATGGTATGTAGTCACTTATAAGTGGATATTAGCCATTAATTAAATGATAATCAAGCTACTATCCACATAACAGGAGAGTTTAGGTAAGAGGGAGGTTCTAGGGGATGCATGTATGGATCTCTCTGGAAAGGGAAAATATAATAGATTTTGCTGGTGGTCTGAGAACAGGTAAGGATAGGAGAGGGAGGCATCAGGTATGGAGGGAAACGGAGAGAACAGATGGGGTCTGCATCAGGGAAGCAGATGGAGGAGAGAGAAGGAGTGTAGGGAGAGAGTGTAAGGAGAGACATGGGAACATTTGTGTGTGTGTGTGGGGGGGGTGGAAACCTGGTGCAGTTGAAACATTCTGGAATCTATGAGGCTGACCATAGAAAGACTACTTGTAATAAAAATATATGGAATCTGAACTGGATATCTCTTGTAGTCAGGCAAGGTTTCCTTCCAGTGGTAGACTGAAGGTATATTTGCTCAAATTGTTGGCAGAAAGAGTTTCATGGAGATTCCAAAACAACCCAGAGAAAATAATGGTTCTCTATACTAGAAATGTCTCTGGATCATTATCTCCATGAAATTATCAAATTTGCAACATCAACAGTAGTAGTAATATGCTCAATATGATTTCATCATAAATATTGTAATTTATACATTTGGTGGATAAAAGTATTTAAGCACAAATACTAGAAAATAGCTAGTCATGAGATAATACCCAGAAAATTGAGAATAAATAATACTTTACTTACTATAAAAATTCCCATTACCCCACCCCTCCACCCCCAAAAAAAGCCATTGTCAGAAACAATAGCTTCCAAACCAAACAGCAAAAAGCTTGGGCTCTTAGAAATGAATATCACAAAAAAAACAGCAAAATAGGAAAAAGGACTGTTTTATGTTAAAAGCAACTAAATCAGAACAAACTTATTTCATGCTTGTCACTGAGTGATTCTTAGCTCAGTTTCCAAAAGGATAAAATAATCACTGGAGAAAAACTGATGGGAATAACGTGGAATTTAAATTAGACTCATGTTAGAGGCTACTATTATGTTTCTAATGTCCTCCTGTGTGAGAATGCTCTTGTGGTCATGGAAGGTAAACATTCCCCTGCTACATGGAGAAGAACAAAAATATATTTAGCGTTTAAAGGCTTAAAGCTTAAAAACTACTTTAAGACTTACCAGATAAAAGCAAAAAGTACACATGAGCAGATAAATTTACATACTGAGTTTGGGTGTAGCTCAGTGGGAGAGCATCTGCCTAGAGCACTCAGTGCCCTGAGATAGGTTCTTACCACTGAAAAAGTGAAACAGACATAGAGGTTTAGTGCTGTGAAAGGACACCATGACCAAGACCACTCTTATAAAAAAAATATCTAATTAGCACAGGCTTATAGATTCAGAAGTTTAGTACATTATCATTTTGGCAGAAGGCATGACAGGATGCAGGCAGTCATGGTGCTAAAGGAGTTGAGAGTTCTGCATCTTGATCTGCAGGTAACAGGAGATCTTGAGCCTCACTGGACATAGCTTAGCATTGGAGAGCTCAGAGCCCACCCCTACAATGACATACTTTTTCCAACATGACCACACTTACTCCAACAAGGCCATACTTCCTAATATTGCCAGTACCTATGGGCCAAGCATTAATCCATGGGGGCCATACCTATTCAAACCATCACACAGACAAACAAGAAATATGTACATAGGAAGCAACAAGATAGAATAAGTTTAGAGAAAGGAAAGTCATCCATATATTATTTCAGTGTTTCTGTAGGCTCCAATGCTTAATAGGAGGGAAGAATAAAAATTTTAAGTGGCTACATATGATGTTAAAAGAGGTATTAACTGTGTCGTACTTTGCTTTGTTATTAATCACCTTGTTCAACAGGAAGTTTTAATTAAAATGTAAAACAGAAAAGAGTATAAATGTTCCTGCTTTCAGAGACAATTTTTATGTCATGGTTGGATTCATGTGCTGGTATTTGTGTAGGATTCTAGCATTGGTTACCTTAGAGTCTCTGTATTTCCACAGGTTTGAAATAGCTCAATAAAAATGAAATATTTTCAGCTGCCTACTGAAAATAAGAATATAGATTTTTATATTACATAAAGATAATAAGGACATAGGATATACTTTGCAAAAAGAATGGGATGAGTATGTGGTTAATATGTACACCTAAAACTGTGTTAGGTAAAAGAAAATTATAGATTAAAGTTATAGAAAATTCTACTAAAACTTTAACTTAACAAGGTTCTTATCACTTTTAAAAATAACAACATAAAATAAAACAATAATACTTTTATTACAGGGAAAGTACTTATAAATATAAAAGTCAGAAAATGCAATGGTCTCCATGAAATTAGACAGCTCAGTCTCCAAAAGTTTCCATACTCAGTTATGAAACAGAAGTACTGAAGGACTTCATTGACTATACAGAATTTTAGTCTTTACTCTCTTCCTGTTGCATTAGATTCTAAGGGAGTTATTTCCAGGAACATATACTTTTTAAGTGTTACATTCTGATCCAAAGCACTGTTAGAGATAGTAAGTAAGTATTGCCCAAATGCTGTGGCAGGTTCCTTTTAAAGAGCTAATTTTATAAGCTTAAAAACTTCTCAGTGCAACAGAGAATGTGACAGAAAGCCACTACCAATCAAAATACAGAATTGTGGAGCCCAGTCCCAATGGATACAACTACAAAACAGTCTAGCATCTAAGGCTTCAGGAACAACAAAGACAAGGGGGCACAAAAAATGGAAAAGCCAGAGGATTTAGAAGTTTGCTATGAGATTGTATCTTCTAGAAATGTCAGACACTACACATTAAGTCTCACCAATATGACATGAACTGAAGGAGGACAACAACAATAGACATGCTGAAGTTGATGAGTTCTCAGTCACACACAAAGAACTACCAGCTACCCAGGAGTGCTGAGAATAAGAGACATAGTCTACTCCACGGGAGAGCCCACCAATTGGTTTTCTAACACTAAATAGTCAGTCCTGAAAATATTCCTACAACATTATAGAGATTGAGCAGGTTACATTTAAAAGAAAAATATTTACATACATATACGTGCATGCATGTATAACAACAATTAATGACAAAAGAGGCCATGAATTTGAAGTTGAGCAAGGAGACATATATGAGAGAGTTTGAAGGGAGAAAAAGAAAGGGGGAAATGATACAATTACATTATAATCTTAAAAATAAAAGAAAAAAAATCTGAAAAACTCCATTAAATATTTAAGATATTCATAGGTTTTTGTCTAGTAATAAAACTATAAAAACAAATGCATTGGAATTACAAATTGAATAGTTGCTTCAAAATGCATTTTCAACAATTTCTAAACTGTTTTATCTAAGACAACTTTATTTCTTCACACTGCGCGAAAGGGAGAAGTGATCATATCATACCACCATATCAGGTCATATTCATAGCAATGAGTATGTTACCAAATTAATGTTTGTCCAAGAATAATGTGTAGGACTCGAAACAATATGTAGACATTGACAAGCTAAGTTTAAATCTCTGTGCTAGGTTTGAGAAAGATAAATAAAACCCATGCCTTTGCTTTCTCTTTCCTTTTTCCTCTCACTTGAGGATCAAGGGATATTCTAACTGTCTCTCTAAATCCAAAGCAAAGCTGAGTGCCAAGGACACAGCGTGCTTAGCACACTCTGATCTAGCTAGAGCAGGACCTCAGTGGGTGTCCTTACAAAGATGAGTGGCTGAGGCTTGCCAGAGCAGCTTCTTCATGGAGACTGTTGGTGAGGCTTATAGCAAAGTTTGCTGCATATAGTGTACATTTTCCTGTCTTGCCTGGACAAATGTACTAAGAGTAGGGGTACACATAATGACCATTTTAGTAGAAAATAAAACAGTGTTCTGATTTCTTGGGGAATGGTCATAGCATTAGCTTTAAAACTGACAGATTGTTTATTAAGGCCACTTATGGTTTTTTTTTTTTGATAATCATGAAAAGTTATGTCTTATGGTAATACCTTCAACTCTCTACAATTTAAGATTTATGAGAGAATTTCATGCAATTAACTTTCAGGCAGACACAAATGTTAAGAGAAATCAATCTAACTCCCAACAGTCTCAGTTCATTTATAAGAGTCATCAAAATGCTGGAAATACAAATTTAATTTCATAGGAAATCAGGCTCCCACAGAGAATATGAAAGTATATATGAATATAAATTTTTCTCTGTTTTATAAATATCCGCACACACTTTGAACAATCAAGCATCAGTGAGAATTATGTTAGAGTGCACCCTTATTAGAATAAGTCGATCATTAAATAAAAATATTTAAATGTGTGCATAAAGTCTATGAGGCAATGGAAAGTGCTGTTTAATCTTTCAAATATTATGTAATGAATATCTTTGTAGTAAAAAATATTGAGACCATTTAACCATAAAGGAAAAATTTTCTTTTTTGGGATTTTTTTTCTGCATTTGTCTATTGTAATCTATGGGAAGGCACACATGAGCTCACTCCTGTGTCCAGTACTTTATGAACCTCATCGTAGCAGATGCTTTTCCCGCCATAAATTAAAGAAGACTTTATTGCTGCTCATTTCTCTGACATTATTGGGCTTGTCACAAGACTGAATGTGGCATTTTATGAAACATAAAACCTTTGTGGCTTGTGGTGTTTTTAAAATGTAACTCTACTTTTTTACCATCAATAATGTTCACATATGTGTACACCCCCCCACAGACACATACATACATATGTACACATATGTTCACACACTCTCTCTCTCTTCTCTCTTCTCTCTCATACACACGCACACACAGACACACACAGACACACACACACACACACACACACACACGACACCCCTGTGGGCTTAAAACAAAATTTCTAAGGCCCATGCTTGGAGAGCTAGTTGGCAACATTACATCTAAGTCCCCTGGGAGAAAAAGAAATCTGGTCATGCCCAAACCTGTGCTTTAATGCCAATGTGTCTAATAAAATGCAAATAACTCACTTTTACATACCTTACCATATTTCTCTAAAAGTTTAATACACAAACATTTGAAATTCTATAAGGTATGTTTTCTATTGTTAGCTATATCAAATTAGGAGAAAGAACAAGAACAATGAATATATTTTCCTTTTTAAAAAGTTAAAGCTTAAAAGCTAACAAGAGATGCTGCTGTCAATGGTGCCACCACACCGATGACAAGCAGACAAGATTTGTGTCAACTCTGACTCACTACCAATGTAACAATGCGGCAATACAGGTGTCTTTAATCCAAGATAAGAAAGCTTTCATGTTGTATAGAATATAAATACTTTTCTGTTTTTAATTTTTAAAAAAAATGTGTATTAGGCTTTTGCCTGTCTGTGTGTATGCCTGTGACTGCAGAGGTAAGAAGAGGTAAAATTACAGAGAGATAATTGTGAGACCCATGTGGATGCTGGACATTGGACCCAGGTTCCCTACAAGAGTCAGTATTGGATGCCGAGTATTAAAAATCACAATGTGATGTGCCACCAGGGAATGAATGATTAAACAGACTCGAGAAAGTCAAAGATTCTAAATCAAATCTACTCATGGATGTTCTGTCATGAATTCTTAATTCCTTCCTCAATATTTGTTCTAAGCTCTTTAATTCTTTGTTTTCTTCACTGTACTATTCTTCCTAATAAATACTTACATAATATAATGACACCCATATCCTCACTGAAGAGTCTGCAAGCACATTTACACTGTGATCTTAATATGAAAATTTAATGATAGCCTCAAACTTATCTTAGTAGAGTGTTGTTCATTTGCATCAACTCTATATTGCACAAATGTCAGTGGGTGTGACAATGTCTTTGAAATGTGCTAGTCAGAATTCTTCAATGATGCTGAGTTATTTACATACACACATATATATATAACATATATACATATATTCATGCAATTTATATGCATACAATATACATATATACATACATATGAATGTATAGGTATATGCTTGTGTGTATTTGTATGTACATGTATATATACTGCAAAACAATTCGTAATAGAAAAGAGATATAAGGAATTGGGATATAGGATTATGGATACTGGACACTTCTAAGATCTGATGTTGGAAAGTTGATCCCAAGAGCAAGAATGAGGCAATCTCCATACAGAACCTGAATCTTCTAAACAAGGAAAGCCAATGGTAAAAATTCCCATTCCAATACAATTCAAAGCAGAAGACCAAAGATGGCCAAGTCCAAAAACTATCAGGCCTTTCTCCTCAACTGGGACTTGAACAAATTGTATGAAGCCAGTGAGGACCACAAAGGCCTGATCAGCTTCACTACACAATTACCACTTAGATATGCTCTAAACACTCCACAGATGTATTTAGAGTAATGTTATGCCAAACATTTTGCTTTCTTATTAAACAATGAGGCTAACAGAAAACTGACCAACACAGGAGACATACACTCTAGTAGAGAAAACCAGGGTATAAGGATACCGATTTTGGATTATATGTATCTGACAAATACTTGAAAATTAAATCGTCACTCCTTACTAGCTTTAACAACATTAATTAACCTATCTAAACCCAAGTTTCCTAATCTCCATTAAAGCTTGCAAAACTCAGAAGACTTCAGTGAAGATTAAATAATGATACTTAGAAAGAGTCAGACAACCTCAGCTTATCTATGCCAATGGTTAAGGTTTCCCAGCAGACAGGTGGGAATCCTGTCTAGGGAAGTTTCAATCACTGAATTAAGCAAATGACTACCTTTCTAAACTGACGGCTTTGCTCACATATTGTCAGGCGTTGCAGCTGCAACCTGAATTAAGATGCATATAGAGTTTTCTGCTTCATCAATGTTATTTTTCATTTTGGCAATTATGAATTAAGTTGCTAAGGATGCTTGAGCATAAATCTCTGCACATACATGTGCTCTCATTTCTCCAAAGTGATTGCTAATCGCTGGGCTGCTGGTTCCTCTGGTACGTGAACAACTTAGAAAACAATTAAACAGTTTTCTATAGTATTTTGTACAGTGTATGCTCCCAATAATAATATCTGAGAATCCAAATCACCCAGGCTCTTTCATGAAGCATTTGGTGGTTTGAATCAGGGTTTAATCTGCATGAACCCAAAGACTAAGATTTTTTTCCATGTATTTATTTATATACGTTATTTTATCTTTTGCCCGATATGTTTCATTGTCCCCTGCCCCATTCATTATCCAGTTATAAGAGTTCTTTATTCTATACATATGTTCATTGGAATTATATAAACATTTATTCCTGTCTTTGACTTTCTCTTCCATTTTGTTTTCATTTCAAAGGTCAAAGGTTCCATTTTGATAAACTCCCAAAGATTTTGTTCTTAGACATTTTTGTGGCTATTTAAAAATTATCTAGCATAGTAATTTCAGAATAATAACATGTTTAGGGGTTCTCTGGCAAGGTTTTGTATATGATGTGCTAGAAAGTCCCTAGGCTCATTTTGTTGAATACATACAGATGAAATTGTGGAAACAGAGTTTGTGAACAGATTGCCATTTCCTGACAGCTTTTTTTGTTTTTCTGTTTTTGAGGAGAAGAATCAAACCCAGGGCCATGCACTACGTTGTTCATTTTCAGCAGTTAAGTGCCTATAATCCCTCAACCTATCATAAATTCCACAGCAAACCATGGGGCCCTGATGTTCAAGCATAACTTCGAGTAACTCCCCACTTCCTGGGTTAAATCACCTCCCGTTAGCCTGTAAACCTCAAGGTCAAGATGTTTAACACATCAGGAAAGTTTCATTTGAAATTGTGCCTATGACAAATTGGCAGTGAATGACCACACTCTAGCCTACCCTAGAATATCAATAAAACCTGCCTTTCCCTTTTGTAAGAGAGAAGCTGGTCAGCTCTGGTCACCTCTCTTTAGTCTCTGTCAACCAGTTGACCCAAAGTTCCCCCAAACACAGTTTATCTATTGTGTCCAAAATCTGTTTTTCTAATTTCTACTGTTTTCATATCACACAATTTTCTCCAATATTGAAACCTGCTTGTGGATCAAGTGGACTGTATTCCTTTAAATCACATTATGTCAGGCCAAGAATATTTTTCAGTTTGGGACAAATTTATTGTCACTTCCATTGTGGGTTCCCTTGGATAATTTATCAATTGTTCTCTTACAAGGTCTTTCTGCTTTGACTGCTGTGAGTGACAATATCTGGAGCCCTGTTGAGCTCTGTGAGTGTTCAGTGTAATGTTCTCTAGCTGTCTATTCTTTACTATAGGAAATTTCATCCTAATCACATGCAGAACAGTCCTGTGCCAGACTCAAGCTAACCTTTTATGCAAAACTACAGTCCAACCCTTTCTGTGTGTCTCAAGACATATAAGAAGTTACTACCCCACTTCTAAGAGAACATTCAAGAAAAGCAGGCCCCTTCTGACTTCTCTAAAAAGCCTGATAGCCAGGCTTTCCTTACTGGAGTAAACAGCTGTAGATCATTAAGTGTTAGGGTTTGTCCAAATCATGGAAACCTTCCATTTTGATTTCCAAGACATTTTCCCTGATGGGTGGTAGTGGGACCTTTGCACAGGAATGTGTTTCAAAGGAGACATTCCATTAAAAATAGCACTCATGTGACAGCAAATGCTGGTGAGGATGTGGAGAAATAGGAACTCTCCTCCATTGCTGGTAAGATAGCAAGCTGGTACAGCCACTTTGGAAATAAGTTTGGTGGACAATCAGAAAATTGGACATAGTACTACCTGAGGACCCAGCCATACCACTCCTGGGCATATACCCAGAAGATGCTCCAACATGTAGTAATGACATATGCACCACTATGTTCATAGTAGCCTTATATATAATAGCTAGAAGTTGAAAAGAACCCAGATGTCCTTTAACAGAGGAATAGATACAGAAAATGTGGTACATTTACACAATGGAGTACTATTCTGCTATTACGAATGAAGAATTCATGAAACTCTTAGGCAAATGGATGCAACTAGAAAATATCATCCTGAGTGAGGTAACCCAATCACAAAAGAACACGCATGGTATACACTCACTGATAAGTGGATATTAATCCCAAAACTGTGAATACCCAAGATACAATTCATAGACCACATGAAGCTCAAGAAGAACAAAGACCAAAGTATTGATGATTTGGTTATACTGAGGAAGGGAACAAAATATTCACAGGAGCAAATATGTAGATAAAATGTAGAGCAGAGATTGAAGGAAAGGTCATCCAGAGACTCTGTACTACCTGGGGGGGATTCTTCCCATATACAGTCACCAATCCCCAACACTATCATGGATACCAAGAATTGCTTGTTGAGTGCATCTACCCGCCTCCATCTTTTGATCCATGTTCAAAGACACCGTCAAAAAGACAAAGCGGCAACCAACTAACTGGGAAATGATCTTTACCAACCTTACATCCGACAGAGGGCTAATATCCAAGATATACAAAGAACTCAAGAAGTTAAACTCCAGAGAGGCAAGTAACCCTATTAAAAAATGGGGTACAGAGCTCCACAAAGAGTTCTCACCTGAAGAATATCTAATGGCTGAGAAGCACCTAAAGAGATGTTCATCATCCTTAGTCATTAGGGAAATGCAAATCAAAACAACCCTGAGATTCCATCTCACACCAGTCAGGATGGCTAAGATCAAAAACACAGGAGACAGCAGTTGTTGGCGAGGATGTGGAGAAAGAGGAACACTCCTCCACTGCTGGTGGAATTGCAGGCTGGTACAACCACTCTGGAAAGCAGTCTGGCGGCTCCTCAGAAAACTGGGCATGACACTTCCGGAGGATCCGGCTATACCACTCCTGGGCATATACCCAGAGACTTTACCTGCATGCAATAAGGACACATGCTCCACTATATTCATAGCAGCCTTATTTATAATAGCCAGAAGCTGGAAAGAACCCAGATGTCCCTCAACGGAGGAATGGATTCAGAAGATGTGGTATATTTACACAATGGAATACTACTCTGCAATTAAAAACAATGAATTCACGAAATTCCTAGGCAAATGGTCAGAACTTGAAAATATCATCCTTAGTGAGGTAACCCAATCACAAAAGATCACACATGGTATGAAGTCACTGATAAGGGGATATTGACCCAGAATCTCAGAATACCCTAGACACAATCAGCATATCAATAGATTTCTAAAAAGATGGAAGGAGAGAACCCTGGTCCTGGAAAGACTGGATGTAGGGGAATGCCAGGACAGAGTAATGAGAGGGGGTTGAACGGAGAAAAGAGGGAGGGAAGGGGGCTTATGGGACTTTCGGGGAGGGAGGAAACGGGAAAGGGGAAGTGATTTGGAATGTAAATTAAAAAAATAAAATAAAATTAAATTAAAAAAAAAAAAAAGAATTGCTTGTTGAAAGGAGCCTGATATGGCTGTCTCCTGAGAGGCCTGGCCTGAGCCTTACAGATACAAAGGCAGATGCTCACAGTCAACCATTGGACTGAGCGCAGGGTTAAAGAAAGGACTATGGGAGCTGGAGGGGTTTGCAACCTCATAGGAAGAAGAGCAATATCAACCAATCAGACCCCCACCCCCCAGAGCTCCCAGGGTCTAAGCCATCAACAAAGGGGTACACATGGCTCTAACTCCATATGTAGCATAGGATTGCCTTGTCAGGCATCAATGGGTAGGAGAGGTCCTTGGTCCTATGAAGACTCCATAGATGCCCCAATGTAGGGGAATCAAGGGCAGGGAGGTGGGAGTGGGGTGGGTGGAGGAACATCCTCATAGAAGTAGGGGGAGGGAAGATTGGATAGGGGCCATCCGGAAGGGGGGAGAGCTGGGAAAGGGGATAACATTTGAAATGTAAATAAAGAATATATACAATTAAAAAAAAAAGCTGAGTTCTGGTCTTCCCTGAACTTCTGAAAATTACAGAAAAAATAAAAAATAAAAAACAAAAAATCAACCATACCAACCAACCCTCCACTCCCCCAAAAAAATTAAAGCCATGTCAAATATAGTTTGAGAACTGTTGAAAAGCCAACCAACAAAATCCATATAAAACCAGGTTGAATTTGAAGACAAGTTTCATCATCATAAAACAAAGTTCTGGGAATATATATGTATATTTCAGAAATACTTATCAGCAAGCACATGGCCTGTCAGAATTGATTTCTATGAAGTTAGATAGCAGAAGCAAACTTTTCCAGCGCCCAGGACAATACCTACTTGCAAGATTAAATAGTAGAATACTTTGAGGTGTGATTGTTGGCAGTTCATATCTTTTAGCCAGCTCTACTCATGTTCTATACTATGAATATTGAATTTCTCATCCAGCCACCAGCTTCCCTTCACATAAATGGAATGAATCTCATACAGGAAATTAAGACCAAGATATCCACATTTCAAAGGTAGAAAATTAGTAACATTCAAGCCCCATCAGAGCAATCCTTCAAAGTGAACATTTCTGTACTGCTTGAAGAAAATACTTCTAGTATAGTTTTAGAAGTAGATTCAAGGTTCTTTTCATCCTTCAATTTTTGGTATTTTTAAAAGTATATTTATGTTTTCATGGTCCCTTAGAGAATTTGTGTTTATACCTAGTTCTAGTCAGTTTTCTACATAAACAATTCTCGCCAAAAGTAACCCAGGGAGGAAGGGGTCTAATACAGTTTATAAGTTAGAGACCACCCTCAAGAGAAGCCAGGGTAGGAATTCAAATTTCTTATACAGTCCTGGTCTACCCACCTGAAACAGGACTACTCACAGTGGGTACGACCATCATAAATAAGTTAGCAAACAAGGAAGCAGCCTACAGACACACCTACAGGGTTATTTGTTGTGTGTAGTTCTTCATATGAGGTTCCCTCTTCCCAGTTATTCAAGAAATGAGTTTAACTATCTCATACTTTTAACCTAGAACTATGGCTTTCCAGAAAACAAGATTGTTTCTAGAAGTGTACTTTTTATGGATTGTAAGTAGTGTCAACATCTTCTGAAGAATTCAGTGCTATGGGGATCCTCAGAGCAGGTGGCATAGCTAAGTATGACTCAACAGCGTCAGATCACTGTGAACACAAAATTTAAAAGAGAGAAATGATGTAGAAGGAGGCACCTGGATTTAGTCTAGAATTATTCTTGAAAGCAAACTACACATAGTACTTATCTATATCTCTAAGATAAGTTGTCCAAAGTATCTAGAAAGAAAGTACAGAACTTAATTGACTTCTGTGCCTTTCAAAATAGTCTGTGGGAGGCTCCTCCATTGCCAGGAATGTAGAGCGATAAGTTCAGAGAGTGCCTCCAACAGGGATGAAACTTGAGAGAGAATTATGCCATGTGCATAACATGGGGGAGGAAAGCTTAATAAAGTCAGGATAGTAGTTAAGTGAGCCGGCTACCTAGGGAACTGTGTATGAAGAAAATTTCTTTCACAGTGCTTAACTAGAGCAGATGGTCTTGCCCTCAACATGGATACCTGGATTGACATCCCCTTTTTCTGCTGAGATATAAATACAAAAATTGTGTGTGACTTAAAGGATTTGTATACATTATAATCATTAGTGAGGGACTTCCCCTTAGTACTTCAGTCTTGAAAAATAATGGGGTGCTTCATTTACACAATGGAATATTACTCAGCTATTGAGAATGAGGACATCCTGAGTTTTACAGAAAAATGGATGGAACTAGAAAATATCATCCTTGGAGAGATAACTCATACCAAAAGGATATGCATGGTATGTACTCATTAATTAGTAGATAATAGTTAGAGAGAGAGAGAGAGAGAGAGAGAGAGAGAGAGAGAGAGAGAGAGAGAGAGAGAAATACGAAATACCCAAGATACAGTCCAAAGAACTAAAAATGGCCAAAAAGTTGAAGGGCCCAAGTGAAGACACACTTGGGAGGGAGAAGAAAAAATAATGCCTTTTAAAAGAAGCAAAAGTAACAGAATCTTGAGAAAACATATGTTAAAATTTTGGTCCAATCTCCAATGTGTTGATTATCATCAACACCATTGAAGTACGCAGAATACAAAAGGCACCGTGTTTATCAATCTTTAACACTTACTGGCTGCTTGTTATATGCCAGTTGCTTTTCTCAAGGTTTATATGTCATGGCTGTGGCACTAATCACCAAATGGTACAAACAAAGAGAAACTATGATAACATGCATACAGAGACTCAACCTTTGCCAGCCATTTACAAAAGAGAAAACAAGTAACCAGAATATATAAAAAATGAGAAAAACAAACAACAAAAGAACAAATAATCCAATGAAGGAAAGCACCAGTAATTTGAACACAAGCTTACCAAAAGGGGGACATATAAATATCAAATAAATATATTAAAATAAAAAACGCTTAACAGCCTTTTTTATTGATTATTTCATTTATTTACATTTCAAATGTTATCCTCCTTCCTGGTTTCTCCTCTGCAAATCCCCTATCCCATCCACACTTTCCCCTGCTTCTATGGGGGTACTCCCTCCACCCACCCACTACTGCTTCACCACCCTAGCATTCCTATACACTGGGGCATCGAGCCCATTGATGCCAGATAAGGTAATCCTCTGTACATATACAGCTGGAGCCATGGGTCCTTCCATGTGTACTCTTTGGTTGGTGGTATAGTCCCTGAGAGCTCTGGGGGGGAAGTCTGGTTGATTGATATTGTTCTTCCTATTGATTTGCAAGCCCCTTCAGCTCCTTCAGTCCTTCTCATAACTTTTCAATTGGTGTCTCCATGCTCAGTCCAATGGTTGGCTGTGAATTCTGCATCTGTATTGGTCAGGTTCTGGCAGAGCCTCTCATGGAACAGCTATTCCAGGCTCCTGTCAGCAAGCACTTCTTGACATCAGCAATAGTGTCTGGCTTTGGTGTCTGCAGATGGAATAGATCTCTAGGTGGGGCAGTCTTTGGATGGCCTATCCTTTAGTCTCTGATCCATTCTTTGTCCCTGCATTTCTTTTAGTCAGGAACAATTCTGGGTTTATCTTTTTGAGATGAGGGTGTGGCCCAATCTGTCAACTGGGGGCTGTGCTTAACCTCTGGATATTGTCTCTACAAGATTTTATCTCCCCTTTGTTGGGTATTTCAGCTAATGTCATCCCTGTTGGGTCCTGTGAGCCTCTCATTTTGCTGGGGTCTGGGATTTTCTAGTGGTTACTCTCAGTTCCCCAACCCCCACACAAGACACCTCTGTCCAATTTCCTGACCCTCTGTACATCTCCCCTGTCTCCTGCCACACCTGTTCCTCCCCACCTTTTACTATCCTCTTCCTCTCTCCCTCCCAGGTCCCTCTTTCCCTCTACCTCTTATGATTATTTTGTTCTCTCTTCTAAGTAGGAATGAAGCATCCACACTTTGTTCTTCCTTCTTCTTGAGCTTCATATGGTCTGTGAGTTGTATCATGGGCATCTCAAGCTTGCTTCCTAATATCCACTTATCAGTGAGTACAAACCTTGTGTGTTCTTTTGTAACTGAGTTACCTCACTCAGGATGATATTTTCTAGTTCCATCCATTTGCCTTCAAATTTAATGAACTTATTGTTTTTAAAAGTTGAGTACTCCATTGTGTAAAAGACTTAATATCCTTAGCTGTAATAAAAAAGTGCAAACCAAAACTATATTGAGATTTTTGTTACACCTCTGGCAGAAAAAGTCTCTTCAGAAACAAACAAAACAGAAGACAATAAACAAAATTTAATAAGTAAAGTGTTTCCTAGGCTATGACTGACGGAACCCTTATTCATTCTTTGTAGAAATCCAAATAAGGCTGAAGAGAGAGCTCAGCAGTTAAGAGCACAAGATGATCTTCCAGAGGACAGGGGCTCAATTCCCAGTACCTACATGGCAGCTTCTGGTTGTCTGTAACTACAATTCGAGGGGACTGGTATGCTCTGCTCCCTTGGGGGCACTGCACACATATGGTGCATAGACAAATTATCACACACATAAAATAATTGTCTTTTTTTTTTGAAAATGCCCATAATGAGGGGTACTGTTAGGAAGTATGGCCCAGGTGGAGGAAGTATGTCACTGTGGCAGTGGTTTTTGGAGCTCAGGTTCCAGGCACTGTGAAAGAGCTTCTCCCAAGCTGACTGAGGGTACCAGTCTTCTGTTTGCCTTCAGAACAAAATGCAGAACTCTCAGCTCCTCCAGAACCATGCCTGCCTTGTTGCTGCCATGCTTCCATGATGATAATGGACTGAACCTCAGAACCTGTAAATCAGCCCCAATTAAATATCCTTTATAAGAGTTACTTTGGTCATGATGTCTTTTCACAGCAAAGGAAACCCTAAGTTCTTCTAGGCTTAGCCCAAAGCTACCTAGCAACAGCTTTTGTCATTGCCCACCACCTGCATTGCTATCCAGGCATGGTAGAGGGAGCAGTATCCCGTAAAGAGAGAATTACTAGCTACTTCACTCTTCCTCTCTTCCCCTTCTTCACTCTCTATGTCCCCACATGTTTCCAGATGGCTTCTCTTCCTTTCTTTATCTCTTCCTGTCCTTCTTTCCCCTGCACCTTTCTTTGCCTCTACCCCTTTCTAGGCCCTCTTCCCTTTCCCCTATAATAAATCTTCATAATACTAGGCCTGTCGCCATTCACATGACATGACTCCTCAGAGGGACACCTCAGCTATCAGTATATGTATATGTATTTGTATATATATATATATATACATCAGCATGTCCTTGATAGCTAAGAAGTGGGATCAGGTTAAGTGTCTGGTAACAGATGACAAGATAGAAGAAACATGTACAATGTACTGTTATCCCATGATAAATACATGGAAACTTGAGGTCATCATTTTATGCACAATAGGCCAGGTCCAGAAAGCTAAAGACCACTTGTTTCTCTTATATATAGATCTGTCAAGAGCAGTAACAACTATATAAACACAGCTGAACATAGAAGTGAATTGCTAAGGAACAGTAAAGGGACTGTGTTGGCAGAGGAAAGAACAGATGTGAAGAGAGAGGGGTTGGAATGGTGTATACTGTCACAGCACAATGTATGTCCAGATGGAAATATCATGAAATAGCCCATTCCTGTGCTCAATTAACATGAGTTTAAAAATATAATCAAACATAAAAGAAAATGAGAAAAGTAATTCCCATCCTTATCCTAAATCTGTGGCAGTTATAAATTGACAAAACATGGTAAATGTCAGATTATCATATAATCCTCAGTGAATAACCCTGGAATAAAATATTATTACTCTTCTATTTTGAAGATGAGGGAATTAAAGTTTATCAAGGCAAGTGACTTGCCCATGGTCATGTATACATTCAGTCTGTGACTGAATGTCAGTATTTCTTCTATAGAACCATAGTTCTGAGAAGAGTTACAGTTGTAAGGGCAACTTAGTCCTTGTTTTCATAGTCTATGTCATCTATAGGAGTGAAAGATGGTCTTGCTAATTCCATGGGTTTTTTTGTATAGCTCATTTCTGAAAGGCCAATGCGTTTCCAGAGGTCAGAATAACTAAGAGAGTCTAGTCAATCAAATGAAGAAAGAACTTGCAGAGAGAACAGTACATGGGTATGAAGAGAACCTGAAGTGTTCCCTAATAGTGTCAGCAGTGCATATAGCAGTGAATGGAGCCTATGTATTCAGCCTAAAACTTCAAACCAGTCTTACAGATCACACTGAAGAATGAACCCTTATTCAAAGGATAATGTAGGAAGAATTCCCTACCCTAGTTTGTTCATCTTGTTTCATCACCTGGACTACATTTCAGTGTTTAGAGACACAGGAAGATGAAAAATTTTTGAACCCTTTTGCCAGTGTTTGTGAGATCATGGGGAGTACAAGAATTATGCCAAATATAAAGATCATTAAATTCAACATTTGAAAACAGAACAAATGTATTCTAAAAATACCTGAATGTATATTGGCCGAAGATGTCTCAGTTAGCAATTACATCAAGTGAAGAAAATGCCTGCCTTTTGCCAGCCTGATTGGAACCAAATTTCAGAAAACACCATTGTTTTGGCATTCCCAAAATGAGCATGTGAACAGCAGCTTTCTGAAAATACAATTAGCAATCTCTATATGGCAGTTATTATGCAGTATTTAAACATAAATAAAAACATAGAAATAATAGCTAACATGTATATACTATCTTTCACAATTCTTGCCAGTTTCCAAATCTTCATTCATTTACACAACTTTCAAGTTTCCTTGAAATTAAGTTTGGTAATATGCATTTCACATATTGACATCTATAATGTCACATCTCTATGGAGCATGCCTAACACCTGGGCTATATAATCTGCTGATCTGACTCCACTGCCACATTTGGCTAAAGTGGGGATTATGTTTCATACAATTAATGTTCTTTGGGGATACATTTGGTTTATTAATACCACTCATGTGAGAACAAAAGGAGACAGTAAAAGGCATTCTCATCAAGAGACTATACTAGTCTAACTGTGGTTTCCTATAAATAAAAATGTGAAAAAAATTTCCATTCCCATATAAGAAATTATATGGAAACCTTAGAAACCCACTTTTATGTTACTAGAGACTTCTACAAATTTTCCTTCAACTTCTCTCTAGGTATTTAAATGCTTCAATATAAAATCATTTGATGTCTCTTTCTTTGATGTGTAACTTTTTTACGTGCTTATATTAATAATTTCATATTGTCCCACTGGACAATGCAAGTCAATATGATTTTGAGGCCATTTCTACAACAGACAAAGTCTGACACAAGAATTTGCACAAATCATATACATAATATATTACCTTTACAGATATGTAA
Organism: Tokudaia tokunoshimensis; assembly: GCA_036184795.1. NCBI lineage: Eukaryota > Metazoa > Chordata > Mammalia > Rodentia > Muridae > Tokudaia > Tokudaia tokunoshimensis. Next base: position 124,502,873 of record BTHU01000002.1, on the reverse strand, counting down.
ATAACCGAGTCTAGAAACACACACATTCTTGACTATTCCAAAAGGTAGAATCAAACTAAATGAATAATCTTAACTATGCAAGCCCACATAGTACAAGCTGAAAGGAAGCATGAGTGCCCCACCTCTATTTTTTCTGGGGCTTGAACTCAGGTCCCTCTACAAGTGCTCTGCCACTGAACTGTATCCCCAGCCCATGAATAATTTTGGTAGAGAGGTGAATTGGTTAAGAATTCACAATGAAAGAAGTATTGAGCTATTTCCCATGTGTGTAACTCGTCTTCCTACCAGATTGTCTGTTTGAAAGCTCTGGGTTTGGCCCTGAAATATTGTGAGCTTGAAAAAAATGATCAGTCTCCAAGCATGCTCCCAGCTGGCTTATGGAGCCCAAAGTTCAGTTGGAGACTGGTGAGTACTTCCCAAATGCAGGTCACACATCCACTCCATGTCTCTGGAAGTCTGATCTCTACTACCCTAAGGTGTTCTTATTTCTATTACCAGGATGAGAAACTCCCTGGAAGCCTAGATGTGAAACATGCACCTGACCAATAAACTATGTCCTACAGTCATATGTAAACATCAGCCAATAAGAAATAGGTGTGGTAACTAAGGGTAGGAAGTTACTTCTAGGCAAGCTGGCTTTTTCATTTTCTCAGAATACCTTTGCATTTTATGTTAAGGAGTCTAACAAACTGTTCTGGAAAGTGTGGGGTTTTTTTGGTCATTTTTAAACAAAGTATAGTTTTTGCTCTGAAATTCTTAGTAAGTTTACATTTGTATTTTACTCATGCTAGATGTAAAATTTATTATCTCCTCTTTAAATCATCCCATGAGTTTCTTAATTGGGTTCATGCACTGACTTAGATGATTATTTATGGAGTGACTATTAAGTGCTATGTAATATCCTAAGTATGAGGAAAGGAGAATCAAAGAAACAACAACAACAAAAAAAAAACATTGTTGCTTGAAGCAACCTAAATGCCAATAAATGAATGGAAAATATGAAGTTGTTACATAACAGAATGCTGAATTGCAATAAAGGAAAGCGAAACATGTACAGAATAAAAGCTAGACCACCTTGAAAAGTAATGTAGTATTTCTTTTTTATTTAAATGTATATACAGACAGAACACTGAGCATTTATGCTGTGTGTACAAGCCCAAGAAAAGTTTCTTCCTATGTACTAAAACATGGAATCAAGATGGTTAAAAGCACTGTAATCTCCATTGGTATAACAAAAATCTAGAACTTTCTCTTTGTGAATTAAGAAATAATATATGGTTAATGGATAAATTCTGAGAAGAAAATTGAATCAGGGTTTGATGATGAGACAAATTTTTATAGCTTGACTGCAAGAAAAATGGCATTAAATTTAACATTTACACATCTCATAACTTAGTGACTCAATTCTCAAGTTTGAATCTGAAGAAATTGTTTTAAATGGTTACCAAAAATTTGTAAAAGTTCATAGACATACAATAATTGTATGGTTTCACTTCCACCTAGGATAAAAGAACTTGTCTTAGTCTAAAAACTCTATGTATCAGAGTCCAATTTGCAGGAATTGGCAAATATCCATTGTTGTGAACATTAAGTAAGGATTGGCTCTAGTTTCTGATTTGTGATAAATACAATAACCACAAGCAACCTGAGTAAGAAAGGAGTTATTTTAATTTATAGATTAAATCTTACAGGTTATAATACTGCTTACTGGCTTGCATTCCTGGCTTACTTAGTTACTGTTTCTATATAGCCCAGACCTACTTGCCTAGAGAAGCCCCTGCCTACATCATGCTGGAGCCTTCTACATTAGTTAGCTGTCAAGAAAATGCTCTGCATACATGCATGCTATAGGCCAATCCTCTAGAAGCAATTCCTCAAAACAGGTTCCCTATACCTGTGCCAAGTTGACAATTGAAGTTAACCACAAGGACAATGTGATCAATTAATATTATGGAGTGTAAGGGTCGAAGATAAAGAAGAAATGCAACCAGATTCAACCTCAATTAATTCTCTTCTTCTTAATTGCGTATGACCTTCACGGATGTTGAATATCCTTGTAATTATTTAAGGGCTTAAAGCCTTAGAAATCTCATAGAGTTATGTCCTTTGGTGCATCCAGAAGAATTTTCCTCCCCACCAACCCATTCCAAATTTTATACTATTTTTTTTAAAAATCAATATATTTTATTTATTACATCAACAAAATCGAAGTGTGAGGGGGAAAAAAAGTAGAGGGCATTCTCAAAGGATAAGCTACCTGAAAATATTTTAACCTTATGTTCATGATAAAAAACACTGAGATCCAAAAAGATGGCTCAATGAATAAAGGTGCTTGCTGTCAACCTTCACAATGTTGTGATTCCCTAGGACTTACATGGTGGAAAGTGACAATTTAAGACTGTAAATGCATTGTGTCATGTGTACATGTGTGCACTCCCCTGCAAAGACAGTAAGTGAATAAATACATTTAATTAAGAGTAAAACTAATCCATTATGGCTTTTTTAAGTTTTGTGACAGATAAGAGGGTAAAAGTGTAATCAATAATGGAAGTGTAAAACTCTGAGTGAAATTTTATGACTTCAGAATGGCTGTTGTATGGTGTAGAAATTCACTGAGATGTATGGAGCTTGGGACTGGACAAATGCTTGCAAGGCTACTTTAATCTAGCTGTTTGGTAGTTTTATTATTGAGTTCACTCTGGTGATTTTATTAAAACAAAAATTAAAGAAAACATAGCAAACATATTAATGATGATGTATTTGCTCCTCCCTTCAATTCACTATAAAAATGAAGATGTTTGCTCTTGCCAGTTTCATACATCCTTGTTCCAGTGATCCAGTCCAGGGTATAACTTTAAGGAGAAACTATGCATAAAAGTAGAAAAAAAGAGATATAAACTTGTAATTCTCTATACATCATACACTTTTTCTTACAAGATATGAAATAATCTGCAAACTATCATTATCTTAATATGTGTGTGTCCTCTACATAAATGATATTGAGAGAAATTGCAGATGTCAGTAAATGAAGGATGTCACTTATGTGCTGGGCCACTCAATATTACTATGATGACTTTTTAAAAAATTGATCTGTAAATTCAAATGTTTTACTTAGACTGTAGCAGCCCATCAACTTATATTAATGAGCAGACTCACTGTAAAATTGTATGTACAAAAAGTCAAGAATACTCAACTCTTTTATGAGAAGAAAACAGCTGAAAGTTGTCAGCCTAAGAGAACTATGATTAGTGCACTGAGCTAAACTCAGCTATTTGCCAGCAAAGTGGAATGCCATAGCTACAGGGCTGTTGTATCCATCTTGTGTACTTAATGCTACCACCTGATGAGTGATGAAATAATTCGCCAATGGGAAAGAACAGCAAAAACAATTCCCTGGGAAGGAGGGGCCCTATTCTCCAGTACATAATACACATGCTAACTAAACTGCAGTGATGCTGTGAATGCAGTGGGTAGTGTTGTATATTAAACACGCTCCCTTCACACCAAACCTCTTGGTGAGGCAAGCCAGTGATATTTAGAGGTGATGACACCTTCACAAGTAAGCAGTTCACAGTCCCTCCAGGGAGATTTTGTGCATGCTCAATCATGTGCATGTGCAATTAATGCAGTTCCTGAGAGAATTAGTTATCCCCAGATTGAATTATCTAGCAGAGCAGTTGCTATGCACTCTTGCTTTCTTTCTCACATGTGCCCCTCTCTTTCCCTGAATCCCTTTGCCTTTTCACCACAGGACTTCTGCAAAAGTCAATGAGATTCAGGTGCCATGGTTTTAGATATCTAGAACCTTGGACCAAAACTAATTCCTTTCTTTTTAAGTCGTCTGTAGCTTGGCATTTTGTTATAGGGACAGAAAACTAATGAAGGTAGACTATCCAGGTCCAGATGCCAAAGAGTCAAAGAATATGACACCAATTTCTATCATGATCAGAAACATATTGTTCTGTAGTTCCCCCTCCTGGTTCAAATAATAGTTCTGCTTACAAGGAGAAGAGCTTTTAAAACTTGTGAAGCTGCTGAAACATACAGGGCTCAGGAAACTCATGAGGTTCCAAATTTCACAAGGCTTTTTAGAAATGCAGCAAACAACTGCTGGGTGGACACTATCCAGTGGAACTGCCTGAAGGTGTGGTATTGAGCAACAAGGGTGCAGCTTTCTCAGTTCGTCATCCTTTTTCGGTTTTTTTTTTTGTAATTCATCTGCTTTTGAGTCATCCAAGCTCCTGTAAGTAAACCCAATAAACCCATTGATTCTCCAAGTTAGACTTAGGTGGAATGATTTCATCGGTTTGCCCTCTGTGCCCCATTTGGAGTAAATAGGTACTTGTTCCCATCTTCCCAGGACACACCACACAGCATCGGCTTAGGAAATGTATGGCCTTTGTTTTAGCAACTTTAGCCTCTGTGATCTAAAGGGTATTCTAAGATTCCCATTGAACTAACATAACAGTGTTTTCTATGCTTGTTCATTTTGTGCCAGAAGTCATAAAGATGTTGAATGGTGTGAATAAATTGGCAGAGTCTGGTGATCAAGAATTGTCTTCTCCAGTAGTCTATAACTTTCTTGAATCTTTAAATTCACCTATTTTCTTTTTACATTTAATAATGTATATGGGAAGTTGTTTAAATAAGCGTACCTGCTATTCAAAGGAATGAGTCAACTTTCATAGAATAAATGCAAATGCTGATGTACTTGTTCCTGGTAGAAAATTCTTTCTTTGCCTATGAGCTTCTGCTTATTTGCTTTTTCTTCCAAAAGTTCCAGTCAGCACCTTTGATCTCCTGACTAGCACGATGTCTAGGGAGAATCTTGATGGGATTTTTCTAATCTTTGTTTAAAATTATTTTTGACACAGAGGCAAAGAAATCACAAGGCCCATGTTAAGAGGTATCAAATGTTAAATAGAGACATTTCCACAGGCAATAATGACAGATAATGATGGAAATTAGCTCTTGCCCCGAGTATCGCTAGGTTAGGGCTCGACAGCCTCTGAAGTTTTCAATGGCAGTGCATTCCGTGACAAGGAGAATGAGGACAGTTTGTGGAATACATTGGGGAGCCCTGATTCTATTATCTGTAATCACCTTGGCATTTCTACTCAACAGTACCACACATTTCCTATGTAGCAATAAAGGCTGCCACAAATTTCATTAATTCGTGAATTCCCCTAAACAGCAATGCATTTAGGGGCAGACCCGTGTGTGGCTTTATCAAAATACTGGAAGCAGAGGAGGCAGAACTGAAGCGAAGCACTGGGTTATCTCTTGGGAAGGCAGCTCTGTTGCCAGATGCTTGGGCTGGATCTGGGTAATTAGCCCAGTCAGAGGCCCCTCTTCTGTAGGTCCTGGATTCCCACGGGAACCCCTTCAGGAAGCTGAGGTTATGCCAGGTCCTGATGCATTCTGCTGGCCAGCTGTGATCTCTCCCTGGAGACAGGATGAAGGCAATCTGTCGAAGCCTCAGTCAGGAACTTGAAATTTGAATCACCACCCTGGTAGCAGTTTGCAATATGTCTTTGTGCAGGCCACTTGCTGCTTCAGGGTGTTTCAGCAGTTTCCTACCCAGAGAAGGGACAGGGGCATCTAACTATGACTCCTCAGAGAATTTATATGGGAAAAACACGTGTAATGCTGCTCATGAACAGCAAAGGAGTCTTGTAGAATGTCAGCCAAGGAGAGCATTTTCATTTGCAGTTACTTACGGAATCAACACATTTGCCCCACGGCTATTATGAATGGAGGAATAAGTCTGAGGCTTGGGGAAAGAATGTGAACTGTGTTTGACATGGGTTGTGACTTTATTATTATTAGCGGCTATAAAATATGGACTCATATCCCAATGTCATGAGCTCATTCAGAAGTTAGACACAGATTTGGATATTTCAGCTCAGTATCTGCATGCATGAGGGGCTGGCACAATACATAAGGAAATTAGGCACTGTCCTGGAAGACTTAGCACCATATCACAATAATTGTTCCCCTTTGTCAGATGTGTCCCATTGCCCTTCAGTATTCATTCTCTGTCTTTTCATACCTCTTTGTCTCTGAAGACTGAGCTGTGCACATGATCTCAGATGCTTTCTTTTAGTTAATCTTGTACCTTTCTTTAGTTAGCACAGTGGAAGACTTCCAGAACATTGGAGAAAGAGAAGAAAATGAGGTCAGAGTGTCCCCTGCCATGACATCTCTCTGGATAATTGCTCTTAGATCAGCTGTAAGTGACTGTGTATGGCAGACATTTTTTTTGGTCTAGTTTTAATGAATTCTTTATAATCCTTCATATTTCTGCTTGCAATTCACAGGATGTTTATCTTCAAAGATTTATTTTTACTTTGTGTTTGTGTGTGTATGTGTGTGCGTGTGTGTGTGTGTGTGTGTGTGTGCAAATATGGCATATGTGTGTTGACGTTCTCAGAATTCAGAAGAGGGTATCAGATTCCCTAAACCTAGAACTACCAGTGGTTGTCAACTGCTTTAGGTAGGTGCTAAGATTCAAACTCCAGTTCGTTGGAAGAGCGACAAGTACACTTAACCATGGAAACATCTCTCTAGCCCCTTCTTAAATTCATTGCTATTCATCTTCACCAAATTAACTTTCCAAAATAATACCTGTTAAAATTTGGCATTGGGTTGATGTCCACTCATCCTTCCTTCATCTGATTCTTCAGGACATTGGCTTTCTCCTCCAGCCTTAACTAATAAAACTCTTACTCCTTCCCCCTCTTCCTTTGTCAAATTTTCTTCTCTTGACTTTCTGTATGATCTGAGTATTACATCCATGGAACACTTTTGCCTGAGTATCAAATAATTTTCAAATTCCAAAGGCATCAGTCCTCTATTGTCCAAAAGAAGCTTAATACAAAGCATGAATACAGGCCACTTATGTAGTATGGATATGATATCAATTTAAATAATAATTATACTTAACTCAGTATATTTTGATATCATATTTAATTTGATACAAATATTATTTTAGGTAACTTTTACAACAGATGTATAGGCCTGATACTGAAACTCCATGGTTTAGAGAAATTCACTTTTTCCTTTTTGCCCATCAATAAGTATTTATTGGGTAGTACTGTTTTCCCAAACACAATTATAAATGCTGTGATATTAAACAAGCAAATATTTGGAGTCAGGGTTTCATCTCAGGTGGGAGGACAGATGCCTGAATAAGTAAAGCAACTGAGACACATAAGACACCAGAAAATGAGAAAGGCAATGGGAGGAATTAAAATCTTAGATGTAGTCCACTAACTGTGTAAAACAACTTTCAATTCATGCTCTAACAATATCAGACAAGTAGTTTACTAAATTAAAAATAGAAGAGGTATTTTTAATTTACAACATATACAACGGCCCAAGGAAGGGCTGTGCTTCAACTGTCCAATGGACAGCAATCAATAAACAGAATGTGGCTAGATAAGCAGGTCATTATGGGCAGAGAAGCAAAGGCGGAACTCAGGAAAGAGGGAAGTATGAGTTCCAAGCATAGCATGTAGAGCATTAGCTTTTGAACTTTGAGAAAGATGAAAAGGTATTTGGGGTAGAAGAAAGGCTTGGAACGGCTTACATTCTCCCCCGCCCCCATTTCTCCTCTTCCTCCTCTTCCTGTTCTTTTCCTCTTGGTTCACCTCCTTCTCTTATTTTTATTTGAAGTTTTTTATCTATGTGTATATGTATCTCTGTATATAGATACCCTGGAACTGATCCCTTAGATCTGGAGTTTCAGGTGATTGAGAGCAACCTAATATGGGTGCTGAGAACTGAATTCCAGTCCTCTGGGAGAATAGCAAGTACTCTTAATCACTGAGCAATCTCTCTGGCTTGCCTCCCAGCCCTGCCTTATTTTTTCATTTTTCTTTTTAGAAAACTATCTTTGTCTAAACAGTCAGGATGAGATGGAAAACAATGATTCACGCAACAGAATGGAGGGAAGGGATGAGAATACTCGCTGAGCATGGAGGGGGTAGCAAGAAGTGAATTATGAATTGATGGAATGATATGGAAAGATAATGAGAGATAAAAACCACTGGAAGAAAATGGCTCTGATTAGCTGCTAGTAAACTCATAATCAGCACTTAAGCCCAGGGATGCCCTGGGTTTAAAGACCAAGCTCCCACTGGATGACTAGCTGGTCCTCAGTTTTCTTCCCACTTGCAGGCTTCCAAAAATGATCTTCAATATGTTTTTATGGCAATTATGGAGACCCTGCAAGTTACAGACCACACATTCTAAACACAAACATTTCCCTTCTGATTATCTAATGAGTTTCCAGCACAATCATAGAGCTGAAAGGAACAAGATTTATATATAATTGCCAGGTATGACTGTACGATTTCTTCCTTTAACAGTTCATATATTTCTCTTCTCATAATCCTTCATACAATGATTTCTATAGATATTTTTATCTTACTTGTCAGAGTCTTCATACTTAATCAGGGCTGGCCTTGAATTCAAGATTTCCTCATCTCTGCTTCCCTGGAGCTGGGATTACAGGTGTGTGCCACCACACAGGACAATAAATATATTTCCTTATACAAATAATGCATTTTTTTTAAAAAAAATTCTTGTTTTCTTGATGATCAACTTTAAATAATATGTTTTTTTTTCCAACTCCAAAGGCCATTAAGAAAGTATACCAGTAGTTCAGAAACAAAAGCAATATGTAGAAAGTAATGGAAGGGCTCTTGACTGCTGTCAGAGCAAGTGGGTATTTTAAATACTAATGAGTTGTTGTTAGTCCTTGATATGACAGTGCTAACTTGCAGATGGGGAAAGCAGACACTCAAAACACAGCAAGGGAGAACACACACAGTCCTTACTTAGTCTTGATAGATGGACGTGCCACTGAGTCCTGGATTGTTGCCAGCCAAACTCAAGGTTGGGTGTCACAAGGGCAGCCTGATTGTTTAAGAACAGAAAGAATTGTAGCAAGTGGCATTTAATTAGCATATTTACTTACTCTACTATATCTATATGTATCAGTGCATTATATTGAATCACATGCACACATACACACAGGTATATGAATATTACATGCCAGCGTTATATAAATGCATTCATGCATGAAGGTTTGTGAAAAATTCTTTTACATTTTGGTGACTGACTAAATTACATACTTTTGTTTTAATGAAATATAACATAAAACAGAAGGACTGTCACCTGCTAATTTCCACAAGAACATCTTAAATTTTCAAGAGGTAAGTTTAAAATGACTTAGCAATTTAATGCTAATAATGGAAGCTTTATAATGTTTACTGTCCAAAACATGTTTATTAAAATGAATGGTGTTTTAAATTGAACAGAGCACAATGATTCAAGCTGCTATCATAGATACAGAGGACATTTTTTTTAGTCCACAAATAACTTTTGCTTAGCATTAATGATAGTATAAGTACTTACTGCATTAAATCTTGGTAATTTAAAAACGTTTGAATTCATATTCAATGTACAGACACAATCATTTCAGACAAACAAGGGTATGGAGACCATGAAATGAAACAATGATTTTATAAATCTATCAATTCCATATAAATTTTTATATGGTATTATTGTAGAAACTTTTATTCAGTGAGAAGAAATAAATGGTGTTAGTGATGATAAATATTAAGTGATTCTAAAAATAATGGGCAATTTATGTTTTAATTCTTATAACTATCATCACTAGTAGGGTTTGTCACCCATAGGCCAACTCACATTTTTTTTCCCTTGTACAACTCTGTTAGGCTGAACATTCATATAGAAAAGTGAATTTCCAAAAATATGCTCACATTTAATTTAGATTTGATTTCTCCTGCTGCTAACCACTTCAGCTTGCAGATAGTCCCTCAAATCTAAAATGCTGACTAATATTTGGCAGAAAGCAGTGAAAGTTGTCCTTGACTGGTACAAGATCCAGAAAGTATATTTAATCACTCAAGAACTGCTGGTCTGTTAGTCCTTGGTATAGTAATGGTGGCTTGCAGAGGGGGTAGATATTTAAGACCTACAGAGAAAGAACACACTTGGTATTGTGCACTGGCAGAGGATAATCACATTCCAAAGAGACTCAGTGCCACAGAAACACAAGGAAAGAAGTGAATTTACTGAGACAATTCTTCTTGTATAGGGATATCTTCTTCCCAGCTACAGTTAATCATCATCAAGGAATTTTTACCTAAATTGGACAGCATGAGAGTCTGCATCCTGTAATGTGAACAAAGTTGACAACTGCAATGTAGGAGGACATGATTTTATAGAAGTGGTTTTGATAGACCTCAAAAAAATCTGGTTTTTTTTTTCATTTTATTTTACGTGTATGAGTCTTTTGCTTGCTTGGATGTCTATGTACCATGTCTGTGAAGTGCCTGTGGAAGCTGGAAGATGTTGGATACACTGGAATCAGAGTTAAATATAATTGTGAGCTGCCATGGGAGTTCTGCAAATTGGATGTGGGATTTCTGAAAAAGCAGCCACTGTTCTCAACTGATGACTGATCTTTCCAGCCCTAACTGTCCTATTTTTAAAAAAAATATTTGCTGTATATACTATTTATTTCATAATATTTGTTGATTTAGAATTTACTGATGTAATTTTTCTATTTCTCATTTTTCTTTAATAGGAAATTTTTAATTTATTGTGTGAGTTTCATGCACACATAAAATGTATTTCAACCACATTTTATATACACCCTCTCCATCTTTTTTTTATTTTCTAAGTTTTTTTATTATCTCTTTCTCCATCTTTACCTCAATTCTCACTCACATCTGCATCACAATTTTGCATCTTTTTCTTTGTTTAATTTTTAAAACCATTGAGACCAATTAGTATGGCCATATACTCATGCCTGTGGGGCCATCCACTGGATTATGTTCAAAATAAAAGAGACACACCCCTAAGAAAACTACTGGTCAACAGCTGTTGATATTCCTCAGGTGTAGGAGGGAGCTCATTTGCCTCTTTCCTCCACTATGCTGAAATGCTGATTAGCTTGGTCTTGTGGGGTCATCCCAAGACAATCAAAGTTGCAGAATTCATCAGTACAGTGGTCCTGGCTCATCTAGAGAAGGGACATTGTTCATGTTTTTTTTTTAATTTGAAAATATTTTGTTGACAAATAAAAACTTTGTGTATTCAGCATGAACAATGCAATGAGTTGATATATGTATAGGTTGTGTGATGATTATAACAATCAAATCAATTAAAACAACATCACCTCCCATTTCATGCCTTAGTCACAGACATCACAGTCACTGCTAGAAGACTTAGAGACTTCTTTAAAGCCCTGAATTAAGATTGCATAGTTATTTGTTGTATGTTTAAGTTGAGCATAAAAGCAAATGAACTGAGAAAAATGATAAGTGATTTTATTTTCCCAATTATTTTATTTTCTAATTATTATGCCTGTGTCAGTATATACAAGAGAAATATGTTACACAGCTATTTAAATATGCCCAGCAAATTTAAATAATCATTTCCCCAAACCTACTGCAGTAAACATTGTGTGCACTTTGAACTATACTAAGATCCATGCTTATGTCTCTATGTCTATCAGAAAACATATACAAACATTCATAGAATATTTATTCATAATTCCTCCTAATGGGAAAAAAGAGAACTACATTTCATAGTAGACTTGAGAAACTGGAATATAGTCACAGAACATGACACAGAACGGAAATACAGTAAACATTTCCATTTGATTGGTTGTTATAAACAGAACACTCACAAAAGGAGGCTAGATGCAGGAGATTCATTCTGTATGATTTCATTTGTGTGAAATATACCAGGCAAAATTAAACTGTGCTGACAGACAGAAGTGGAGCTACCTTTAAAGGGTTATGACTTAGCAGAGAGAAGGCACTGGGTGCTTACAGGTTTCTATGGATTTTCCATAGCCTCAGTCTGAAGAGTAAATATATGTGAGAAGGAGGAGGGTGAGTTTAACCATCAGCCTGTATATAAACCTTAAAAACTATATGTGAAGTTTTCCTTGTTTGTAAGACACACCCAGAAAAGATAAAAATCACTTGAAAAGGTGGGTATACTGGAAATAGGCATTGTTGGTATAATTCTGTATCAGTTAGGTTTTCACAGATGCTTAATGTCAGAAGAAAGCCCTCAAAACCACTCACTTTCTTTGTTTTGGGACAGACATGGAAGCTGAGAAGCGTAAGGCATCTAGGACCTGGCTAGAAAATAGCTGACATTGGCCTCAACCTGTGCTTCCCTTTAGAATGTGAGAGGGGTTCAAACTATTTCCTTGAATCTCACCTAATACTTTCTGAAAGAGCCTCAGTGGCCCTTTCTCAGACTACGTGCACATGAAGAAAACAAAATCCAAAGAATCCTATGTTGATATACTCATTGTCATTTCAAAAGAAACCAAAATTTATGAATAATGCAAATTTGAAAAAGTTATTATTTTTTTTAAAAAAAAGCATACAAGGCTTTACACAACATTGTGATATTTTCAAATCAAGCATATTTTCGTAGCTTCCTCTCCTCCTTTACCTCCATTTCCCAAATGGTCCTCCTCTTGTAAACTACCTACCTTCTCTTTCCAACTTTCTTTCAAAATAGTAATATTTAGTAGTAATTATAATGATTATTATAATGAGATTGTGCTTCAAACCATCAGAGGAAGGCATCACAGTTAAAACATGGAATGGAAACCTTCATTTCTGTGGGTGGTAACCCAATCTATAACACGCCCACTACTCTGTTTCTGTTTCCATTCTTAATGAAAGAAAACGTCAACCTGATGAATAAATCTGAATGAATTGAATGCATTTATGATTACATTCAAATTTGTTGGCCCAAGTAAATAACCATACTGAGGTCACTGGCTCTGGAAAGTGCTTCTTATTCACAGATAAAATTGACTGGAATTTGAATAGTAAACGAGGAGTAGTGGAGTGGGAGAAAAAGGCAGGTGTTCAGAGAAAGATGGCATTAAAGCAGAAGTAAGGTTCAGGACCCGAGAGCTTACAGCATAACTAGCTGTCGCAGCCATTCCTTGAGACCATCTACTTTGGCCCTTACCGTTGGGGGCCCTAAAAGAATTGGAAGGATATTTTCTCATTCCACCCATTTGCCTGCAAACCTCAGGATGTCCTCATTCTTGATAGATGAGTAGTATTCCATTGTGTAAATGAACCACATTTTTCATATCCATTCTTCTGTTGTGGGACATGTGGGTTGTTTCCAGCTTCTGGCTATCGCAAACAAGGCCACTATAAACATAGCGGAACATGAAGCCCTGTGGCATGGTGGGGCATCTTGTGGGTATATTCCCAAGAGTGGTATAGCTGAGTCTTCAGGTAGATCTATTTCCGATTTTCTGAGAAACCTCCAGATTGATTTCCAGAGTGGATGTACCAGTTTGCAATCCCACCAGCAAGGGAGGAGTGTTCCCCTTTCTCCACATCCTTTCCAACATGTGTTGTCACCTGAGGTTTTGATCTTAGCCATTCTGGTTGGTGTAAGGTGGAATCTCAGGGCCATTTTGATTTGCAATTCTCTGATCACTAAGGACTTTGAACATTTCTTTAGGTGCTTCTCAACCTTTTGAGATTTCTCTGTTGTGAATTCTCAGTTTAGTTATACACCCCATTTTTTTGATTGGGTTGCTTGGTATTTTGGTGGTTAGCTTCTTGAGTTCTTTATATATTTTGGATATTAGCCCTCTATCGGATGTGACCCAAAAGGACATGCATGGTATGTACACTAATAAGTGTATATTAACCAAAAATAAAAAAGGACAGAATACCCAAGATAGAGTCCAAAGAACTCAAAAAGTTCAAAAAGCTGAAGGACTCAAGTGAGGATCCCTCAGTTCCACTTGGGAGGGAAATGAATGCAATTACAAGTGGGGAGGGAAAGAGGGACCTGAGAAGGAATGTGGACACGGGTTGGGGCGGGAGAGGGGAACCTGATCTGGTATTGGGTGAGGGAAAAGGACTGAAGCCCTGAGGACCAGCAGAAAGAATGGAAACAGGCAACCTCTGGAGATAGGAGGTTGGTGGGACCCTCCAAAGTGCACCAGAGACCTGGGAGGTGAGACACTCTCAGAACCTAAAGGGAGGGATCTTAGAAGAAATGCCAAACAGTAGAGAGAGGGAACTTATAGAGCCCACCTCCAGCAGGAAGACAGAGTATCAAGGGAGGGAGGGGGTTGCCATCCCACAGTCATAACGCTGACCCATAATTGTTCCTCTCTGAAAGAACTGCAGGTATGGAAATGGAGAGGAACCTGAGGAAAAGAAGATCCAGCAACAGACCCAAAGTGGGATCCAGCTCAAGGGGAGGTACCAAGCCCTGACACTGTTAAGCGCTCACAAAGAGAGACCTGTCATGACTGCCCTCTGAAATGCCAACAAGTAGCTGAGTCAGAGGCAGATATTTGCACCCAACCAATGGACAGAAGCTGCTGAGCCCTGTGGTTGAATTAGGGGAAAGCTGAAAGAAGCTGAGGAGTAGGGCGACCCTGTAGGAGGACCAGCAGTCTCAATTAACCTGGACCGATGAGATCTCTCAAGCACTGGACCACCAACCAGGCAGCATACACCACCTGATATGAGGTCCCCAACACATATACAACAGAGGACTGCCAGGTCTGAGTTTAGTCAGAGAAGATTCACCTAACCATCAAGAGGCCCCAGGGAGTTTAGAAGTCTGGTAGGTTGGGGGATGGGTTTAGGGATATCCTTGTGGAGACGGGGTTGGGAGGAGGTATGGGATGTGGAACAGTTAGAGGGTGGATTGGGGTGGGGAATGAATAAAATCTGGAGTGTAAATAAATAAATTAATAAATGATTAAAAAAAGAATCGGAAGAAGAAGGGGTCAGGCGCACATGAAGAAACACGAAAGTTGTACAATATGGGAAGAAGAGTAGGAGACAACGATTGAGAGGTGTGGAGAGTTAGCATGATGTTCTCTATGTTTTCAAAGAGCTCAGTAAGGCTCAGTAATTAGCCATGCAGTGGCAATAACTAAGCAATTGTCAGCTAAACTATACAGATATGATTACAATATAAAAAAAAATAGAAACTGGACATTTCAAAAAACATATGAAGATAAAGAGCACTGGATTTTGTAACATCCTTATAGATTAAAAATTCTCCCTGCTTTTTTATGAGTATAGTCATGGTGTATAGAATGTAGCACGTTTTGTCAAAGGCTGTCACTGCCAAAGGCTCAGGCAGTCATGGGGGAGCCATTTTATTTTACTCTATATACTTCCAGGGTTTTGTGGTTAAGGCAAGGATATAATACTGTGGCCTGGATTAAGTCTTCTCAGTCTGATAATATTTTTATGTCAGAAAATGTCTTGCCAAACACTGTATGAAGGTGTGGTGGATAGGAGATTTTGGTTGATTGATTGTTGTTCATTTCTATTATTTTCCATAGGGTCAGTTTGGATTAAGGCTAATAGTAAAGTAATGTATTATATGCAAGTTATAATTTAATTAATTTTAAGGAGGATTTTTATTTAATCAGAAGTAAGATAGATAAATACATCATTCATGTCTTACTGGCTTTGATAGTTTGATTTTATGGCATATTGAAGGGAAAAATACTTATCAGATGTTTGTGGATATACACTCAGAATTAGCCATCTATTCTGAAGTAGCTACCTCAGTTATGGTTTGTATTTTCATCTCCTAAGTTTTTTTTTTTTAAGAAAATAACATATTATATAGCACAGATTTCCAGAATGCATTTTGCATCATTTTCTTTTTTTCCTTGTTATTTGCATTCAGACATTACTAGAAATGTCCACGAGAGGGCTCTCTAACCTGAATTATTTCTAATTTCTGCAATGAAATTGAATTTTTAAACTTTGAATGTCTTGTCTGTGTGTGGAAGTTGGGGAAACTTGGCTGCCTCGTGCATGATAGCTAGTTATGTATGACCTTAACAGATGAGAGAAGCATCTGAAAAGAGTGCACCCTTTCACACCAAGAGGGCTGAGTTGCTTTTATTTGCATACATGAATGTGAGTTTTGCCTCTGTATTTTACAGAGTTACCTTTGAAAAGATTCCATGCTTTTGAGTGAAGATGGAAAATCAGAAAGCCCCTTAAGGACAGTGACCACCTGCTTGTATGATCTTTTCAACTTGTAAGAAACTCTTAAAGTCTATCAACTAGAAATAATTATGAGAAAAACTTTTAGTCCTCATACAGAATAGTGGAAGAAATACAAAGAGTTTAATTCAAAAGAAGAGCTATCATCCTCCGAGATAACTTCTGGATCTTTAGATATACTTTACCTTATTCGTTATGCCAAATAAATTTCAGAAGTGTATCTAAGTGCATTGCAGATGTAGAGATTATTTCAATGTGCAACTTTAACATAATGAGGTATGGTTGTGTATGAATGCAAAGGAATTGTGACATTTTTGCCAGTGAACGCATAAATTGGTTCTCTGTAATTTGAGTCTTAAATCACAAAATTAAAATGCCACCACATTTTAGTAATTTTAGTCCCATATGTTGGTTCAAGGCAAGATGGAGTTAGTGAACAATAGACAGGGTATCTGGGACTGCTAGTTCTGATTGTCAACTTGACAGAATCTAGAATCACCCGAGAGACACTTTTCTAGACATGTTTGTATGGTGAGGGCTTCTCTTAACTATAGGCAGGGCCATTCCAAGAGTAGGGGATCTTAGCCTGTTTAAAATGCAGAGAGTGAAACATGTAGCAGTGTGCATCCATCTTGCTTTCTGAGCATGGACCACACATGACCAATGAAGCTCCTTGTTCCCGTCATGCATCCCCTGACTGAAGGCTTTCCCTGACACCATGAATTCTGGCTTAATGGAACTCTGTGTCAGTGTGTTTTAGCAGTTATGAGACGGTAACTAAGATAGTGTTCGAACCAACAAAAGCCAACATGGAGTAGGAACTGTAGCCACCATATTGGAAGGAATTCACCCAAGTTCTAAACCAATCTTTGGAAGTTAATTCTGTAAAGTGCCTCAAATGCACTTTGCAAGCCAAATGTACTAAACATGACAAAGTATAGAGACTCTAAGGAGCTGAACTGAAAATGTGGCCACAAGAAGGCACAAAAATATGTCCACTGCCTTTGTGGTTGCCATTATTTCTATTCTCAAAAATCAATGAAAATCCAAGACCTACAAGAAAGGCTACATATAAGAAGTTATTCATCACCAGTGCCAACTAAAAGCAACAAGGAACTGCGAGAAGGGCCTGTTGTGTCCATGAATCAGCTTGCATTCACAACAAATACATTACGACACAATTGACTCAAGGTCTCCATTGTTAAGGATAGAGAAGCTTGAACACAGCTCATAATGGCTCTGCATTCAGGCAGCAAGATAACAGGTTCAGTGTATACAGAAATATCATGGATTGATAACCATGTCCCATAATGATCTGAACTGATGATATACAACTTCTGTTGGGTAAGCTTATAATGGAAGCGTCCATAGAAAGTTGTCACATCCTCTAGGCAAAGAACCAGCTCTCTTCCTATTATAGAGAGCAATACTTTAAAATGGCATAGTTTCCAAAAAACTTGAGTTCTTAAACATTCATAGATGGAGTTTCCAAAAAAGTTGAGTTCTTAAACATTCATAGATGGAGGAAACACTAAGTTCTCTGTCAGCTGTTGGTCTATTGAAATAGTTAGAAGGGTAAGTCAAGATTCTGTGACAACCTTGCAAAGAACTCTGAAAATAAAAACCGAATTATTATTCAACAACAGGGGGTTGATTAATACAATATCCAGGAAGGATACACAATGCCCATATATGCTAGATATGTTACATGGAAATAGCACCATTAGTGTACACACACACACACACACACACACACACACACACACACACACACAATGCAGCCATGGATGACCTGAAACACTAACTGTGCAGACTAGGCAGTGCCCACACTTCCAGTGAACCTCTTGCCTTTGCCTCCTGAGTTCTGATATTGAAAGTGTGCTCCATCATATCCGGTTCATTTTCATAATATTAAAAGGTGGCAAAAGCAGGCTAATGTATTTTTCCTAGCATTTTTAGTAATGTTAGAAAAACCACATTCCACTGTATGCTGAAATACATTCATACACATAAAAATGAATCACTATTTACCTTTTCTCTACTTATTTTCTTGCCTTATATTCTATGTAAATTAATTATTTTAGTGCTAGTCTCTACCCACTAATTGTTACTCTAATATGCTAATTGTTCATAATTCACATGAAAGAGTGAAGATCACTGGATGAGAATATCATTTATGTTTGTAACAATTTTTGTAAAAACATTCACTCACATGAGAAACACAGTACATATTACACATTGAGATGCAAACAGCAGATCTTTCTGTATGTCACAGATTGTGATGATTTTCTTTCCTTCTTGCTTCCATTAGCTTGTTTTGCTCCAGGAAAAAAATAATTCTTGGATTAGTGGTGAGATATATTGTCTCCTAGTAAAGAAATGTTGGAAACATTTTCAAATTATTTCAATGTTTTAATTTTTAATATCAAATTGCATCTCTACCATAAGTGGAATGAGCTACTTTTTCTACTAGATATTCTAACGACATCTTCTTCCTTACATTTGGAGTGTCTCAAGATAGAAGAACAACAACAACAACAAAACACTAAAACCCAAACAAACAAAATTAAAAACAGATGGACAGAGAGAAAAGGGAATAGAAAGAATGAACTTTCTGGACCTAGTCCAAGAATATCTGATATATTTAATGTGTGTGTGTGTGCACATAGTCATGCTTTGAATCAATAGTTTATGTTTTTGTTTTTCTAGAGACCCAAACTGGATATTTCAGGATCCTAATAGACCTTACATGCCATTAGCTCCATGGAATTGAGATAATTATAATCCTGTTTATCTGTGCCCATATCTTTCTTATTAGAAAATACACTGTTCTGACACCTTGATATCTAAACACAGGATTGGCTCAGAGGATTCAGTAGGATACCTGCTCCCTGACCATCTTGCAGGTATGTGTAGTTTGGAGTTATTAATGATAACTCAAAATTCATACTTTCTTTCCTTCCCCAATTTTCCACATAGTGGAAGTGCTGAAAAATGATTGCCTTCATAATGCATTAGATTTAGCTCACTGGCTAAATCAGGTCTAATGCTCCTTTTCACCAAACTATGTATAAAATTACTTTTACTGCCATCAGGTCTGTGGGCACTTGAATTTATAGACCCATAAAATGACAGGAAAAGCTACTGACATGGGAGCGGCAGTACCATCTGCTCCCTCCCGTAATGGTGGCTAATTTTTAGGGTTACAGGTCATCCTTGGATGCACTGTATTTAAAAGTTGGAACTAGAGTTACAAAAGGCTTCTGTGTATTGATGAAGATGCTAAGGATCCTCATAGAGATCACCCCACTTCCTGTCAAAAGACAATCACTGAAATTGGGGAAAAATATCTCTACAAACAGATTATAAGGCTTTTATTATGTGAGACTCTCCTTACATTTTATTCTTTCACTCTTCCTTCTTTTCCCTCCCTATCCCTTCTTCTTCCTCCCTACTTTTCCCTCCTTCCCCTTCCTCTCAGTAGCCCCAATCCCCAACACTGGCCACACACCCTTCCTTCTCCCTCTCCATCTCTCCCTAACTCCTGAGCTCCAGCGTTTGGCATGATCTGATCGGTGTGAGCCATCATACCCAGCACAATATTTTCCTAAATGGGGGACTGTTAGTTTTGAGTTCCCATGAGGACTTCTGAGAATTGGCAGAATTTTTCTCAGCCTTTGGGAATTGTATACACCTTTAAAATTCCTTATAAATATTAAAAGGCAGAGATTCCACACAGCGTACCACCGTGGTTTTTCAGCGTCTACCGAGGAGGGATGCTAGCATCCATGTGGGCTGCGCTCATGCTTGCGTTCGGCAAAGCAGCTTTTCTTCACCTGGATGACAATTGCCTCTAGAGGAAGATCAATCGTGGATGCAGGTAGGCCAGGAAACTACCCTCACACCCACGCCTCTTGCAGTCATTCCTATCTCCTGATCAACTTCCCACATATTTGAGCTTGAGGCTTCTATGAGAAGTAAACTTTGAAAGGTGATTAATTAAAAATAAAATAAAATAAAATAAAAAACACAAGAATTAGGAAACAACCAAACAACAGATATTTCCTGCAACTTCTTTCCCCCGCTACACATCTGCAATTTAGGTCTTATTTCTGAGCCTCATTAGCTCCATCCTTCTCGCATTTGCATTCATTCAGTTCCTTGCACAAGCTCTTGCCTCTGGGGAGTATTTTTGTCCAACACAGATAACAGCGTCTGATCAGCTCACCTTGCCAGGTTACTGTCACGCTCCTAGTGTAAGCATGCTATATAAATGCAAATACTATGATATTCATTATCACTTATGCTCAGCACTATAGGTTCTTGCAGGCCTCACTGCTCCAGCAGCCTTTAAGTGCAGCATATCAGCAGTAAGGAGGGAAGCTGGTTAGGGGCCTTTCCATTTCAATCCGCCTAGTGCCGTGTTGCATTTTGGACACTGATGTTGAGGTCGCTCTCTTCCACTGTCAGTGCAGCACTCAGCCCAGCTTCAATAACAATAAAATTGCCCTGTTCTGTTCTTGTACAGACTCACCAACTCAAACATGGCTCTGCACAGAGCTTGAAGGAAGGAAGCAGCGGCTAGCAGCAGACTTGCTCCTGTCAGATGGATTTTTCAGAATCCAGTGCTGTATTACTTTTGTTTAGATGTCATGTGACATTTTGTAAAGCATTAGGTGTTTTACATACATACACACACACACACACACACACAATGCACACACGCACGTGCGCGCGCGCGCACACACACACACACACACAAAAAAAAAAAACAAATAAAAAAATTTAAATTAAAATAGAGGCAAGGAATCTGTCAATCAAATGACCTGCAGTCACTCTTTGTAGTTCAGTATGGCCTCCAGCTGAGCTTCAGTCTACACCACTCTGCTATCTAGCCACCAGGGCAGAATATTTCATCTGTGCTATTGATTAATTTAACATTGTCTTATTGAGGATGGAACCTAGGGCATCAGGCATGGGAGACAAACGCTCTACTACCTAGAGTAAAGTTAAAGCCCCTACCCTAATTTTATTTTATTTTTATTTATTTGTGGGGAATGTGTGTGGGGGGGTGTATAAAAGAAACAGAATAAGAGAAATTCAGACAGACAGACAGACAGACAGAGAAAAGAGAGAGACAAAGAGAGACAGACTAGAATCTATGTGTGTGTTTGTGCCTGTCAAAGCCAGTGAAAAGCATTGTGTGCCCCGGAGCTAGAGTTTCCTGAAGTTCTGAGCAACTTGATGGCATTTAGGAAGGAAGCTCAGGTCCTCTTGACAAACAGCAAGATCTTGCAGCTATTGCTATCTCTCCACCTCCCAACTTCTATTATATTTTAAAATTAATTTCCAGTGGTTCATATGGTGACTGGCGTCACTTCATGTTCAGTTTTGTATGTTGTTGAATGATCAAATATTTCATCCAGTGTTTCTGTATTTGAGTTTGTTCAAGATAAGACTTCCTGTTTCTATCTCCCATATACAAAGCTGCCTTCTCCTTTATCTCTCCACTTTATTAGCGGCCAGTAGATGAATGTGGTATGTTTTCCAGGGGTTGAAATGTTATAAGCTTTAGTTGTAATGTATCAGTATAGAGACCAGAGAAGCTTTAAGAAGTAGAGCCAACCAGATGGTAGCTAGATCATTGTCACTCTTGGAAGAGAGAATAAAGCTTGACTGTTTCTTAGTCCTTAGCAGATCAAGGCAGAACTAAGTGCTTGGCCACTTCCCAGGTATTTTGTTATCACCAAATAGAATTCATTGATTCTTCTATCTACTTGAATCTCATTTTCAGTTTTGTGAGTCCTTTTGGCTTTCTATCTCTATGTCTCTTACCTGGACTACTCCTAAAGGCATCCTTCTTTAGCATCTTGCTCTCTACTGTTAATAGTCAAAGAACAAGTCTTAAAATCAAACTCTGATAATTTTCATTGTGGTCCAGATTTCTCCAGTGGCTTTTCCTGGAACTCACATTAAGATGAAGCTTATTCCATGTCCAGTTCTTAAAGTCAAATATTTGTTGTTCTATAAGGAAGGTGCACTACTGAATCACCCAGAGAGATGTAAAGTAGCCGGAACTTGAAAATTCACTTCAAACCAATCAGGTCAGCATGTTTAAGAGTAAAAGGCTAGGGTATTCCGAGATTCTGGGTTAATATCCCCTTATCAGTGACTGCATACCATGTGTGTTCTTTTGTGATTGGGTTACCTCACTAAGGATGATATTTTCAAGATCTGACCATTTGCCTAGGAATTTCGTGAATTCATTGTTTTTAATTGCAGAGTAGTATTCCATTGTGTAGATATAGCACATCTTCTGAATCCATTCCTCCGTTGAGGGACATCTGGGTTCTTTCCAGCTTCTGGCTATTATAAATAAGGCTGCTATGAACATAGTGGAGCATGTGTCCTTATTGCATGCAGGTAAAGCCTCTGGGTATATGCCCAGGAGTGGTATAGCCGGATCCTCCGGGAGTGTCATGCCCAGTTTTCGGAGGAACCCCCAGACTGCTTTGCAGAGTGGTTGTACCAGCTTGCAATTCCACCAGCAGTGGAGGAGTGTTCCTCTTTCTCCACATCCTCGCCAACAACTGCTGTCTCCTGTGTTTTTGATCTTAGCCATCCTGACTGGTGTGAGATGGAATCTCAGGGTTGTTTTGATTTGCATTTCCCTAATGACTAAGGATGATGAACATCTCTTTAGGTGCTTCTCAGCCATTAGATATTCTTCAGGTGAGAACTCTTTGTTTAGCTCTGTACCCCATTTTTAATAGGGTTACTTGCCTCTCTGGAGTTTAACTTCTTGAGTTCTTTGTATATATTGGATATTCAATAGATTTCTAAGAAGATGGAAGGAGAGACCCCTGGTCCTGGAAAGACTGGATGTAGGGGAACGCCAGGACAGAGAAACGAGAGGGGGTTGAATGGAGAAAAGAGGGAGGGAAGGGGGCTTGTGGGACTTTCGGGGAGGGAGGAAACGGGAAAGGGGAAATGATTTGGAATGTAAATTAAAAAAAATAAAATAAATAATAAAAAAAATGGTAGTGGTAAAAATTATCAAAATATACTGTATACATTTATGTAATTCTCAAATAATTAATAAAACATGGTATATGAAAAAAAAGAGTAAAAGGCTCAGAACATATGCTGAACATTCTCATTTCTTTCATCATCTTTTATAATTTATCTTTACCTATGACTTTCCTGCATGCATCTGAGGCCCATTTATTCCTTCCAGGAAAGTAGTTCTCAACTTCTAGGTTTCAGACTCTTTGTAGGTTAAACAATGCTTTCACAAGGGTCACATATCAGATATCTTGCATAACAGACATTTCATGATTCATAACAGTAGCAAATTTACAGCTATGAAGTAGCAGCACAAATATTTTTGTGATTCTGGCTCACCATGGCATGATGAATTGTTTGAAAGGGTCACAGCATTAGGACGGTTGAGAACCACTGATCCAGGATTATTTAATCTCTGCAGTGTCAGGATCTTTTATTCTGCACTGACTGTTCCTCTTTCCTCTTTTCTTGGCTTCAGAAGGTAGTTCTATAAATGTCTCTGTGACTTTGCTTTGACCTTCATCATAGGTATTTTTTTATGCATAACTCCATTATATATTTTTTTGTTATGTTGCACTTATTATCATCAAAGACAATACTGCAGATTCATCGATTTGTATGTCTCCCAAGAGAATGTGGAATTCATGGGGTGGGTAGATCCTGCCTCCTTCTCTGCTACTTCTGCAGAGAAGTTGCATAGATAAAATTGTTTATAAAATAGGACTTCAGTCTTTGTGGACTATGAGTTCCCTCCGGCAGCTATTCACCTTTGCTACTGTAGAGTGAGAAGGAGCCAAAAATCTGATGTGGAGGAGGTGGGTTTTATAACAGCATCTCAGTTGTGGTTAGGATTTTGTTTAATGTTTCACAAATTGAGAAATATTACCTTCCCAATTTTCTTTAACTACTTAAGGCTGTAGAAACTACTATCTTCACCAAGGCCATACAAAGTTAAGGGGAGCAGTTGGATGTGGCTCGTGGCTTTAGCTTTTCTCAGTACCTGATAATGACCACTTTCATTTGTTATTTGTTGAGAAAGGGCAAATTTTCTTCCAGAAGAAAGGAGAGGCTTCCTAAAACACCATTAGCTCTGTCTCCATGCTCTTTCCTCTTAGGGGTATCTGCAGGTCTCAAACCAATTCAGAAGGCATTTGCCAGGTATTTATTAGGTTAAACAGACCTCGATTAAATGTCTGGCCCAGGGGCAGCTAGACAAAGCACTGAACCACAGCTGAAACTAACATATTACCGTAATAAATCTAAAATGTCACATTGCTGAACTCAGTTTTCCAGAGAAATCATTCTCCTTGCAAAGCAACATATAAATTATTGAAAATGAAGACTCAGGATATGAGTAAATGGTAGGTATAGAATAAAATCACAACTGCATGTATAGCATCTTTTATTACTATCAAGAAATAATGAAAGAATGTGTGCGCTTATATGTATAAATAAATGTGCCTTCCCAGGCACATATGTTGAATCCAGATGAAATAGGGATCTTCCTATATCACTCTCTGCCTAGCTCCTCTGAGGCAGGGTCTCTCACCAATGTGAGTTAACCATTTTTCAGTTTGTCTGGGTAGTCAACAAGACCATGGGATTCTTTTGTCTCCATCTGTCAATGCTGGGATTATAGGCTTTTCATGTGCTAATGGGGATGAGATCTCAGATCTTCATGCTTTCACAGAAATGCCCCATCTACTACACTATCTCCTCCTTAAAACAACTTAAAGGAAATATATTAGTTTATTAGTGAATTTTGTGTTGATGCGAAAAAAAATATGTCTGATGTAAACAACCTGCCTGAGGATGCTTTCTTTTTGTCTCACATTTTTATGGAATTCAGTCCACTCTTGCTTGTCCCCACACTCTTCTGCAGGACAATATAGTGGGAGAGACAATATGGCAGAGTTTTTTTCCCCCCTCATGGCTTTTAGAAAGGACAAAAGGAAACAACAACAAAAAGAACCATGGACAGGATCCATCCTCACCTCCCTACTTATTCCAGTTTGGCCTTGCCTCCTAAAATGTCTAAATCATTTAAATGGAGTGCCAGCAGTTGAGCACCAACTTTTTAAACCTTGAGCTCATGAGGGATATTTTCTATTAAAGCCATAAAAATTGACTATGTCTACATGTAAATATTGCAGGACTTACAGGTCAGGTTCCTTCGTCTAAGTAGGTACCACATAATTTTATTTACCCAAACTACAGACTTACACAAACATAAGTAACAGCAATAACCCCCATTGCCTTCAGTCCACACTGGCTGTCTTTAACTTTCACCTGAATAAATAGTGTAAATTTTTCATCAGTGAAAAAGCTACTATTTGGAGGAGGTTGTATTGAGCTCTGGACACGGATCTAGGTTCTCAATATTTCTCTATCTTTTTTTCCATAAAATTACATATTTATCTTTAAGTAAAACACATATTCATTGTAAGTGGTGTGTTTCTTTTAAATGTGAAAAGTCACATATTTGAATGTCTTCTTAGTGTATCGTTCCCCCATGACACAGCTAAGCATTTATTGTATATTTATTGCCTCTGTAGAAGGATGTTGCAGAGCAATATACAGGCACTCTATAAATAAAATGCATCACAACAGCAAATGAACAGTAGTCAATGAATGTGGTAGAAAGTGAAAGAAAGCAAATTTGTCACTTTCTGCATAACTTTTATAATGCAGGGTGCACGTGTTTGGCATGAATAAAATAATGGTATTTATAAAACCCTGTCAACCTATGGGTGATTAGAAAATAGGAACAAGGAGAAGATGAAGGTGCCCCTGAGCTGAAGTTGATTAGAGACAAGAGTAGTCCTTTTAGCCATGACACTAATGTTCAGGCTTATATGGCAGGTGCTGGAGAAGAAAGTCAACTGTGTGCACTTTAAAAAATGGGGAACAGAAAAGAGTTTTCTTTTAAAAATCATAGGGAACTTGTTTGTAATACAGACTCTACAAGATGAACAGCCACTTCTTTCCTTCATTACAATCATCGTTGCTGCCCTGACAATTTGGTCCTAGAATGCATCCTGGTGTCAGTTTCAAAATCACAACCTCACAGCAAGAATATGTTTACCCAGAGCCTGAACATATTTTCCCTTTCTCTGGTAAGAAGCAGATTCAAGGGCAATCTTTCACTGTGCTGTCTATGACAACAATATTCCCCCTTTGCATGTGACTTATATTTCAATATGAGCAAGAAAAATAAACTTCTACAGTAGCAAAAATTTTTAAGCATTGACAAGTTATGGCTTGTAAAGATATATATTTGCTTCCAAGAAAATTCAGATCTCCAAAGCAGGTAATAATCTATATGATGAATAAAATTCATATTGCTAATTCTAGATTTCTTAAGATGTGAAATTGTGATGGTGATAATGAATGACACAGTGAAATATGAGGTATACCAGGGATGGAGAGATGGATCAGCAGTTAAGACTCAGCTTGCGGCTCAGTCATGGGGATGGGATTCAGCTCTTAGCTATTACTTCAGTCAAGTCACAAACACCTGTCCATCCACTGTCCTCTTCTTGTCTCCCTACACATTCACATGGACACATTTACATAGAGGCACACAATAAACACAGATATGTCCAAACATGCACAAACACAAATAATTTCAAAATCTTTTTAAAATATATAGTGTACAGGAACTACTTAAAGAATCTTGAGTGCAACTTAATAAACAAGAAAATTACTGGAAGCAGAACATGAATTCAGCACCTAATGCTGTTCACTCATCTCAGAATTGCCTGAGACAAACTGAACACCAAATCAAGCAGTTGTACTTATCTGCCTAGTCAAGATGGAGTTGTGAAACTGAGAAAGGAACTTTGCTAGACAACATGATGCGTGTTTTCTAAAGATTATGTGGAATTAAAACCTCCTTCGCCATTAAAACCTCCTTCTCACTTAGTAGCCCATTATACCTTTGCTCTTCTCCTATCCATAGTGTATTAGTCAGGGTTCTCTAGAGTCCCAGAACTTATGGGATGTCTCTCGTTTTTCAGATTGATTGATTTGTTTTATATATATGAGTACAATGTAGCTGTATACAGACAAACCAGAAGAAGAGATCTGATTCCATTACAGATGGTTGTGAGCCACCATTTGGTTGCTGGGAATTGAACTCAGAACCTCTGGAAGAGCAGTCAGTGCTCTTAACCACTGAGCCAACTCTCCAGCCCAGAATGTCTCTCTATATTGAGGGAATCTATTGTGATGACATATAATCTGCTGTCCAACTAACCCAACAATGGGCAGCTTTGTATGGTAAGTCCAAGAATGTAGTAGTTGCTCAGTTCCACAAGGCTAGTTGTTTCAGCTGGTCTTCTGTAGAACTAGGTTCTAACAAATGTGCTGGCAAATAAGTGCAAGCAGGTGAAGAAGAATGAATTTTCCTTTTCTAATATCTTTATGTAGGCTTCCAGAAGAAGGTGTGGCCGAGATTAAAGATGTGTATCACCCATGCCTGTATCTAGAACTTGCTTTGTCTCAGACTGACCTGGAACTCAGAGAACTCCTTGCCTCGGTCTCTTGGCATTAAAGGCATGAATTATATTACCTGTGCTTAAGTTTTTCATGGCCACTATGCCTCAAGATCTCCATGCCAAGATCTCGGTCAGAAACAAGTATTTTCTAGCTTCAAAATCTAGATCACGGGTGTGCTCTCCAATTCTGAATTATAGATCATTCCAGATATAGTCAAGTTGACAACCAGAAATAGCTACTACATATAGCCACTAAGAACAAGATAATTTTAAAAGTGACATTGTAATCTGGAGATCAATGAAGAATACGATGAACTCAATGAAAGTCCTATTGAAGAATTTATCTAAATTCTAAATCATGCATAAACAAAACTATAAAGAATTGTTAATGATTAAATATTCATTTATTCTAAGAAATGATAACACAGTTGTCATTCCAAAAGGCAAAATTTCAATACAAAATGATTGAAAGAGAACTTTGGGAAACCTTAGAACATCTTTTAAAAATTGTTTAAGGCATTACTTTTTAATATTGCTTGTCATAAGCATAAAAAAATTAAGAATGTCATTAATGCTATCGAAAATTTTCTTTGCCAAAATATTCTAAAAAAAAAAACATGAAAATTGTATTTGGATCTTGCTTTTAGATGTAAGAATTCAGCTGCAACTTCCACCCACTTTTTATAAAATACAATACATGAAAATTAAAATAAATATTAGTGACTAATATGAAGTATTATATGTTATATAATTTACATATAATGAATATTATAAAGTACAGTATAAAATGTTATATCACAATATTGATAAGACAGGAAAGAAATTATTTTCATATTATTAGTTTCCATATTCAAGATCAAATTTCTATTGTTTTTCAAAGAATTTCTAGAACACATTCAGCTCTACTTTTCATGGAAACTATTTTTGGGCCATGCCATTCTTGACCATGAAGATCTCATATATCATACTTCCTTTATCTCTGGAGGATTTTTATCCACCTTTTTTCATGGTTTCTTCTTTCCCTAATTACAGCTTTAAGGATGGTTGTATGGGTCTTACTAACCATAAATAGGTTAAGTACTTTAATGCTCAATGGAATACCTTAGGGAATGAAATGAAATGTAGATATAGGCAGTGACTGGTTCTCAGAGCTACTGATGATTCTTTAATTCATTGGTTAGAATTCTACAAACTTGCAAGCTTTATCAGGCAAGTTAGTCCATTCTCAGTAGCTAGCAAGTGGTTTCATGTATTCCATATGAATAAAATTTCTTGACACAAAGATTTTACTTTGAACTCATTTAATAGATCCTGATAATCTACCTTTAAAATATTTTAAATTTGCCTATGAATCCATTGCCTTCACAAAGTTACCATATTGTTTTGAAAAAGATGCTGATTCTTAAATTTTCACCCCCCAGTGAACTTGAATATGTATTCTATCTCCCTCCTCTTTCTTATCAAGTACTTCTGTACATACAAATATGTACCCCCAAAGTCTTATCCATATCAATCTATGCTTCTAGACATGCAAGAGAGATAAATAATCTTGGTCAGGTATTGATTAAAATCTATCTTCATAACATTTCAATTTATATTTTTATAAATTTTGTGCTTCATGCATTCAAGTAAAGCCCTAAATTTTAACCAGAGATTCAGCAATGTGCTGGCATATACGACATAATTTCTCAAGAATGACCAAAGAATACTATGACTAGAAAATAACTCAATGCCATGCTAAGAGAACAGAACTACCCCTGGGATACTGAATGTACTTTTCAAACAGAGTTAGCACTAAATTTCGAGAGTTCATCAATGTTTATGGAAGATAATCTGACCTTTGAAAATTAGTTTATCTTCCAAGCATATTTCCTTGTATTGGAAGAAGGATGAACAATATTACCCTTTGTGGCTTATTAGAAGAATTAAATAAGTCAGTTTTTGTTTTGAAACTATCAAGAGCATCTTTAACCAGTGAGTGGTAGTTTAGTAATAATTATGGAAAGAACAGTGGAGTAGCAGATAATAATACAGAGAAGTATTTACTATTGGAACTGTAGTGGCTCAGTGGTTAAGAATTTGTTCGAAAAGACTTGAACCAATTCCTACCACTCATATGGCAGCTTAAAACTGTCAGTAACTCCAGTTTTGGATTATCTGATGCCCTTTTATGGCCTCCACAGACTCAAGCATGAGTGTGTTGCACAGATATGCATACAGGCAAAGCACCCATAAAATAAAATTTAAAAATCTTTATTATTCATAAGATTTTGTTTATTCACTTTACATAAATATTCCTTGTTCTCCTGTCTTGCCAAATTATTCTTTCATGTACAGTTGAGACTTTACCTACTTTAACATTCCTTTCCTTACCAGTCTCAAAGTAGCCCAGATTTTTTATGCCTTTCGATTTATTTCTCTCAAAGAATGTATAATATTATGTAAAATGATTTAAAAAGCTGTAGCCCTTAGTTATATTATTATTTAAGATCAAGTATTGTGTTTTATTAATATTCATACCTCATTGAAATGTATACAGAAAGGCATTCCAGATGTCGGTGATTGATTGTGCAAAAACAAAGAATCATGTGAGTCAATAATACAAACAAATTTTAAAAGTTTTCTTGAACTTGACACAAGCTACAGACATCTAAGAAGAATCACCCTCAATTGAGAAAATACCTCCATAGGATCTGGCAAGTCTGTAGAACATTTTTAATGATTTGTAAGTCTATTGAGTGGTGCCACATTCTTGGTCTAATGATTCTGGTTTCTATAAGAAAACAGGCACTTCATTGAAATGTTTCCCTTCTGGACCAGGGAGCACAGATAGATCTAGTTAGGAAAGGGAAATAGAACAAAGTTATGGTACCATTTTTGATACAGGAAGGTACTCTGCATGATTCCAATATGAGAAACATAAATGCCAATCCAGCCACAAAACCTTTGATTGTCAGTGCTGTCCTGCCTACAACATATGCTAGTGCAAAGGTGACAGAAAACTTGTGGGAGTAACCAACTAATATCTGATTTGATTCAGGAGACAGAAACCATACCAGAAGCAGCTTGAGTGAGCAAAATCAGAGACTAGATATTCCAAGGCCCTAGGATAAAACCAAATACTATTGTTGAAAAACACAGGTTGCAGTAAAATGATGAGGAGGCATAGATCAGTACCTTGCTCAGCCACCTTCAGAGGAGCTTCCTCCTGCAGCAGATGGGAACAAATACAGAGAGAGACTCACAGCCAGACATTATGCAGGAAATGAGAGACTTTGGAACACAGCTCTAATTGGGATATCTGCATCAAATTCCTTCCTTCAGGGCTCTGGGAACCCTTTATAAAGGAAGAGTGTAAAAGCCAGAGGGATGGAGGATACCAGTACTCACCAAATCAACAGGATCAAAGCTCATATAACTCATAGAGACTGAAGCAGCATGTGCAAGGCCTGCAGAAGTCTTTAGGTCTCCTACATATATATTACTGTTTCCAGTTTTGTGTTTTTCTGGGATTTCTGAGTACGTAAATGAGTGGGTCTCTGTTTCTTGTGCCTTCTCTTGCACTCTTTTCCTTCTATTTGTTTATTTTGTCTGAATCCAAAGAGTCAGTTTTCTTTGCTTTTCTTTTTTTTCTTTTCTTTTCTTTTCTTTTCTTTTATTTTATTTTCTTATTATCCCTTAGAAGCCTGTTTGTCTTCTAATGAGAGACAGAAATGGAGTGGATCCAGACAGAAGAGGACATAGGGAGGAACTGGGAGGAGTAGAGAGAGTGGAAGCCATAATTAGGATATATTATGTAAGAAAGAATTTCTTTTGAATAGAAGGAAAAATGTATCTTCAACCTTCAGCTTAATGATTTTAGTTATCTACAGATATAATGATTTTAGTATCTATGGATGATCGTTACCTAGCCTCAATATTTTATTAAGCTTGAAGGCTGGTGATTTTTCTAATGTTGTCATTTCATGTTGTCATCTCTTCTGTATTTATTACTTGGAATTCTTTTGTAAAGAAAAAAAGTTTGTAAATTAACACTGGGGTACTGTGAAATACCTTTTTTTTTTTAATGGGAAAGGCAGAATAACATGC
The DNA here is from genome assembly GCA_036184795.1 of Tokudaia tokunoshimensis. Taxonomy (NCBI): domain Eukaryota; kingdom Metazoa; phylum Chordata; class Mammalia; order Rodentia; family Muridae; genus Tokudaia; species Tokudaia tokunoshimensis. The sequence goes on along the minus strand of BTHU01000002.1, from coordinate 124,471,129 downwards.
TTGATTGTTGCCACCTATTGAACAGTTTTCAGGATGGCAGGAAATTCCTAAAAGTGTATTGTGAGCTTGCTTCATCTCAACATAAATTAATGGATTTTTACATATTTAATGTTTCAATGCATCCAGTGAGTTTTCATTTTGATACACAAATTGTTCCATGTTGTGCCAAGGGAAAAATTTCTGAACTGGGTACCAAGCATTTTGACATGACCATGATAGCTATTGGTAGCTTCTTTGATTTCTGAAAGAGAAGGCACTATTGCTCATCTAATATAGTCCAAAATCAGAATGTTGCTCACCATTTGTCTAAGGAACACTGATTTTATTAAAATATTACAATTTTGTGTGCCAGAGGTGTTCATCATTAAATAAGTATGCATCACTTCTAAGTACTACCAAGAATCACAGTTAATAATCGCTGGATCCTATACTCTGCACATATGTAGCAGATGTACAGCTTGGTCTTCATGTGGGTCCTGAACAACTGGAGCAGGATCTATCCCAAAGGCAGCTGCCTGTCTATGGGATATGTTCTTCTAGCTGGGCTGCCTTGTCTGTCCTCAATGGGAGAGGAAGCGCCTAGACTTGCATAGATTTGAAGTGCCAGGGTAGGGGATACCCAAGGGGCCCCTACCTGCTCGGAAGAGAAGGAGAAGAATGATGTGGGAAGTATTGTGGGAGAGGATAGTGAGTGGGATGTAAAGTGAATAAGTAAAAAATAAATAAATAAAAAGGGAAAAACAAAAAAAGAAAGCAGACACTTGTCAACAGTCTCTGAATCAGCTCCTGCCTCTAAGTCCCTACTCGGTTTGAGTTCCTGTTTTGGCTTTTCTTAATGGACTATGACTCAGGATGAGTAACCCAAATAAACCCTTTCCTTATCAAGTTACTTTTTGTTAGGGTGTTTTATCACTGCATTAGCAATCCTAACAAAGGCATAGTATTTCACGACAGTTTTTCCAGGATAAGACAGTACTAAGGCTGACTTGAAGAGGACAACAACAACAACAAGAACAACAACAACAACAACAACAAAACCAGACAAAAGAAGTTGAAGAGTTTCTGGAAACAGACTTGTCTCTAAGTGATATATTCGAAGCATTGCTTGGAATTTGCTATAGAGTGCTCTCCTACCAGTGACCTGGGTTATTCTGACTACAAGCGTGTATCTTGTTAGTTGGGTAAGCTTTAGTAGCACATGCAAAATGGAAAGGGTCTCAGTGCATCTCAAATCTTTGCAGAACTATTTTACATATATTTGCATGTGAAAAAATCTGGGATTTGTGACAGCAGGCATTTTTTTCAGTCTGTTAAAAAACCTGGACTTTTTCATTAAAAAAATTAGTACAGTCTCCATAATGACCAAATATATAGTAACTTACTAACAATACTTTTGTTGTGACTCTTCTAAACTTAGTGTAATTTTTAAATGAAATCATATTTAGAGTCCAGAGGTAGAAAATGTAATTTAATTCTCCCTCCCTCCCTTCCTCCATCTTTCCATCCATTCTCTACTACTAACAAGGCTTTATTTACCACTATTAAAAGTCTAAATTAAGGACAGATTCCTGAATTTATGGGTCATATGCAACAGCTCAGCTCACTTAACTTCAGCACTTGTCTCATGACCAGCAACTCTCCCAGACCCATTACCTTCAGTGTAAGGTCTCTACATTGTTCCGCTTCAAGCAGGCATTTCTTACAAATTGTTCTCTTTTCTAACAGAGGCACTGTAGAGAAGATAGCCTTTTCTTTCTATCCCACTGCTACTGGGAATCAGTGTATTGACAACAACTTCTAAGTCATTTGACTTCTCAGGTCATGAGTTCCATCATCTTCAAGATTTCCTGAACATGTTGGTGGGTAGTGTGGGAAGTCCTTTGTACCTGGCTGTTTCATAGTGGTTAAAGCAACACTGAGCTCATAAAATAAATAATCACCCACAGCACTGGGATCAATGGGAGCTTCAACCATGGTCTGCCATTATTTAATCACAATGGATGTTTTTCCTGGGTAATTTCTATGTCATAGAACTTAATGTGCTTACGTATAAACTGAAAATTCTCAGCAGTTCATTTACGATTCTAAATGCAGTTGCATCATTTTGAAATTTAACAAATTCACTTCAAATGCTTGACCTTCAAGGCCATCAAATTCAATTTTAGTTTCTGGGATCCTGGTATTGCATTCAGGAAATATTTCCCAATATTTCTTATATTGTGTTTAATATTTGAAAATGTTTCCTAGAAAATGGATGGCCTTCTTTCTTCTCAGTCTCTTTTTGTTATATTTTAAAAGGTACTTGTTCTTGCCAGGACCATGTTACTGCACAGAGAATGAAAAGGGCAGACAGACATCTCACAGAAGAACTTAAACATAAAAGGGGCCATTTGTTTCTGAAATATGTCCTACAATCAATCTATTTTATTTTAGAACTTACAACATGAAAATAATCTGTTGGTAGCTGGGCATATTATACATTTATTTTGAAGCAGAGTCTTTCAATGCAGCCCAGAGTTTTCTCAAATTCACAATCCTTCTATCTCAGTTCCTGAATGAGATTATAGGCATATACCATTGTGGTCAGATATGCTATCTGTGTCTAGTGTTCACTCAATAACACTGATTGAAATTACTTAATTATTAGAAGTTTCCTAATGCAGTAATTCTTTAAATAAGGTCTTAAAACTGAGTAGTCCTTGTTAGGCTTTTTCTTGTTTTGTTTTGTTTTTTTGGTTTTTTGTTTTTGTTTTTGTTTTTTGAGACAGGGTTTCTCTGTATAGCCCTGGATGTCCTTGAATTGATTCTATACACCAGGCTGGCCTCGAAATCAGAAATCCACCTGCCTCTGCCTCCCAAGTGCTGGGATTAAAGGCGTGAGCCACCACTGCCCACCTTGTTAGGCTTAAAAATTCTATTGTTGAGTAAAATAAAGCTTTATAACTAACCCATTTGTAAGTATTGAGTAAATGTATTATATTAAAATACATAAATTGATTCCAATAAGATGCTTCTATTTGTAAAACATTGACAAAACTTATTTTAAGTGTTTCTTAAATATAAGAAAATACTTAAAGTTACAGTAGAAGTAATTAAAATACTGAAACAATCATCTTTTACATAAAAATACTTCTTTTTCCCAAGACCACAAATGATGAGTATTGAAGGTAAAGGTTAAGAAATATGTGAATAGATTGTTGAGTAGATGATAGATAAGTAGATAAACAGATAGATTATAGATAGATAGATAACAGATATGTATACAGATATTGTATACTGTACAGTACATAGATAATATATGACTGATAGAAACATTATATATGTATATATATGTATATATGTGTGTGTGTTATAAAGGTATACAGATAGATGGTATATAGATATGCTGAAGAAAGATACATAATAGAGTGATAGATGATAAGAAATTATAGATGATAAATTAATAGATGAGGGACAGATGAGAGGTGCTGATGGATGATTGATAGATTGATGATAATTAGCTAGATTATCATCCACAGCTAGTTAAATAGATGATAGATAATATATGATGAGTATATAGATAGACAATGATAGATGATAATGATAGCTACATGATAAATACTTATGTAGATGCTATAGATGGTGATAAATGGATGATAAATTGATATAGATGACATTTAGCTAGCTAAATAATAGGTATATAGAAACAGTAGATAAATAGATTATAAGTAGATCAAAGATTTTGAATATGTGTGTGTGTGTGTGTGTGTGTGTGTGTGTGAGAGAGAGAGAGAGAGAGAGAGAGAGAGAGAGAGAGAGAGAGAGAGAGAGAGAGAATGTGTGCTTGGTGTAATGATTAGCACATATTCTTTTATTTTCTAAGAAATCCTCTATAGAATAGGGCACTGCTTTTATATTTTAAATGTGGGAATCTGAAATTAGGGGGAGTTGAGTTATTTAGAAGAGTTGGCAGAACCACCAGATGGTATTTGACTACAGGCTCACTGACTCTAGAGTCTGTGGAGCTAGTCACAAAATGAATGTGCATACATAGTCAGGGAGGGGAGTTTCAGCACCTACTGTGTTTATTTCTAAAACAATTGTAAGCTTCTTCCATGTTGGATTTCTAGTTTGCCTGAGGAGAATACCCCTTTATTTTCTAAAGTAATTTCAAACACTCTGAAAACAAAATATAATCAATGTGGAATTATAATTAAGTTCCAGATCAACAAATTCTAGAGGAAAACAAATGCTAACAGTTTGTATTCCCTGCTTGTTTTGTGCTCTAATTGAATTATATAGTACCCACTCACTGTTCAATTAGCCTAATCATGGACAATCCCAGTCTCTGTTATTAGGATAGGAGAAGAATATGAATATGTAAGTCTATTGAAACCTGCTGTGTCATACACAGTATAAATAGGTGACTCACCCAACATGGATCATTGCTATCTTCCCTGCAGTAGAACCATATAATTAAAATGATTGAAATTAAAATGATTTTTAATAAATCTATTCTAAATCTTCATCTCTTCGGGTCATTCATATACATCCATGTCATGCTGGTGGAATGGTGCCTAACCTCATATTATTATTTCTTCATTCAGCAAGGATAATATAAAGGAATTTTAATAGTTCGCAGATAAATTTGGCTGCAGTCTTGAATCTGAAGTTCTTACAGAATGAAGAGTTTCCAACTGACAATTTAAGATTCATAAGTAAACTTTAAACTAATAGTTTGAATGTGTGTTTGTGTGTTATAAGCCTAAGCCAATCAGTTCTCATTAAAATTGTGAAACCAAGGAACTTATCTGTGGAAAAGCATAAAAAATGAACTTCAAGCACTTCAAGAATTCCCAGTAGTAGATCATATGAACTTTTCTGCAACTCTAGCAAACACTTGCTGTTAACATATTTATGGTGGCAAAGCTCATAAAACAAAGCATGGAGATAAGGTAATAATTTCTAACAACATCTTAGGGAGTTGTGTACATGTAACTGATACAAATTAAGAAACAGTTGCCTGATTGAGTTATTCCTAGAAACCAAGAGAATGGAGAACATTGAAGGGGATAATTTTGTCCAAAAATTATCCATCGTGTGTGCTGTAGTCTTGCAGGTCAGAAGATATGTCAAATTGTCATCTTCAATATTTTCTCTGTGTTTTTTACAGACTCTCTCTCTCTCTCTCTCTCTCTCTTTCTCTCTCTCTCTCTCTCTCACACACACACACACACACACACACACACACACATTTATGCATGAGCACACCCATGCCACAACAGACACACCACAAAATGTATATAGGGCTCAAAGACAATATGTAGGAATCAGTTGTCTTCTTCCATTATGTAAGCTAAGGGGAAGAAACTCAGATAAGTATATTTGTTTGATACTTATCCACTGAAACATTCCACCAGCTCTTCTAACTTACCTTTTGAGACAGGATTTCTCACTGAATCTAGGGCAAGCAATCTTAGCTAGATCAGCTAGTGTGTCCCTGGTATCAGCCTGAATCTACTTCTAGGAGATGTGATTACAGGCCTAAACTGCCAGCTCTGTGCTTTACAATGATGTTGGGGATCTGAGCTCAGGTCCTCATGTTTGTATGATCTGCTTTATTTTGATAATCTTTACATTGCTTACCACTATTTAGAAATAAACATGAAGGGTGGTTGGGTGATAACTTCAATATCTATAGTATAGAAATAAATGTGTCTTACAGAAAGAACTTCAACCCCAATTTCTCTTAAAACAATTTCAGTTTGTCAACAGAAGCTTCCCAGGTAATGCCTTAAATTTGAGTAAAATATTTTGCTTTAGATGGATCCTATGGTTCACTGAGGGCAGAGTTTCTGCTGCCCCTAAAATGTGGCACAAATTCTACCACAAAATCATACCTTATATGTATGATTCTATCAGACACATAAACAAAAATGTCCAATCTTCAGGGTAAGAGGACTTTGACCACTCTGCCTAAACTTGAAATTAGTTCTCTTAACACAGATGGAAAACTTGATTGACATTTTCCTTCCTTCCTTCCTTCCTTCCTTCCTTCCTTTCTTTCTTTCTTTCTTTCTTTCTTTCTTTCTTTCTTTCTTTCTTTCTTTCTTTCTTTCTTTCTTTTTCTTTCTTTCTGTCTCTAGAGTCTAACATAATATTTGACATTTCAATTGGAGTTTGTTGAGCATGCAGACTTGTCCAAAGGTCAAAAATAAGTGGTGAGTTAGGCTGGGAATATAATCTTGGGGAATTCAAACATAGCTATTGAATTGTGAGGACTTTATAACCTAAAATAAACAGTTCATTTTGTAGTTCACTAAATTAACTGACCATCAACTGAGCCAATCAAAGAAAATCATTCTTTAATGTGTGAAAGGCTTGGATCTAATGTTTTCTTCCCTTAGGGAATGAGCAATTATCTATGTAAATGACTTGCACTGAGATATTTATGGATCTAGAGAAGATTAGCCAAGACTTTTTTTTAATAAAGCAAAAATATGAAGGGAACAAAACCTTCCCTAAAGTAGAAGTTACTATTGAAGGAAAATAATGTATGAGAGGGGTAATTTTCTCAAGACTTTTATGACTTCTACTGTATGCAACTGAACACATATGTTTTAGTATGTAAGAGAATTTTCTATAAAAATTGAATACTTTAATTGTACACTACCTTGATTAAGCAAATGGTAAAATCCTGAAAACAAATGGTAGGAAAAGTGTTTCAGCAAAGGTGTTAAGACTTATAAAGAAAGAGTTGCATCAGATAAATAAATAAAACAAATAAACAAGTAAAGTAGGTCTTTGTTTTAGAGGAAAAAATATTTTAGCAACATATTTGAACAGTTTCACGAGAAACATCTTCAAATGTATTCCTAGTGACCTCAGATTCATTTCCATCAATGAAGCATAACTTGTTTTATCCCAGCCCCCAATTCACAGGCCTCATCCACCAGAAATCCAGATAGACTACATGTAGATCCTCTCTTCTCCTTCTGTTTCCCCAAAACCAATACACAAGTCTCATCCCCATCTTTGTGGTAGATAAAATGTGACAGCCTTCCCTGCCTATCTGGTCCTCTTCAGATCTTCTGTAGATTCCACAGATCTTTATATTTTGACCTCCCAGCCCTCTAAACCTAGAAAACACCTCTTCATAATCCAGGGTCCTCTCCAGTTAGGACAACAAGTAAGCCGACATCAGATCTGCACTTCTCCCCCAGATTCAATCCCCTAGCATGATCCCCAGCTCTGTAGAAAACCTGATGTGCTCTCCCTTTTTTCTCTCATTTCATGCCCAGTGGATCACAAAAATTTTCTCTAATCTTCCTTCTCTTATAATTCATCTCAGTATCACATGCCTCCAACACCAGGAGTCATTCACTTGGAGCACACCAGCTAAGCTGACCAGTGCCAAGGAAACAGGTAAACTAGTCGAAAATCCTCACCACTTTCTCCTTCTCTCTAAACCCAATACCCCAGCCTCATCTCTAAGCAGATTTACCTTGGCAGACTTCCTTGATGGCAGGTTCGATCTTATATGGATACCTCAGACTTCACCCTTACAAGCTCCCTCCACTAGCTCCTCTCTTTAGCTCATCCCCTAACTAGAGCAGGTACACCTGTGAACCCATAGGCCACACCTGCCATAAAGCTAGGTAGGCTGTCTGCTAGTTCTCTCTTTTCCTCTGCTCATCAGATTCAATACTTCTGTCCCATTGTCAGCTTTCCAACAGAATACCTGCTGCAGCCTTCCTTCCCCCTCTGCCTACATCTCCTCTGGGTCCCATATACCTCCCCCTCCTAACCCCCCTTTTCCTATTTGTTGCCTTATCCCTTCACCCACCTCCAGTAGGTACTACCCTCTAACCCAAAGACCACTCGTGGCAAGAAAGCAAGGAAAGTTGTCCGTAGTTCTTACTCTTCCTTCTGTTCTGTTCTCCTCTCCTTATGTCTTTCTGGACATGCCTACACAGAATAAAGGCAGTTTATAGCAAGACTATAGTCAAAATCAAATTAAATGGAGAGGAAATCAAAGAAATTTCATTAAAATGAGAAACAAGGAAAGGTTGTCTATTTTCTTCCTACCCATTCAATATTTGCAGGTGATATAATAGAATGCATAAGTGACCTTAAAAATTCTACTAAGGAACTCCTATAGATACTATACACCTTCAGCAGAGTAGCTAGATAGAAGAAGATAAGCTCACAAAAATCAGTAACCCTATTATATAAAAATGACAAACAGACTGAAAAAGAAATTAAGAAAACAACACATTTCACAATAGCTTCAAGTAATACAAAGTATTTTTGGGTAACTATAACTAAAGATGTGAAATACTTGTATGATGAAAACTTCAAGTCTCTGAAAAATGAAATTGTGGAAGATGCCAGAAGATGAAAAGATCCCTAATGTTCCTATATCACATTTATTAATATAATAAATATGGCCATCTTAACAAAATCAATCTAGTAATTAAATGCAATCTCCATTAAAATTCCAACTAAGTTTTTGGCCCTGCAGGGTGACCCACACCTGGAGGGAGCGCCGCAGCCTCTACCATCTTTGCTCCGGTGATAGACCAGACAGAGACTCCAGGTACACAGAGATATCCCGAGTATAACATCACTTGGGACACAAACCACTAGGGTTCCACCTGTGCCCAAGAGTGGGGCAGCTCTGTGGTTGTCTGGGCACCAGCTCTGCTGTGGGACATTTGCCCTGAAGAGTGACCCACGCCTGGAGGGAGCACAACAGCCTCTGCCATCTTTGCTTCGGTGACAGACCAGACAGGGACTCTAGGTACATAGAAATATCCCTAGTATGACATTACTTGGGGCAAGGCACACCAGGGCTCCAACGGCACCCAGGAGCAGGGCAGCCCCTCAGGAATCTGTGCAGGTGAAAACGGATATCCAGGGGTGCAGAAATAACCTTGCAAGCTCACAAGAGATTCAAGCACCAGGCCATGAGAGCAGGACCAACTAATGCCAGAGATAACTAGATGGCAAAAGGCAAAAGTAGGAACATTACTAACAGAAATCAAGGCAATATGGCACCATCTGAACACAACTCTCCATCAGCAGCAAGTCCTTCTACCACAACACACTGGAAAGGCAATATTTGGATTTAAAATCACATCTCATGATGCTATTAGAGGATTTCAAGAAGGACATAAATAAATCTCCTGTAGAAGTACAGGAGAACATGAATCAAGAGGCAGAAGCCCTTACAAAGGAAACTCAAAAATCGCTTAAAGAAATTCAGGAGAATATGGGTCAACAGATAAAAGAAGAAAATCAAAAATCACTTAAAGAAATACAGGAGAACTTGGGTCAAAAGACAGAAGCCCTGAAAGAGGAAACACAAAAATATCTTAAAGAATTACAGGAAAACACAAACAAACAAGTGAAGGAACTGAGCAAATCCATTCAGTATCTTAAAAAGGAAGTAGAAACAACTAAGAAATCACAAAGGGAGAGGAATTTGGAGATAGAAAACCTTGGGAAGAAATCAGGGGTCATAGACATAAATCAACAATAGAATACAAGAGAAAGAAGAATCTCAGATGCTGAAGATACCATAGAAAGCATTGACTCAGCAGTCAAAGAAAATGCAAAATGCAAAAAGTTTGTACCCCAAAACATCCAGGAAATCTGGGACACAATGAGAAGACCAAACCTAAGGATTATAGGTATAGATGAGAGTGAAGATTTGCAAATTAAAGGGCCAGTAAATATCTTCAACAAAATTATAGAGGAAAACTTCCCTAACCTAAAGAGAGAGATGCCGATGAACATACAAGAAACCTACAGAACTCCAAACAGACTGGACCAGAACAGAAATACAACCTGTCACATAATAATTAAAACACCAAATGTACTAAACAAAGAAAGAATATTAAAAGCAGTAAGAGAAAAATGCCAAGTAACATATAAAGGAAGACCTACTAGAATTACATCAGATTTCTCATCAGAGATTATGAAAGTTAGAAGATCTTGGGTAGGTCTCACACAGACTCTAAGAGACAAATGCCAGCAAAACTCTCAATCACCATAGATGGAGAAACCAAGATATTCTATGATCAAACCAAATTTACACAACATCTTTCCACAAACCCAGTCTTGCAAAGGATAATAGGTGAAAATCACCAATACAAGGAGGGAAACTACCTGGAAAAAGCAAGATAGTAACCTTCTTTCATCAAACCCAAAAGATGATAACCACTCAAACATAAAAATAACATCAAAAATAACAGGAAGCAATAATCACTATTCCTTAATATCTCTTAATATCAATGGTCTCAATTCCCCAATGAAAAGACATACACTAATAGACTGGATACGTAAATAGGACCCAGCATTTTGCTGCAGACAAGAAACACACCTCAGTGTCAAAAACAAACACTGTAATGTTTTTTAAAACATTACACTTTTACAGAGTAAAAGACTGGAAAACAAGTTTACAAGCAAATGGTCCCAGGAAACAAGCTGGAGTAGCCATCCTAATATTGGATAAAATTGACTTTCAAACTAAAGTCATCAAAAAAGACACGGAAGGAAACTACATGCTGGTCAAAGGAAAAATCCACCACGATGAACTCTCAATTCTGAACATCTGTGCACCAAATGCAAGGGCACCCTCATTCATAAAAGATACATTACTAAAGCTCAAAGCACACATTTCACCTCACACAATAATTGTGGGTGACTTCAACACTCCATTCTCCGCAATGGACCAAACAGGAAAGCGGAAACTAAACAGGGACACAGTGAAACTAATTGAAGCTTTGGACCAAATAGATCTAACAGGTACATAAATACATACACACACATATATATATATGTGTATGTGTATGTGTAGGTGTAGGTATAGGTATAGATATAGATATAGATATATAACATTTCATCCTAAAGTAAAAGAATATACCTTCTTCTCAGCACCTCATGGTACCTTCTCCAAAATCGACCATATAGTTGCTCACAAAACAGACCTCAACAGGTATAAGGAGATAGAAATAATCCCATGCCTCCTATCAGATCATTGAGTAAGGGTGATCTTCAATAGCAACAAAACAACAGAAAGCCCACATACACACGGAAGCTGAACAATGCTCTACTCAATGATACCTTGGTCAAGGAAGAAATAAAGAAAGATATCAAAGGCTTTTTAAAATTTAATGAAAATGAATGCACAATATACCCTAATTTATGGGACACAATGAAAGCAGTGCTAAGAGGAAAACTCATAGCCCTGAGTGCCTCCAAAAGAAACTGGATAAAACATAAACTAGCAGCTTAACAGCATATCTGAAAGCCCTGTAACGAAAAGAAGCAAATACACCCAAGAGGAGTACAAGGCAGGAAATCATCAAACTCAGGGCTGAAATTAATCAAGCAGAAACAAATAGAACCATACAAAGAATCAACAAAACTATGAGTTGGCTCTCTGAGAAAATTAACAAGATAGATAAACCCTTAGCCAGACTAACCACAAGGCACAGAGACAGTATCCAAATTAACAAAATCAGAAATGAAAAGAGAGATACAACAACAGAAACTGAGGAAATTAAAAAAATCAGCAGATCCTACTACAAAAACCTATATTTAACACATCTCGAAAATCTGGAGGAACTAGACAATTTCCTAGACAGATACCAAATACCAAAATTAAACACGATCAAATAGACCATCTAAATTGTCCCATAACCTGTAAAGAAATAGAAGTGGTCATTGAAAGTCTTCCAACCAAAAAAAGCACAGGACCAGATGGTTTTAGTGCACAATTCTATCAGACCTTCAAAGAAGACCTAACACCTATACTCTTCAAACTTTTCCACAAAATAGAAGCAGAAGGAACACTTCCCAACTTGTTCTATGAAGCCACAATTATGCTGATATCAAAATCCCACAAAGATCCAAGAAAGAAAGAATATTTCAGACCAATTTCTCTTATGAATATTGATGCAAAAATACTCAATAAAATTCTTTCCAACTGAATCCAAGAACACATCAAAACAATCATTCACCATGATCAAGTAGGCTTCATCCCAGGGATACAGGAATGGTTCAATATAAGGAAGCCCATTAATGTAATCCAGGGGAAATCATTTAGAATGTAAATAAAGAATATAGAAAATAAAAAAAAAATTCCAACTAAGTTCTTTACTGGCTTTGAAAGGCCACTTATCAACTTCGTATGAAAACAAAACAAAACAAACAAGCAAAAGCCAGGCTCTCTGAAGCAATCCTGAACTGAAATAGAACTGCTGTAGGTCTCATCATTTCTGATTTCAAGTTATACTACATCTCAATAAAAAACAAAACAAAACATGGTATTAACATAAAAGCAGACATTGATCAGTGGATTCGAATTGAAGCCAAAGATCACATCCTGAACAAGACACCAACAGCTCAGGTGCTAAGATGAACAATTAATAAATGGGACCTCAAGAACCTGAAAACATCTATAAAGCAAAGGACACCATCAATAGGCCAAAACATCAACCTACAGAGTGGGAAAAAATTTTCACCAACTTCAAATCCAATAGATATTTAAATTTAATATCCAATGTAAAGAATTCAAGAAATTAGATATCAGAAAACCAAACAATCCAATTTAAAATGGGGTAAAGATTTAAACATAGACTTCTCTTTTTTTTTATTTTTTTTATTTATTTTATTTTCTTATTTTCTAAGGTTTTTTATTTACATTCCAAATAATTTCCCCTTTCCCGTTTCCTCGCTCCCTGAAAGTCCCATAAGCCCCCTTCCTTCCCTCTTTTCCCCATTCAACCCCCTCTTGTTACTCTGTCCTGGCGTTCCCCTACATCCAGTCTTTACAGGACCAGGGGTCTCTCCTACCATCTTCTTAAAAATCTATTGATATGCGTATTGTGTCTAGGGTATTCCGAGATTCTGGGTTAATATCCCCTTATCAGTGACTGCATACCATGTGTGTTCTTTTGTGATTGGGTTACCTCACTAAGGATGATACTTTCCAGTTCTGACCATTTGCCTAGGAATTTCGTGAGTTCATTGTTTTTAATTGCAGAGTAGTATTCCATTGTGTAGATATACCACATCTTCTGAATCCATTCCTCCATTGAGGGACATCTGGGTTCTTTCCAGCTTCTGGCTATTATAAATAAGGCTGCTATGAACATAGTGGAGCATGTGTCCTTATTACATGCAGGGGAAGCCTCTGGGTATATGCCCAGGAGTGGTATAGCTGGATCCTCAAATATAGACTTCTTAATAGGGAAATATCAAATCACTTAGAAACACTAAGAAATGTTCCACCAGAAAAATGCAAATCCAAACTACTTTGAGATTCCATCCTTTATCTGCCAGAACAGTTTAGATCAAAAAAACACAAATGATAGCTCATGTTGATTAGGATGTGGATCAAGTAGAACACTCTTTTTATTTATTTATTTATTTATTTTGGTTTTTCGAGACAGGGTTTCTCTGTGTAGCCCTGGCTGTCCTGGAACTCACTTTGTAGACCAGGCTGGCTTCGAACTCAGAAATCCTCCTACCTCTGCCTCCCAAGTGCTGGGATTAAAGGCATGCGCCACCACTGCCCGAAAAAAAGGTGGAGAGAGAGTTTAAATGGAAGGTCTCCATTGAGTTCTTCCTCTCAGAGCTCAGGGAATCCTGTGCAAGAGGAGGAGGAAAATCGTAAGAGCCAGAGGATAGTAGAAGAATAAGGCCCTCTGAAATAACTAAGCAAAGTGCATATTATCTCAGAGACACTGAAGCAGCAACATAGGGCCTCCATGCGTCTGTGCCAGGTCCTCTGTGTATGTATATATTATAGTGATTACCTTAGTATTTTTAAGGTACTATTGCATCTGCTCTTGGCTTTCCTTTCCTCCTGTTTGGTTGCCAAGTACAACTATGAGATGATAGTTCTTGCTTCATCTCAAACTTTAATTTTAATGTTTGGTTGTTCTTTCTTAAAATACTGTTTGTTTTGTTGTTTGTTTAGTATTTTTTTAATGGCAGAAAAAAAGGAGTAGATCTGGAGCAGATAAGACATGGGAAGAAACTAGGAAGAGTAGAAGGAAGAAAGGAAGAGAATGTATAACTAGGGTATACTGTACAAGGAAAAGGGTCTATTGTCAATAAAGCTAAAAAGTGAACAAAAAAAGGAATCAAGAAGAAATACCTTCTTTTTTTATTTTTATTTGATTTTTAACTGACCCATGATAATTGTAAATGAACATCAGCTACCATGGCATGCTTCAGTACACAATTATACATAATTTCATCATATTTTAATATAACTGAAGCTTGAAGAATGTTCATTAGAGATATGGGAGTGTTGGGGAGGCCTGAGAGAGGTTTATCAGTGGCTTATGTGTACTTGTGCGTTATCTCATTGGGAAAGTAAGTTTGTGAAATCTGTCTTTTGACTGATGCCAGTAATGCATCTGGGAATGCTCTCCTGAGATTTTAAACAATTATGTTTGCTGTTATCCCACAGAACACTCAAAAGCAATTTAGGAAGTGAGTCAGTGCAAGTCTAGAGACACCATGTTCATTCACATTTTAGCTTCCTAGTTTGTGAAGACCTTTCTTTTGTTATAAAACTCCCAGAAACTAAGCCACCAACCAAAGAGCATATATGGGCTGGTTCGTGGCCTCAGGCACATGTGTAACAGAGGACTGCCTTGTCTGAACTCAAGTGGGAGAGGATGCCTTTACTTCTGTAGAAACGCAATGCTCCAGGGAAGGGAGTTTCTGGTGAGGTGAGGTAGGGGTGGGTGGGAGAGCACCCTTTCAGAAGCAAAGGGGTCAGTATATGAGGTAAAGAACTCAGGGTGGGGGGAACCAAGAAAAGGGGACAGCACATGGAATGTACATAAATAAAATAATTTTAAAAAAAAGTAAGAAACTTGATTTCATTGCAAGGAGTGAGTTACCTATAGGCAGAAAACAAATGAAGCCTCTGAAAAGACATCCATTTTTTGTTTGTTTTTGTTTGCTTGTTTATTTTCTTTCTTTGTTTGTTTTTCTGCTGTTTTGCCAAAAGTATCCTGGAACTTACTATGTAGCCTAGGAACGAATGATGTAACCAGGCTGAGCTTAAACTCACAGATATCAGCCCATCTCCACCTCCCAAGTGATGGGATTAAAAGTGCTGGAAAGCACAGTCACAGTATCATAACCAGCTAACCAGTTCTGTTAGTTATCCGGATAGGTGTTAATTATAAAGCGTTTTAGTGCTAACATAAAACGGTGGTTAAAAAACAAGTGCACTCCAGCATTGCCAAGGAAGATCTTTTAAGACTGATTAATGGTGAAGTCACAG
This sequence comes from Tokudaia tokunoshimensis, assembly GCA_036184795.1. Lineage (NCBI taxonomy): Eukaryota > Metazoa > Chordata > Mammalia > Rodentia > Muridae > Tokudaia > Tokudaia tokunoshimensis. The sequence continues at coordinate 124,455,831 of BTHU01000002.1, read as the reverse complement.
TATATTAGGGCCTTGTTAGTACTCAGACAAACATATCATGTATACTACATATGTATTTCAGAAAATATTACTGATCACTATGGTTATTCTCAATCAGAATGCCAACCAAGGAATATAACTATTAAAAATAGTAAGATATGTAAATGGTCCCTGGCCTCCAAGACTCACAAGCAGAGTTGAATGCTTGGGACCCATATAATTCAAGAAAAGAGTAGATTCTACTATGTTGTTCTCTGACATCTACATGTACAGGCTGTGTGTGTGCGTGCGCGTGTGTGTGTGTGTGTGTGTGTGTGTGTGTATACAAACACAGACACTGTGACACACAAAGACACACAAAGAGACTTATATACACAAACATACACAGATAGATAGGTAGGTAGATAGATAGGTAGATAGATAGATGGATAGATAGATAGATAGATAGATAGATAGATAGATAGATAGATAGATAGATAGATAGATAGATAGGTAGGTAGGTAGGTAGGTAGGTAGGTAGGTAGATAGATAGATAGATAGATAGATAGATAGATAGATAGATAGATAGATAGATAGATAGATAGATAGATAGATGATCAATAGATGAAAAATATATAGAGGTATAATTATTTTAAAATAAATAAATATATGTAAAATCATTAAGTAACTAACAATTAACTTTTTCTCTATAGTCATCGACTATAATCCACAGAATTTCAAATGGCCTAACAATCATCACTAAAATATAAATGCTAAGGGATGCTAATGGATATAGCAGGCATTAAAAGAAAACATCAGTTTGGCCTTTATCCATCTTAACAGAAATACAGGCACTTAAATTTTGGGTGTAGATCCTCATTAGCTTTCAAGATTTTACAGTATGACAGGCTCATTAGTAGGTGTTATATAAGCACTTGATGTTATTTTAAAATTTTTGATTAACTTCAGATTCTTTGATCAACTTAAATAGAAGCAAAGAAAAAAAAGAACACTCTATACAATAAAATATCATATCTGAATCAATGGGAAATATTTTCTTCCACTAAAAATTTATATATTTTAACATTTACCCATCTTTATTTAAATAATATCCATTGCTTGGCAGAAAATTCTACGCTAAGCATTCAATATCCATTTCCTACATCCACAACTAAAAATAAAATATGCCAAAAATACAAAGCCATACTGTTTTTCCTCATAAGCATTTAGGATAGTGTGGTTTTATTCAAGGGCATTCTGCTGTCTCAGGTTTCTTATCTAACTCCTATAAATTTGCAAAATTATTAAAATGAGGCTGATTCATAAAACAAACACTAAGCCTCATTTATCACTTTCAGGGTAGTCTCCCATGCTTTTTTGATTAATACTTTTATTAGAGGCATTCAATATAGATAATGCAAAATTAAATGGATTTTGCCAGAATACATTAGAGCCATTAAAATGAATCAGACTATTAAATGGAGGGAAAAAGTAAAATCTGAAAAAGAAATATAATTTCATATAACTTATGACAGCATTCATTAATCACAGAGCTACAATTTGAGAACTTTTGTGTGGGAAGAAAGGAATGTAGGTCTGTTTAAGAGTTCATCGTTAGGGCCTCATTCGCAGAAGAAAAGTTCACGAGACAAAGACTTGTTTAGACCAGTCTGGAAGACAAAGATTTTCTTCTCCCAACTCCCCGCCATGCATCCATCCTTACTAATGACAATATAGTAAAAATAAAGATACAAGTCAGTAGGACATTACCAACCCGAACTCCAAACATTTTTGAAAACCTGTCAGAAGCAACCATGTGGTTTCTTGTCTTTTCATTTCCTCTCTTATTATTAATATTCATTTTCATGAAATTGCCTTCAATTTCCAATTACTGCAATAACAAGTCAGAACATTTTCTTGAGTTCAATTATTGAACTCCACACGTTTTTGGCCTTTAAGAGTTCCCCTTAAATAATAAAATGAATGGCAGGATGAACATTTCCTTACAAGCTTACGAGCGCATCCAATATGAATTCAAAGACTCATGATTAAGATCACTTTTACCAAATACCAAATGCTTGCTATGAAACTTTTTTAATATTGTCGATGTTTTGTGCCAGTTCTGAAATTTATTATTTATTGACATAATAGATTTTTTAGGTGTCAGTTATATTTTTGAGAATCCGGGAATAATTGAATATTTTTTACTCTACTATTGCCTGCTGACAAACTTAATCAATCAAAAAGCTGTATTTTTTGATGGTGTAGTTAAAGTCCTTGGGCAATTTAGTTGTTTGCAGAAGTTAAATAACAGGGTTATTGACACTTAAGAACTTACAATATACTTGGGAAATCAAGAGTAATTTATTTGCAAAATGCTTAGAAAATAATAAAATGTTTAAAAGTTTTGAGACAATATGAGTCAAGAGAATTGGAAAGAAAAGGAAGAGGACCCTAATTTTGATGGTAATAGAACAGAAGTAGAATCTGTGAAGCACTGCCAGCATTCCAGGAAGATAGAAACTGAGTTGAAGGGCAAATGAGTGACAAGGGATGTGGTCAGGATGTAAGAGTAGCATGTTGATGGATGGGCACAGTACACAGGCTCAAAGCAAGGTAGATTGACTAAATGGAAATGCTCTGGTGCTCATCATTGAGTAGGTATGTTCTGCCTTTTGTTTTACTTTGTAAGATATGTTGTGTACACATGGACTTCTGGGAGGAAGCATGTTCACTGGTAACAGATATGAGCATAATTTACCATGTGACTACCACTTCCACTCATGTTAAATGGTGAGAGTGAACACTCTTTTAAGACTTACCTGCTTTCAACTCTGAAGAATATAACTTTTTCTCCTATCCAGTCATCCTCTTTTATCTTACCTGCTACTCCGTTTAACACTTATATAGATGAGGATTCCAGTGTCTTAGTCTCTGCAAAGCCTCTATTTGATCCTTAAACTCTTAAGTTCCAGAAATCCTGTACTACACACTGTACTCCACCCCCTATGGTCTTAAGCAATAAACAAACTTCAAAGTTCTTTCATGTATATTGTAGGCATCACTCTCTCAGAAAACCATCTCTGGTGATTTCTAATTAGCCATTCTTAAGCCTTTTGACTTTCCATCCAGTAGTCTCATCACATTCTTCTGAGGTCTTTTGATTGTTTGTTGACACAGGGTATCTCCCTGCAGTCCAAACTGGCCCAGAAGTCACAGTAACCATTCTGCCTCAGCCTCACAAGTACTAGGTTTACAGACATGAGCCACCAAGTAACCTCACAGCTGTTCGTATCCATTTAATATATGTGACTAATCACTACAATTACTCTCTTACTCTTTGCCATTCATCATTGTTCCTAGAATATTACCAGATATGGTTAGATACAAGGATGTATTGTTTAAGCTCTATATCACAAATCACTGAGTACTATGGTGATGGTGGAGGGGTAACAAGGTGAACATGTCTCATTTTAAATTCATAAACAAAATCTCAAGTTGTCTTTCATTACTCATATTTAACTTTCACATTGTCATAATCAATTCTTTGTCCCATTCAACCTTAATCCCACTGTAATTTTGTCTCTTCCCTTCAGCTTCATTATCTTCTGCTAATCCTTCTTGTTTAGCTAGATGCATTATTTTAACTTCCCTCTAAAGAAGAAAAAGGTCAGAAGAATACATTTACATCCTTCCCCAACCCAGCCTGCCAAGTAACTGAGGTCTGTGTTGTATACTCATCTTTTTTCAATCCCTTTTGACATTACAGTAATAACTTTATGAGGGCAACGTTCTTCCTTTCCCTGAATACTTTATTATTATTACTACAATGAAGGTTTTTATATTTGTAGATCTTCAATGTCTTCCCAACACTCATATATTAGAGGGTTGTTACTTGGAGTGACACTTCTGGGAACTTTTGGCACTTTTAAGGACAAGGTCTAGTGGACAGACTTCAGGCTATTGCAGGCATGCCTTTGAAAGAAGCAATGAGATGCTGACTTCACCTTATCATCTACTTCATATTCCATCTTTAAGGTAAACAGTTTTTAGCTCTATAATCATCACTGTGTGAAATGTCTCAACACAACAATGAAGGTATGCCAATTAAAGTTCAAAACTCTTAAAGCTGGGAATTCAAATAAATCTTTGCTCCTGGTAAGTCACTAGCCTTATTAGAGTACTCGTTATAGTGATCCTAAACTGATTCACACAAAGGATGAGAATTCTTCTCCCTTGTATTCCTATAATACTGTACCTTATCATGTAGCAGCAAGGGTCATCAAGTCAGGGCTTTACCCAGATTTCTCCCACATTCCCTAAAATCATGTGCCATTATGAAGCAGAAATCCTTAAAATAACAATTTTGGAACTACAGATTTTTGGATCTCTCTATGATCACTTTAAGAGTACTTAAAAATAGAAGAGATTTACTTGCTCTCAAATTATGTGTATGTGTGTTTTATTTCTGTACAGACCATGTGTATTGTACTTTGGATCGCCTGGTATTGAAGTTATAGACATTTGTGAGGTGTCTTGTGGTATTGAAAATTGGACATGCATTGTTTGGAAGAGCAGCCTGTCAGTGTCCTTAACTACTGAGCTTGGTACTCTTTTCCTGAAGGTAACAAAGAAAACGGCCAAAGATCCAGTAGCTCCTTCAATTTAAGCAGGTCCACCACTCATTTGCATTTGAAATGCCTCATTCTCGCAGTGCATGGAGACCTAGCATACCTCACTGTTTGCCTTCTCAATTGACCAATCCTAAGTGGTCTTCTGGATAGTGTTCTTTCTGTGATATTTTTAAAAATTGTACTACTGTATGACTTGGTCCTCTGGCCTCTTATGCTTGCTAAGTGATGTTATCAAACACCAGCTTTAAGTGACTTTAATGACCTGGCACTCCTGATTATTTGTGAATATAACTCTAATGCCTTTGTTTGTAAGTTTATTTGATTCTAAGCATATGTCAGATGCTTCTCTTTAACTCCAGCCATGTGCACAACAGCGTGCTGAACATATCAAGAGTTCATATACTTAAATACACACAGTTTCTCCACAGAGTCTACTTTTCCTTGTATGTATTTCCCATGTCAGCAGAAGATAACACCCATTCCTACAAATGCTTAACCCAATACCTGTCTCATCTTTGGTTTCTTTCACTTATACTGAAATGCTATTCTGTTAATTTGTCTTATTTTTAACACACTCAAATATTAGTAGTGCTATCTTTATGTTAAATGTCAGGGACTTTTTCCGTGACCCTGCTCCAATAGATCATCTTAGCTCTAGATCGAGGAACTTCTGACTTAATCCTCATTTATGTCCTTGATCTTGGAAGAATATACTTCAACTAGGAGTCACATCAGTCAGCTTCCCTTGAAACAGCTTCCCATTGCACAAGGATTGATATAGAAACATTCATCCCTTTATGCCCAGCCTCATGTTATTTTGACACTGTTTACACTTTTTGTTTAGCATGTTCCCCTTACCCAGAGCCCTTTCCACAATTCATCACACTGGTCTGTGTTCAGCTTCTCAAATCCTCCAACTCAGTTCCTAAATCTACTCTCAAGGTTGAAAGCTGCTCCCCTAATTTTCATCTCATCACACACCATCATGTGTGCTTCAGCATCCAAATCAAACTTTCCCTGCTACAGTGGCTTTTTCTGAACATATTTGACTCATCTACTTTCCAACCCAATGCCTGCCTTTTTACTATCCTGCTTATTTGGTACATCACTTGCATTTCCTGTATATTTTAATAGTACATTTTTCACTACTGTAACAAAATACATGAATCTTGATTAGCTATTAGAAAAACATTTCATATATTTGACATTTCTTGAGATTCAAGGACCTGGCCTAGTTGTTGGTTTGGCTATAGTGAGGACCACAGATAGAATTGGAGCAGCAGTATGATGCAAAAAAGGGAAAGATTGCATCAGAGTATAAACCAACTATTTTATGGGTTCTATGAGCTCTCCATTAATTCTTTCTAAACTCACCCTGCCAATGAACAACCTTCCACTAAGATCACTTTAAAATTTCAACCTTAGGATCAACCTAACAAAGAATAAATAACATTAGAGATTATTCTTGATGGGAAGTGATGGTGCACGCCTTTAATCCCACCACTTGGGAGGCAGAGATAGGCGATTTCTGATTTTGAGGCCAGCATGGTCTACAGAGTGAGTTCCAGGACAACCAGGGCTACACAAAGAATCTCAGAGAGAGAGAGAGAGAGAGAATCATTCTCAAACCATATTATCCATTTCTATATTTTTTAATTACTCACCAAAACATAAACACTATAATAATGGTTTCTTATGCTTGCTTTGGTACTTTTGGTATTATAAATATCCGAAAAATCTTCTCAAAATATCTATTGATATCTATTGGTGAACAAAAGAATAAAACAAACCCTATGTTTTCATAGGGTTTGTTTCCTGACACAAAGATAATGCTGTATAAACAGAGGCTGATAATAAAACTAAACTAGTAAACATGTATAAACAATGTAAGACTATAATAATCTATGACAAAGATAAAATAAGCTACTTCAATTTAAAAATATTATGTAAAACCGACAGTATATGGAGCATAATAAACACTATTACTATAAAGTAAGCCTGTACAAAATCCTTTCACCAGGGTACCTCTACTAGGGGTTGGTCTTATTACTTTATACTACTGACAACATTATATTTTCAAATCCTCAAACATACATGCACATGAGTATATGTATCCATGTGCACAAACAAGAAGGGTATCATACAAAAGTCAGTAGTGATAAAAGTCAGTCGTTGATAAAATCAACCTCTTTCTCAAAGAAAGGAAATGAAGTTGTTGCACTTTGATGCTTCTTTAAGTTTCAATTTGTGTAAAATCCGGTCTCTTGCAAGCTTTAAAAAGAACATTAAATTAAGTACTGATGGAGAAGTGTGACTAAAACTCTTTTCTATTCTTCTAGATCTGTGAATCTGCCCTGGGTAACAACCTGTGGATAGTCGAGTTTGATATCTTTGCCTTGGTTCAGGAGACAAATGCAATCATTGCAACAGAATGCAAGTGTGTAGTTTCTAATGATGAATTTATATTCAAACCACACCAGTTTCCTGTTATTAGGCTTGAGAAAAACAGTTCTGACCACTGAATTTCTTTTTTTATGATATTACAAAGTTTTTGCAATTTTATTGAATTTTCTTTGTTTGTTTTACTTCAATGTGACTCATTAAACTAGGGAGGGATGAGTGTACACAGTGTTGGGAGGTACATGCTCACCACTTTAGATGATATCAAATGATCCATGTGTGGAAAATGGATTCTATCTCCCGAGTGACTCCAGCTGAATGACGACATGTTCAGAGGGCTATCTTGAGAGGACTGTGAGTATTGGTTAGAATTAAGGGGGAAATGACATGATCCATGAATGATAGCTGACAGAAGAGACAGGACTGAATTGCTGGACAAATATTGATTGTTTTCCATGATAGGATTTGATCATCATTTACTCTTAGATAGCCACAGTCCTCTAAGCAAGATTAATTCCCAGGACTCTTTGGCACAGTTATACTCATTATATGGCAATAACTTTTGGGTCCTTTACTCAAATAGACAAAGCAGAAAAAAATTAAAATGATGTTTCCCTCTTTCTGCTTTTAGTAAAAGCAAGCAGTCTGTACACCACTTTATAAATGCAAGAGTGGGGTAACCATTCACTGGAGAAAATGCAAACATTTTCTATATTATTAGGCCTGTAGGATTAGAATGCTTTAGCCAAATTCCTCTCACCAATTAATTTTAGCAGTGTATTCCAATCAGATGATCTGGAATATAAGAATAACATCTGAGAACTGAAAGGGGGAAAGTAAATAGATCAAACCGCAATGCATGTTTAGATTTTCTAAGTCCAAGTCAGAAATATTGAATATTTGTTGCCCTGCCAAATCTCTATGTTCAATACACTAACCTCAAATGAAAGGTTTTCATAAAACATTATTTGGAGCAAAAGGTATATTTCAGAATGAAATACATGGCATGGATACATACATACATATATATATATATATATATGTATATATATATATATGTCTTACATGCTTTTTAATTAGGTTTGTTTTTTCTGTTTGTTATTTTCAAAATGTAGATGATATCTAGAAAATCTTGTAAATGTAGTGTGTGTGTGTGTGCATGTATACATGCATGCTACAGTGTGCATGTGGAAATCAAAGGCAACTTAGAAGAATTTTCTGTTCTTTTCTGCCATGTGATTCCTGAGGATGGAACTCACATCTGCAGGCTTGGTAGCAAATCCCTTTTCCCAGTGAGCCATCTCATTGGTTCTGGGTGCTTTAGTTTGAATGAGTAATGGGACTGTGCAGGGCAAAAATAGGGTTAATCATTGAAATGGATCAAAATGTATCAATCCAATCTGAGGTAAAATCAAGTAAGAACTGAGTTGATATCAAGACTGTCACGATTCTCTTTCTTAGTTTGCGACCAGATCTCTATAACATCATAGGTTTATAAATCATTTATTCTTTTTCTTTTACCATATTTTTAAATTAAAAATGGACATGGAATTTTCTCAATATATATAGAAAGTGACAATTAAAGAGGTCACAGACATTAACAAAATATTAATCTAATATTGACTGAATAACGAGAGAAATGAAGTCATCGAATTTATAACCTGCAGACTTTAGTCATTTTGCAAAAATTTTATGCGATATCTTAAGTCTTATGTGTCATTTTTTAAAAATTTGCATCGGGAAGAGAAAGTCATGTATTTATTATACTTTCTTATCACATAACAGTGATTTTTTTCTATGCAACATTAATTTCTTGGTCGTCACTTTAAGTTTCTTTTGACATTAAATCTGATTATCTGAATTAACCAGATTAAGAGGAATTAAGAACCCCTCTTGCAGAAATATCTCCAGTTTTTCCCTTCTGTAGTATCTGGAACTCAATCATTAACTGATGAACAAGGAAATCAACCCAAGGCATGAAAATTTCCTTTTTGTATTCTTTTCTCCCCCCCCCCATATTTTAAAAAGTTATTTTATTTATTTACATTTCAAATGTTATTCCCCTTCCCAGTTTCCCCTCCACAAACTCCCTTTCCCTCTCCCCACCCCTCTCCCTATGAGGATGCTCTCCCACCCACTTCAGCCTCAGTGCCCTAGCATTCCCCTACACTGAGGCATCAACACAGGACCAAGGGCAGACAGGCAGCTTGACCTTCATGTGGGTCCTGAACAACTGGAACAGGGGCTTTCCAAAAAGCTGTTGAAGAGGATGCTTCTAGCCTCTAAGAGACTTATAGTGCCAGGGAGTGTGTGTAAGGGGGTAGGAATACCAAGGAGAGCACCCACACACTCAGAAGGGAAGGGAATGGGGTACTGGGGAAAGACTGTAGGATGGGTTGACCGGGTGGGGGGCAGTGAGTAGGAAATAAAGTGAATACGCAAAAAAAGGAAAATATTGAATATTCAGAAAGAAAATTGGCCAAATTATTAAGCAGTATTCTTTTCTTTGGACAAAAATTTTATAAACGGTGGGTTGTGCTTTATAAGTACATCATAGAATCATGCAGTATCTCTTGTACTCAATGCAATCATGGGCTGCAAAGCTACTAGTCTGTATACTTCCTTACAGCTGCTTATGTGATGTTAGAACATTTCATCTTTATTATTTATCACAGCTCTTGCATTTTCTCCAGCACCAATAAACATCACACCTTTTCATTGTCAAATTACTACTGCAGGATGGACTTTCCCTCTTAGCTCCTGTTGGATTTTCTTGATAGCGCTCATTACCATGTAACCCACAGGCAGGATCCATTGCATCCTTTTCACATAAATGATACAAAAGATTCTGGCTACAGTGATCTTGGCACTGTTGATCATAGGTTTTATATGAAATTCAAGAACTGTTCACCAAATGACTTCTCACATTTTCTCTTCTACTTTACTTTCATCTACAGTCAATGTTTTATTGAACATTTTCATAGAGTATATTGTGATCATGTTTGGCCCTTCTTTCGCCTCCTCCCAGATAGATACCATCTCACTGTCTGCCCAAATATATGTTCTTTTTCTTTTTTTTCCCATTTAAAAAAACCAACCAAAACCAAAAATCAACCAACCAATCAAAAAAAAACCCCGCAAGAAATGCATACAAGGCACACACAAATCCCTACAAAATCACAAAAGTGAAAATCAATATAAATAAGAAAAAGACTGATAAGATACAAATGCCCTAACAAAGCAAAATGAAACAAAAAAATCTACAAAAATACCACTGAGGTTTTTTTGTTTGTGTGTGTGTGTGTGTGTGTGTTAGCCAACTGCTATTGGTGTAGCGCCTACTCTGAAATGTGGTTAATATACCTACTGAGTCTCTATTAGAGAAAATTGATTTTTTTCCTTTGATAATGAATATTAATTACTGAACAGCTTCCTGGTTAGAGGTGAGAGCCCGTGTCTACTGTGTCCACTTTCCCTGCTCAGTAAATAGCTGAATTTTACAAAAGATGTTCTTATGAGATGCTCTTTTATTTTTGCAGCATCATAAGAGCACTCACAATTGTCCTCCCTGACTCAAGTCAAGTGTACCTCCATTAGGATGGCAGATATCCATACTCCACACCTTCTCTGCTATTATCTGAGTATTATGTCTCAGTCATTTCTGATTGTTTTATATGTATTTTAACCCTCTCTTCAATGAAACTCTTAGATGCACAAGAACGAAAACTTTTTCTTCCTGGACTTTAGCATCTATTGCAGTTACTACTATGAAATCTTCATATCGAATAAGGGTTTTGAACTACAATGGAAAGAATAAAATTCAAAGTTACAGAAATTATTTAAAATGTCAATAAATAAATTTAGCATGTAAAAATAATAAAATGAATGCTATTTCTAATTTAATATCCAATATGTACTTAATTTTTTATTTTATGGCCCTTGAAATAAAATCCATAAAAACACCCTCAAATTTGAGTGATTTACATTCTTGGCTATAAAAACTATATAAAAACAATGAATCAGTATTTGAAACCATTGTAGCTAAAGTGTTTTGCTCACTCATCCATCTAACCATTCATTCATTTATTGAAAAATCCATGTTGAATATATGCTATATGTGGTGTGAATCTTAAATGTCCCACACAGACCCAATATATTCTATTCTTTAACTTCAACAGCCCATATATTAAAAGTTGTGACCAGTGTGACATTACTAGGATGTAGTAGAAATCCAAGTAACTGGGAGCGTGCTATTACAGGAAGTATTATTGCCATAGTTCCAAATCTCTTTCTCTTTGTTTCCAGATCAGGGTAAAATATGAGTCTCCTCAGCAACATGCCCCAATACAACACTGTGACACAGAGACATGCAACCATGAACACAATCCTCTGGAACCATGATATACTTACAGTTTTACTTGTTAGAGGTTGCTTATATCAGATATTTTATTACAAGGACAGGTGTCTGTTAACACACATGCATTCACCTAGGTCCTCAGAATATAACAGCAAATTAGTATGAAATCCTTGCTCTCAATAACCTTATATTCCAGAGGGGAAAGGATCATTAGCTCCAGAAAATACAGAAAAACAGAATAATTTCAATTATAAAAAATGTGTCTGTGCTGTGCTGTATATGTGTGGTATTTTAATGTGCCTGTGTGCATGTGTGCATGTGGTTGTGCGTGGTTGCCTGTGTGGAGAATGGAAGTTGGATATATTTCCTTCTGCTTTAATTTATGTGAAAAACTCAACCTGCAGTTTATTGATATAGCTAGACCTATCAGGCAATGAGCTTCAGGGAGTCTTCTATGTCTGCTCTTACCTCATCCAGCATCTCTACTACAGCACAACACTATGCCTAACTTTTTACACTGTTTCTGGGGACATGAACTTGGGTTCCCATGTTTGCATAACAAGCATCTTATTAAACGACCTCACTAGACTTGTTTTTATGAAACAAAGTTTCATGTGGCCCAGGCTGACCTTGAATTTGCTGTGTAGCTAAATGTAACCTTGAACTCTTGGTCTTCCTGTCTCTACTTCCCAAATGCTATGATTGCAGACATGTATCACAATGCTAAGTGAAAGAATGCATTATGAGACACAATGATTAATACAAAGGACATAGTCTTGAGTGGTGGTGGTGGTGACATAGGGCTTAGTCAGATACAATGGCTTGCATTTTTAATCTCAAAACTCAGAAAAGGGACAAAGAAAAATTAGCATGAGTTGAAGGCTCACCTGGATGACCTGGTGAGTGTCAGGCTACTTCCATCAACACAGTGAAATGGTGTCTGCCAAAAACAAAACTAACTAAACAATAAACATAGTTTATTGCTTTGAAGCCTTTTGATTATAATCAAATTTGAAATTGGTGTTATCCATACAATGAGAGTAAGAAAGAAGAATTTTCCATGTTTCAAATATACTGACATAAAAATGGGTACATTTTTAAGATAATATCAAGAGAATTGCTTTTGTTTTGTGACAGAGAAATATTGTCAGGGTTAAAAACATCATATTACTTATTTAATTATTTTGGTACAACATCAAACTTTAGCCTCAAATGTGGCTAGTTTTAAGAGTAGTTTCTAAGGTGAGTAAACACATAAAGGTGGAACAGAAGTTTTGTCCACTTTACGAGCCATCAACACTGGTTTGGGATGCATTCTCTATGTTGCTTTTTAAATTGGGGCAGCTGGTACATTCTGAAGACTGGGAATGATACATGGGGTAGAGACCACTTAAGGTCTTTGTAAAGTTTAATGAAAGATTTACCTCTTGAGGGTAATATTCCTCTTTCTTTAACTGATATGAGCGTTTCATAACCCCTCATTGGGCTTTTGATAAATCACACCTCATACTCATAACTAAAAGGACTAAGTGAAAATTTTAAAACATAGTTAAGGAAGGTCTAGTTACAATTGATGGTTGAATACATATCTACAAGGCTAAGTTTGGCATTTGAAATTTTTTACTTGTTAAACTGAGTAAAACAATAATTCAGGAATGGGAGATTCTTAAATGTTCCCCGGGTCAATTGTGGCCTTGGGAATGAGAGATTAATGTTTACGGTTTAGTTAGGCTATGGCAGTCTAATCCACTCTCATGAAGGATGTTTTCCAAACCAGTTTGACATTGCTGTAGTTGAGTCATTAATATTTAATTTCAAATATAATGGGTTTGAATGGGTTTATATTTTTCTAACCCACACACATGAAAATTGAAAAGACAATTATCAGGCTCTGCTAAAAGACAAGAAAACAAAATTCCATAGAGATCTTACTTTAGTCAAGGATTGCAGACAGTTGCTGGGCATACCTTGTTTTTTTTACACAGTAAGAATTTAAATGTTAGTTTTCAAGCTTAGCTTGTTTAGACATATTTGAGGTATGTGGTTAGTAAAGTGGAATACTTCTCAAGGTTATACAACTCAAAGGCATTAGAATTCAAAATACTTAATTGGACTGGAGAGATTTCTTAATGGATAAAGGACTTGTTGAAAACTCAAAGACAAGAATTCAGAACTTGTGTACTCACTCATATGAAAGTCTGGGGACTGGCATCTCATAACCCTAATGCTGCAAATCCCAGCTGTAAACTGCCTAACTCTCCTAACCTGAATTGGTAAGCTTCAGGTTTGGTGAGAGACCCTGCCCATGTAAACACAGTAGAAAGTGATCAAGGATTGTGACTCACATCAAGCTCTAACTTGTACACACAGGTATAGATGCACATGCATGTGCACCTGTACATATGTACACCCCACATGAGCAAATGCCACACACAAAAATGCATAGTCATCTAAAATATACCTCAAATCAAGACAGTGTTCTATGTTGTGTTTTAGGAACAGAAAACATTCCCTGGTGTTTATAGGAAGTTAACAAATACCAACTCCTCTCATTCTCAAGGAAGTGACCCAAAGTGACCCAGATTTAGGGGCCTGTTTTTGCCCGCTGGGAATTCTTTAAAAAGTAGTTCATGAACAATAGCTACTGTTCAAGTTCTTAAACCTTAGGAAGAGGCTTTACTACCAACAAAATCCATAGTTGAGCTAAAAATGAAATAGCTCACAAGTCTATATTATAGAGAAATAATTTGTCCTTGCCAACTGTATCTTGTCCCAACACTTTCTCAAAGGCAAATCTCTCTACAGACTTATTTCCACTATATTTTTTTTAAACAACCAATTGATAGGCCTATACACAACAACTCACTTATACATGTATGATATTAATTTGTCAATAAAACTTTGTGTTTATACTATTGATTATTTATAATTTTTCAGCTATTACATTATAGAATTATTTAAATGTATAATTACACAATTGAATATACCAAAATAAGTTTGTATATGTTTATATAAAATATACACATAAAATAGCATATGTCTGTGTAATGGAATTCTATAATATGCACTTGACTTTGTCTTACTATGCATTTATTGCTTTAATTTTCTTAACCCTCCATCCATCCTTATAGCCTCCCTTTGTTCTGGTGTTTCTTCATCTGGTTTCACATGCTTGTGCTTTGGTTTGTGTGGTTGGACAATGACGTTATCACTCATTAGCCATCGTTCTGGTTACTCTAGGCTATCTATTTTTCAAGTGTGCACACATAGTTCAGGGTAAGCATAACAGTTCTTCTTGACCATGTAATTAAAAAAAATGCTTTAATGTCTGTCCATAGGCTTCGATTGAGAAATTTCATTGTTGAGACATGCCAGTTTTCTTAAGAGAGCACACTCCGGTGGCACAAATCTGAATAAGCCTCCTCTTCACCAACATGAATGTGCTTCTCATACTCTCAATTGCTGATCCTCAAGCTCTACACATTCTACCAATTCTGCTCCTTTGCATTCAACTGAATCCCAGCTTCTTGCATTCAAAGACAGAATTCATAAACATCTGAGCAACTAGCCTCAAGTGTTTTATTGAAAACCGTTTTATGTTTTCTTCTTGGAGTCATAAATGACCTGAGTCTATAGACAGGAGGCTATTCTATGATGCCATCCAATTATCCATTGAGAACTGTATATTTTTTAAGGAAAAATATTCATTAGTGACATAACTGACTTCAAATGCTGACAAAGGCAGATACTTTGCAGTTAGCAAAGGCTTTTTATTTTCATGGGAAAGAAGAGATGTGGTACTTGGGAATAGAGAAGGATAAGGGGACTCCTTTCCTCTACAGCTGTTAAAACATCATAGTAAAGAGCTGACGGCTGAAGTGGACTATTCATCCTTTCTGACTGCCTATGAAAAATACACAGGCCAGCTGGTTCAATGGAGGATAAAAGAGAAGACATCAAAAAGAATTATTTTTTCCTTTGGTCAGAGGGGCCACTTGGTATTGGTTCTGGATACTAAGTGAAATAGTCACATAATACATAATTCCTTGTAATAATGACAACAGAACAGAGGAAAGCATTGTTTCCTTGATGACACAGCTGATGGCCTTTTGAAAGACAAACTGATGAGTTCAAACCAAAGAGCCTGGTTTGGTTGGTGATTCCCTAAGCACTGAATGGGATGGATTGTTAAGTGAGTTCATTAAGAGAGTAAAGCAT
The DNA here is from genome assembly GCA_036184795.1 of Tokudaia tokunoshimensis. Lineage (NCBI taxonomy): Eukaryota > Metazoa > Chordata > Mammalia > Rodentia > Muridae > Tokudaia > Tokudaia tokunoshimensis. The sequence goes on along the minus strand of BTHU01000002.1, from coordinate 124,440,264 downwards.
TAAGTGGCTATGTCAAGCAACTAGGGCTACTACATGTCAAGGATGAAAATCATGTATGCCCACGTATGAGGCAAGTGGGTGAAATAATAGCAGTAAGGCTGGGCTTTAAGAGAATCCAAACCAAGCAGTATGCCTGGACTAACTCCTTAGTCTGTCATTCTAATATGATTAATATTTTCAAAGGGAAGCTTGGTGAACTGTTGACTTAAAAGTCTTTTCTCTGGGAGATAACTAAATATATTAAAATGCTGACAGGTGAAGAAAAGATGGAGGAGAATGAGAAGATCAGAAATTATTTATTAGCAAGGATTCTGTGTTCATTTATCTTCTAGACAACGCTTAACAACTTCACTGCTCAAACAGTTTCCTATCCAATTTTTTCTTTGTGTGTTATGACCCAGAGAACCAGAGGTTTCATGGGGAAAAGGCAGAGACCAATCAGATCAGGCTCTCTCTCTCTCTCTCTCTCTCTCTCTCTCTCTCTCTCTCTCTCTCTCTCTCTCTCCATCTTTTCCTCTCTCACACAAAAATATATGCACACATGGCTCAACATTAGATAAATTTATCTTTCTAAATTCAAAATAAAATGAAACAATGAATACTTCTTATGAGTTGCAGAGACAGAAGAAGAATATGTGAATGTAGATCAAGAGAATGTCAAATTCAGCTTCCCACTTGTTCTTTAAGGACACTGAGCTATAAGTGTCTTCCCTGAACACAATCTTACAAGCAGGATGGCTACAGCAATCCATTATGTTTTATTGTAATGCCATAGGTTAGAACGTGGTAATCAAATTACTGGGTGATTCAGATTGTGTTGTGAATCTTTTTCTAGCTTGTAGGAAGGATTCTCCTCTCTTGAAACATTACATTCCTACTTACCCTTCCTAATTTCCTCAAAGATCTGCCTCTATGTAAATTTGGATGGGTTATTTGGGTTCCAACAGAACAATCTTGCAGGATATAAATGCATATCAAGTCTTGAAAATAATGTATTTTTACATTTTCGAATGATTAGAAACAATGTTGTACCATATAAAAATTACATAAAATTTGCATTTCAGTGTATGGTTGATAAAAATGTAACTTGGGATATAACTGTACCTATCATTTGTGAATGATCTTGAGTTAAATGGAACACAGAGAAATTATGGGAATAGTTTTAATTTTCTATAAATGAAAAGCCCCAAATTCTGGTATTCCTAAAACCCATACACATGAATTTTGAGAGAAGTAGGTTCTTCATTGGAGGGGAACCATGCACTTCACAGCATAGGAGACTCTCTTGTAGTATTGTCAGGGCATTGCCACTCTATAACAGCATACTGAGGTATTGGCTCAGATGACCTGAGAAGTAGTGCTTGAAGTTATGTTTAAATGGTTATTATTGGTATATAAAGGAAAATTTCCCATTGCTGTATGAAAAAGTGCAAAAGAAACCATGCATGCTGAAGTTCTAGCTATAAGGCAATGGTACAAGTTATGTGAGGTCTGATGCAAAACATATAAAATAAATCCATTTGATAAGCTTATATTTTTCTTTGAAGCATCTTCTCAGATTGAAAGAGTTTTGTCCAGTGGTCAGACTGAACATACTTTATTTCTTAGATGTATGATTTTTAGAAATATGTAAATATTAATATGAATATGCTTTTTACATGGTTTTGAAAAATTATGCTATCTTCTCATTTTTTATTGATTCTTAAGTGTCAGTGAATAACTAATGAATTATATTTTTTACAGAAAACTAGAAGCTCTTGAGTCTAACTGTCCTGAGTCCCCAGAGTCCTGCACAGTACATGATATATGAGATAATTATAAATGTATGAAGAGAAAAATATTAAAAGAATAAGTAATGTTGTGGTCTAGTTACAAAAATCTCCAACACAAATGAATCAATCAAAAGTGTCAGGTTGATGTCGACAAATGATGGTCACAGGCATAAGGGAACATTCTGGTCAAAATATGAGTTCTGTAGATTACCATTGCAACATGTAATACTGCCATGTGTCGTCTCTGTTTATAAACAGAATAGAGAATATACATGCACATCCACGGGGTATATATATATATCTCCCTCGTGTCTAGGCTTGCAGAATATCTATGTACCAGAGATACATAAATGTCAAACACTCACTGTGAAGCACCATGGTTCATGGGAACATTAGTAAGAGATATGTTTTTGTACTTCTGCTTTTTATTGTAATTCACTGTAAGATACTACACAACACAGCTTTTCAAATTGCCAGGGAGAAAGTTATATTTTTCTCTGGAAATAGGGGTTGGAAAAGATATATTTGTAATCATCTGTGTACATAAAGCTACTTACTCACTATAGGCAAGAAATATGGTTGTAGTCTTGCTTTTTAAGATTTCAAAGGCTACAGAAATTATTATGAATGCTGATAGTGATCGGGGAAAAAATTTGGTCCATGGCTAGGCAAAGGAACTGTCACCATTTAACACATTTTCTTTCCCTTCCCTCAAAGATTCCCTGTCCCACCACCATGAGGTTTCTTTTAGGAACTTCAATGAAACTAAAATTTCCTAGACTGTTCTAACAATTTAAAAAAGACTAGAACCTTTGATTTTTAAATGTATAAAGTTAAGACTTGATGGATAATTTTTCATAATTCTAACATAAATGTACAGATAAATGCAAATGCAATTTTATATGGAAACGTGTATATAAAAATTAATGTAAGTCAAATTGTACATGCATCTAGAGTGTTCATAGCCTGGCCCTGCTCTCTTTTCCTTTACTATATTCCCTGTGTGTGAATGAAATGTGACCTCTCTCCTTTTTGCTCCATCATTGATAAATCTTATCCCTCTGGAACAATAACATAGAGTATACTCTTTCTTCTAGAAGTTATTTTTGTTCTGGTATTTTTAATCACAGTAGTAACTGATATTACTACTAATACAGATACCTTTATTATCTGCTGGCATAATTTGCCTGCCAAATTTTGAACTACTCTACAAACTTTACCACTGGTGTACAGGATAGTTTCCTGTGGGTATTTGAAGTGTCTCAGTCATGTCATTTCCCAGAGCTGAGTGAGATGTCATGCTTCTGTTGATAATGACATCTTGCATCTGTTTAAGAGTCTTAAAGACTTCAGAGAGCTTTACTTAAGTGATTAAGTGACACAGTGCCCATTTAGTGACAGGCTTAGTTATGCCAATTTCTAGAAGAATAGGACACTAAAAAATATTAATCTGGTAATTCAAGATTATATAGATAAATTGAAACCAGGCAGCCTTGTATCTGGGTATTCCCTGCTTTCTAAGCTTCTATATGAAAGTGGATTGGTGGGTTTGTAGTTTGGCTAAATTTTCACACTTTTATACTGATATTAGTGCAGTTTTCATGTCTTTGAGAGTTATAGATACCCCATCTCATTCAGCAACTGTTCACTTGGACTTTTAGAGAAAAAAAAAGTGTCAAGCAAAGGCTTTGTGTTTATGTAACACCAAGCACCACACAAATTATCTGAAAATTGATAAAGGAAAATTTAAATGTATTTCTGTGTATGTACACACTATCAAAATGTGCCTATACATACAAGCACTGAAACAAATTTACAGATAATCATCATTCACTAGCCCTGTTGAGTCCATTACCAATAGCTCAGATTCCCACTTACATTTTTGCTCCAGATTTTACATTATGTTTCTACAGCCTACTCTTCTATGACAATACATTCTGTGTGAGTATGGAATCCACTGTGTGGTCATAGTATGAACATATTAGGGGTCTTGCTGAGTTACAAGTCCAAGCATGAAAACAATTATCTCCCAATGTCCTATACAGCTGTACTGGAGTTTCTGTTGCTAGGATAGATCACTATGATCACAAGTAACTTGGGAATAAAGGGTTTATTTTGGTTTATAACTCTCAGGTCACACTCTGTGCTGGCTATTCTTTGTTGTCAACCTGGCTACCTCTGGAATTAACTAAAACCCAAGCATTTGAGCACATCCTTCTTTTCCTCCTCTTGCTTTTGAATCAGTTGAAGTGAGAAGACCCAACCTAAATCCAGATCTTTTGAGGTAACAGGATCCACCATAAATCAGGGCAACACCTTCTGGTAGCAGCCTATATAAACAACATAGAGGAATGAAGCAGTTGCTTTTTCCTGTTTGTCTTCACTTTCAATGGCAAGTTCATTCTTTCTTCACTTGTATTAGAACTTCCTTCTTTGGGATTCTGGCATGTATTGAAGACCAGCTGAAACGTCTAGCCTTATGGAATGAACAACTATTTAATTATTGGATTTTCTATTAGGAAATAGCCATTTTTGAGATAGTTGGACCACAACTTGTAAGTTACTCTAATAAATCATATACATACATATACATATATCACGTATGTGTATACACATGATGCATGTACAAAACAAAAACACAAAAATCCCAATCTAATACAATAGTACAAAAGCAAACTTTAGATATCTTTTCATTTGTCTGTATTGTCATAATTTATTTGATAACCCATTGATAACAGAATTATCTTTACCCTATTATTTTCTTTTATTATTTTTACAAACATCACTTTTATATAAAGGGATCTCAATCCAAAAAACTTTTTGCTCGTTTCACTATTTTTCTCCTCTCCAAAGCATCAGCTCAAAAACAGAAGGAATAGTTTTTATTTGCTCCTGGCTGTGAGTACATAATGTTCTGTACACTGAAGGCTGAATTTGTACAAATGGGATTGGTGTATATATCAATATATTTCATATGTGTGGAATGACTAATGCATCAGAACGTTCTTGGCTTTCCAAGAATCAGCTAGTAGATTTTCACAAATTTAGCTGCTTTTCTTAATAAACCATAAGAGATAGGGATTAGTACAATTTCTTCCTAAAAGTTGATATTGGGTATCCATTGTCTTTCCTCATTTTATTTTTCTTATGAAGATTCTTGTTTTCAGTTGAATTATAAAATTTCAAAATATCACCAACTGCGTGTGCTGGGGAAAAGAGCAGTGGGAGAGACAAGGACATAGACCGATCAAAGAAGGAAGTAACGAGTCCCTTTCAACCTCCTTCACCCTGTCACTCCTTAACCCTTCTGTGTTAGCAAGTGTGGCAGGAAGCCTGCTGGACAATTAGAAATGAACTGTCTGTGTTTCAAGTCGAGTAACAATGAAATGCAAACACTATAGGTTTGGATTGAGAGAAGATAAACACGCGGTAAAAAACAATCATCAAATGATCCTGTCTTGTATTTCCCCAAGTTATTAAAGGGCATTCTCTTCTCCTTAGAAAAATAATCTGGAGAAAATAATATAATGCATAATAACTTTCTGAAAATGACTACCTATCTGCACCTATACCTAAACCTTTACTGTCTGTCTCTGTCTCATCACTGTCTCTGTTTATGTCTATCTCCCACTACCTATTTATTGATCTATTTATTTATTTGTTTTGTGTAGTTCTCACATATGTGAAAGTGCCTGCTCAAAATAAAAGAGGGTGTTTTTATTTCATGGAGTTAGATATACAAGCAGAAATGAGATGCATGACATATTGCTGGCAACCCAACTCCAGTCTTTTGCAAAGACAGAATGAACTAACCACTGAGCCACCTTTCCAGCCATATAATTACTATTCATGCCATAGTTCCCGACTTCTTTATCCCAATTCCTCATACTCTCATAAGTTCACATTCTAAGTACAGCTATGTATAGTTTTATTTACTAATCAGCCATCTCAAAAATATCAACCCAGAATTGATCCTGTCTAAAGGAAATGCAGGAACTGAAGGAGTAGCCATGCAGAGACCGACCCACCTAGGGATCCATCCCATCTGAAGACACTAAGCCCAGACACTATTGCTGATGCCAAGAATCACTTGCTGACAGAAACCTGATATAGCTGTCCTCTGATGATAACCATTGGACTGAGCATAGTATCCTATGGAGCAGTTGAGGGAAGGAGTGAAGAAGCAGAAGGGATTTGCAACCCCATAGGAAAAATAATAACTATCAACCAGAACCCACAGAGCTCCCATGGACTACACCACCAATCCAAGTGTACACTTGGAGGGACCCATGGCTCCAGCTACATATGTAGCAGAGGATGGCCTTATCTGGCATCAATGAGGCCTGTAGAGGCTCAGTGCACCAGCATAAGGGAAAGCTAGGGCAGTGAGGCAGTAGTGGATGGGTGGGTGGGAAAGCATTCTCATAGAAGCAGGGAGGAGGGAGGGATGGGAAAGGGGGTTTATGGAGGTGAACAGGGAAGGGGGACATCACTTAAAATATAAATAAATAAAATAACCAATAAAACGTGCAAGCAAACAAAGTTTTCTAAGACCCTTGGTTAGTCTTATAGTATCTTTCAAATTCTGTTCCTGGGGGAACAGAATTTCCCCCAGGAAAATTTTGTAAAATTCCCCCAGAATTTTGTGATTGGGGTAACCCAATCACAAAAGAACACACATGGTATGCAGTCACTGATAAGGGGATATTAACCCAGAATCTCGGAATACCCTAGACACAATTCGCATATCAATAGATTTCTAAGAAGATGGAAGGAGAGACCCCTGGTCCTGGAAAGACTGGATGTAGGGGAACGCCAGGACAGAGAAACGAGAGGAGGTTGAATGGAGAAAAGAGGGAGGGAAGGGGGCTTATGGGACTTTCGGGGAGGGAGGAAACGGGAAAGGGGAAGTGATTTGGAATGTAAATTAAAAAAATAAAATAAAATAAATAAAATAAAAAAAATTCTGTTATTCTACTTACACTTTTCCACTGAATTAACTCTTAAACATTTGGGGGTAAAGTTTGAACAACGTTCACTTTCTAAATTGACAAATGGGGAAACTATAATACATTCCACAATGCCAGGCTGTTATTAGTACATTTCAAAAAACAGTCACCAACAGAAGGGGAGTAGCCTACAAATGTTTGGTCTTATGATCCAAACCTTTCAGAACTTTTCCAAGGTTTTGATCTCCAAAATTCTCCTTACTGCCTATTTGTGTGTTTCTTGGTAATCTCACAGTACCTCATACCATTAGAAGAATCCTGGGAGTGCCGGTCCCTTCAAACTTTCTGTTTTAATTTTTGTTTAAATTTAAAAGAACTATACATGTGTGTATGTATATTTATATGTGTGCATATAGCATGGTGTACACACGGAAGTTAGAGAACAAGTTGCAGGAGCTACTTCTCCCTTTCCATTGTTTGGATCCTTGAAATCCAACTGAGGTTGTCAGACTTGCCAAGAAATACCTTTACAGGTAGATTTCATTATCTTGCAACCCACTGCCTGATTTTGAATATTTCAAAACAATTAGACAGTTTTTTCTAGACTCCACTACTGATCAAAAAGGATCAAAGGAAAAAAGGATGGAGGGGTAGTAGAAAGAACAGAGATTGATGGATTGTGTAGGAGAAAAAAAGAGGGATAATACATACTGCTAGATTATCCAGGGTGGTATTGTAAATGCATATAACTGGTTGCCTTGGCAACTGTGAAACTGAAAAAGGAGAGAATATACCTCATGTTTTAATGGAACTGGAATGTGCGAACTGATACATTTCTTCTATCCCCATTAAGATCATGAATTATGAAAGATATGCCATTTAAAGAGCTTGTATTTAACTGCTAGTTGGAGTAATTTAGAAACAGTTAGAAATTATTTTCCTTCTAATTTATAATTAGATGCTGGGTTAACAATAGAAAAAGTACAAAAACATTTTGAGAGAGTTTTGTGATAGATGGAAACAACTCATGTGGAAGCCTGTAGCATTACTTTAATTGCTTAGTTTAAGCAGAGAGATGGAACTTAGTTAACTTTTTAAATTCAGTGACTTCCAGTGTTAAAAGCTCAGTTGAAGATCCTATGTGTGCCATAACTGAAGACATAGATGATGGAGGTAAATGAAGACATAGGGACCAGGATATTAACAAAAGTCACTTCGGTCATATGAGGAAGAATTCTGGATTATTGTTGTACAATGTTGCTAAAGGTTTCGAGGCATTGGTTTTCTCCTCATAATATAATTATGTAATATGTATTAGATTTCAATATGAGTGAAGACATGTGAATGAAAGAACTATAAGAAAATTGAAGGCATAGCAAGGAAGAAAAGAATCAGTGTGAGATAAAGAGTTCTCTGTTTAGTACAAGGATTTAGGGCTGTGAGATCTCCAGGGCATTGCCCAGAAGGCATTGGGGAGAACAAAGCAAAGGTTGAGTACTGGGTCTTTTCAGTACTCTGCATACGGATGGGAAGGGGCCTCATTTCCTTCTGCTGTTGTTTTCCCCTCAAGTAGTTGGATTTACTGCAAATTCTGCACTGTTTCTGATACCTTGGCAAGAAACTGAAGGTTCTCCTTATTTAGTTCTCACCACATATTCTGGGTTACATGCTTCTCGTGGTGCAAAGGCCGAGACATATTGGAGGTGAAAACAATCCCAGGAAAGTTTGGTTTTGTGAGTGCCTCAAAACCTGAAGACAACTTGCTTTCTTTTGCTAAACATTTTCAGTCTCATCAGAATTGGGCTTAAAAATTCTTTTCCACAATTTTTAGCTGTAATTGTTTGAAGGAATAGGATGAGATGTACTTCTTTATTCAGGCTCAAATTCTATGAAAAGTCTGTAAATAATTTTCTAATGAAGTAATTACCGGACGGTACATGTACCAAGATGCCTGAGAATTTTGCCTGCTTGTATGAAGGCTAAGGGGTTAAGCCAGGACCCTTCCTGTGCACACAAGATAGTCATGACAACTCAAAGGACTGTACTTCCCCAGCAGTTTATAAACATGTTTCTTCAATATTTTTTATTAGCAGAAACATATTTAATTAGTTTGCTTTACCTTTATTGCCTCCTCCAAGTTATCAAATACATTGAAGGAAAAATAAATAAGCAAGTCAGTTTCAAAGAGTCAGTCAGATACAAAGATGACAAGTCTTAAGTGTTAGGTTTATGGTTTCAGTCAGATATTTTAACACTTCTGAGTAATCTCAGAGTCTTCACATAATATTACTCTAACCCTAACCCTAATTTGCACATTATTTTTATTTCTATTCTTTGTTGCAAGAATCTGACCTGCAAATTGTCATATTCTAGCCACATATAACCACAGAGCTACATCGTCAACATTGCACAACATTTGAACTAAATTTTTTCATTTTTCTTTTAATCAACCATTTGAAAATGAACTTTAGGGAAAATATTCAAAATCAGGTTTAAAAATTTATTTTTATTTCCACTGAAGAGTAAACATGATTTTAACCAGCTCAACATCAACAAAAAGAAAACACCACTGTCATGTTTAATTAAATACTTGTTTTAGTTGATCTTGAGAGAAGAAGGAAGTTCAACAAATGCATATGAGAAATTTAAAAGGCATAGAAATTATGGAACACTATGCTTCTGGAAGCTGTGAGTAGGAACACATATTTTCAAACATGGGGTATAAATCTCTTAGCCATTTAATATTCATAATTTTATATTCCCAACAAGGAGATCAAACCTGAAACATTTGAGCTAGAACCAAATTCAAAGTTAGTCTGAAACCTGTGAATTCATCTATTCTATGCACATAATGCACAATGAGGGCAGAGAGAAACATTAATATTAAGCACTGGGACTAATATTAATGTGTATTTTGAAAAAGTATCCCTGTATAGCTGTCCCCTAAGGGGCTCTTCCAGAGCCTGATCAATACAGATGTGGATGCTCACAGCCAACCACAGGACTGAGCACAGGAACCCCAATGGAGGAATTATGGCAAGAATTGAAGGAGCTGATGGGGTTTGCAACCCCATAGGAAGAACAGTAATATCAACCAACTGGACCCCCTCAACTCCAAAGGACTAAACCACCAACCAGAGTACACATGGGGGCATACATGGCTCCAGCTGCATATGTAGCAGAGGATTGCCTTATCTGGCATCAATGGGATGAGAGGCCTTGGTCTGGTGGAGGCTCGGTGTCCTAGCATAGGGGAATGCTAGGGTAGTAGGTAAAGAATGGGTGGGTAGGTAGGGAATAAATACCCTTATAGAAGCAGGGAGGAGAAGGAAGATGGGTTAGGGTGGTTGTGGAGGGGAAATAGAAGGGGATAAAATTTGAAATGTAAATAAATAAAATAAAAAAATAAACAAACTCAAAGGAAAAAAAGAAATAGATATTTGGACCCTAATAACAAAAACAAGAAAGAAAAGGAAAAGAAAAGAAAAGAAAAAGTTCCCCTGTGCCAATTTTAATTTCCCTTAAATGAAAAGCATGCAGTGTGGATCCATTAATAAAACATTATCTACATCATCTTCTCATAATATTGACCAGACATTGGTTTCATCTTCCAACTCCCCACACTCTATTTTTGCTTTCATTAATAGTATGAAAAGTATGACTTTTACTACTGACAAGAACAAGATTATCAAATAAATCTCACTAGAATGACAGAATAAGGATTCAACAGTCTAATCAAGTGCATGCATTTGGCTTTTTTTCCCAGAATTCAATGGCCTTTTTTTTTAATTTTTTTTTAAATTTTATTTTCTAAGTTTTTTTTATTTACATTCCAAATCATTTCCCCTTTCCCGTTTCCTCCCTCCCCGAAAGTCCCATAAGCCCCCTTCCCCCATTCAACCACCTCTTGTTTCTCTGTCCTGGTGTTCCCCTACATCCAGTCTTTCCAGGACCAGGGGTCTCTCCTTCCATCTTCTTAGAAATCTATTGATATGCGAATTGTGTCTAGGGTATTCCGAGATTCTGGGTTAATATCCCCTTATCAGTGACTGCATACCATGTGTGTTCTTTTGTGATTGGGTTACCTCACTAAGGATGATATTTTCAAGTACTGATCATTTGCCTAGGAATTTCATGAATTCATTGTTTTTAATTGCAGAGTAGTATTCCATTGTATAAATATACCACATCTTCTGAATCCATTCCTCCGTTGAGGGACATCTGGGTTCTTTCCAGCTTCTGGCTATTATAAATAAGGCTGCTATGAACATAGTGGAGCATGTGTCCTTATTGCATGCAGGTAAAGCTTCTGGGTATATGCCCAGGAGTGGTATAGCAGGATCCTCCGGGAGTGTCATGCCCAGTTTTCTGAGGAACCACCAGACTGCTTTCCAGAGTGGTTGTACCAGCTTGCAATTCCACCAGCAGTGGAGGAGTGTTCCTCTTTCTCCACATTCTTGCCAACAACTGCTCTCTCCTGTGTTTTTGATCTTAGCCATTCTGACTGGTGTGAGATGGAATCTCAGGGTTGTTTTGATTTGCATTTCCCTAATGACTAAGGATGATGAATATCTCTTTAGGTGCTTCTCAGTCATTAGATATTCTTCAGGTGAGAACTCTTTGTTTAGCTCCCCATTTTTTAATAGGGTTACTTGCCTCTCTGGAGTTTAACTTCTAGAGTTCTTTGTATATATTGGATATTAGCCCTCTGTCGGATGTAGAGTTGGTAAAGATCATTTCCCAGTTAGTTGGTTGCCACTTTGTCTTTTTGACAGTGTCTTTTGCCTTGCAAAAACTTTGTAATTTAATGAGGTCCCATTTGTCAATTCTTGATCTTAGAGCATAAGCTATTGGAGTTCTGTTCAGGAAATTCTCCCCTGTGCCCATATGTTCAAGGTTCTTCCCTAGTTTCCTTTCTATTAGTTTCAGTGTGTCTGGTTTTATGTGGAGATCCTTGATCCACTTGGAATTGAGCTTAGTGCAAGGAGATAAGAATGGGTCAATTTGCATTCTTCTGCATGTTGACCTCCAGCTGAGCCAGCACCATTTGTTGAAAAGGCTATCTTTTTCCACTGGATGGTTTTAGCTCCTTTGTCAAAGATCAAGTGACCATAGGAGTGTGGATTCATTTCTGGGTCTTCAATTCTGTTCCATTGATCTACATGCCTGTCACTGTACCAATACCATGCGGTTTTTAACACTATTGCTCTGTAGTACAGCTTGAGGTCCGGGATACTGATTCCCCCAGAGGTTCTTTTACTCTTGAGAATAGTTTTAGCTATTCTGGGTTTTCTGTTATTCCAGATGAATTTTTGAATTGCTCTTTCTAACTCTATGAAGAATTGAGTTGGGATTTTGATGGGGATTGCATTGAATCTGTGTATTACTTTTGGTAAGATGCTCATTTTTACTATATTAATCCTGCCAATCCATGAGCATGGCAGATTTTTCCATCTTCTGAGGTCTTCTTCAATTTCTTTCTTCAGAGACTTGAAGTTCTTGTCATACAGATCTTTCACTTGTTTGGTTAGAGTCATGCCAAGATACTTTATATGGTTTGTGGCTATCGTGAAGGGTATCATTTCTCTTACTTCTTTCTCAGACTGCTTATCCTTTGAGTATAGGAAGGCTTCTGACTTGCTTGAGTTGATTTTATATCCGGCCACTTTGCTGAAGTCGTTTATCAGCTGTAGGAGTTCTCTGGTGGAGTTCTTTGGGTCGCTTAAGTATACTATCATATCGTCTGCATATAGTGATAGTTTGACTTCTTCCTTTCCAATTTGTATCCCTTTGACCTCTTTTTGTTGTCTAATTGCTCTAGCTAGAACTTCAAGTACTATATTGAAAAGATATGGAGAGAGAGGGCAGCCTTGTCTAGTCCCTGATTTTAGTGGGATTGCTTCAAGTTTCTCTCCATTTAGATTGATGCTGGCTACCGGTTTGCTGTAAATTGCTTTTACTATGTTTAGATATGGGCCCCGAATTCCTGATCTTTCCAAGACCTTTAGCATGAAAGGATGCTGAATATTGTCAAATGCTTTCTCAGCATCTAATGAGATCAATGGCCTCTTGGAATAATCCCTGCACACTTTGTCAGTTAGGAGTCTTGCTTTGTTTTGTTTGTTGCTTTTGTTTTTCCATTAATTAATATACTTATTCACTTTACATACTGATTGAAGTTTTCCATCCTTCCTATATCCCCTCACACAGTCCCTTCTCCTCTCTCCTTCTTTCATGAGAAGGGGGAGCCTCCCCCCAACCCCAGGTAGCTCCATACCCTGGCACATCAAGTCTCTCTAGGGCTAGCTGCATACTCTCCCACTGAGGCAGCCCAGACAAAAGAACATATCCTATGTATAGGCAACAGATTTAGGGACCGCCCCAACTCCAGTTGTTGGGGTACCTCCATGAAGACCCAGTTGCACATCTGCTACCTATGTACAGGTGCCTAGATCCAGCCCATCTATATTCTTTGTTTGATAGCTCAGTCTCTGTAAGCCAGCAGAGTCCCAGTTTCTTGACTCTGTTGGTCCCTGCGGAGTTCCTATCCCCTTTGGGGCCCTCAATCCTTCTGCACTTCTTCCATAAGACTCCTGGTGTCCATCTAGTGTTTGGCTGTGGGCCTCTGCATCTGTTTCAGTCATCTGCTGGTTAGAGCAGTTCAGAGGACAGTTATGAAAGGAGGGCTTGAGATCTTAGAAGCTCAAGTCAGGCTTCGTGATTTACATGCTCTTCCTGCTGCCTTCTGATATACAACTTTTAACTCCTTCACCACCATATCTGCCTTCACACCACTATGATTTCCACCATGACAAAAATGAACTAAACTTCTGAACTGTAAGCCAGCCCCATTTATAAAAGTTGCCATGTTAATGGTGTTTCTTCACAGCAATCGAAACCCTAAGACAGATGGTGTCCATTGTACTTCTACTGAATATTTAGAGAAAATAAATGGCAATTATTCATAAACTGTTTTTAAAAATTAAGAACACCAAACTTTTTGAAAGTAGTCTTATGGGGCACGTTTTGTTTTGACATAAAAGCTAGAAAGCTGGGTATAGTAATGAAGGCCTATAATCACATCACTCTGGAAAAGGAAGCAGGTTTCACACACACACACACACACATACACTTACACACACACATACACACACACACAATTGAGAGAGAGAGGAGGGTTGGGTGAGAGAGGGATAGAGGGAAGGAGAGGGAAAGAGACATAGTGTGGGAGGAATAGAGAAATAGGAAATAAAACAAGTCAGAAAAAGATACTATGGTGCTTGAATGACAATGATGTACATAGGCTCATGTGTATGAATATTTGGTCCTCAATTTGTGTAACTCATTGGGAAGAATTAGAAGATGCAACATTGTGTATAAAAGGGTGTGTTACTGAGGGCAGGTTTTATGGTTTTCATGGAATTTGTGTTATTTTCTCTGCCTCTTGGTTATGGACCAAGATGAGAGCTATCAGCTACCCCTTTTCATCATCATAAAGGACTCTCACCCTCTGAAATCATAAGTGAAATTAAATGATTTCTTTTAGAAGTTGCCATGGTCATGATGTTCTAACAAAACAATATAAAGTAACTACATTACACAAGAAAAGAAAACTACCAGTTTACATCTTTGATGAAATAGATAAAAGTACTCAAAAATATAAGCAAATTAAATTCAACATCACATTAAAGTGATAATAAATCCTAACCAGAGAATGTCATTGGGGTGCAAGAATACATTCACACTTAAATTATACTTTATGTGATACAATGCATTAGCAAGTAAAAGATAAAAGTATATAGTGTTATTAGATGAAGATAAAGAATCTGATCAATTCTTCAGCTTCTCATAATAAAATCTGTAATGAAACTAGAAATGCAGGAAAATTGCCTCAACATAATGAAGATAATAACTGAAATAGAAACCAAAGACATAATGCAGTAAAAACTATAAGGTTTCTCTCTAGCATTAGGTAGAAATTAAGGATGTTCATTCTTTACATTTACATTCTACAAAACATTGCCAATTTTATGTAGAACAAGAAACTTGGATATTCAAATCAGAGATGAAATGGAAAAACCTCCATTGGGTTTCTCATCTTACTCTTTAAATGATCCACCAAAAATCTGCTAGAACCAATGAAGAATATATGTTTTAAGATTTATAAAAAGTAATTATAGGTACTGAAGTGATGGCTCCATAGTTAAGAGTGATTGCTGCTTTTTCAGAAGACCAGAGCCCAGAGCCCACATCTAGCATTTCACAATTTCAAAGAGATCCAATACCTTCTGGCCTTCTTAGGCACCCATTGACACACACACACACACACACACACACACACACACACACAATCTTTCAAAAAATCTATCAAATAGCACTGTAAACACTAGTGCTATTTCTAAACATAAGCATAAACTACCAAAAGGAATTTGAAAAATAATTCCATGTACAAAAGACACAAAAGTAATCTCTCTCTCTCTCTCTCTCTCTCTCTCTCTCTCTCTCTCTCTCTCTCTCTCTCTCAGACACACACACAGACACACACACACCACACTCATGCACATGTGGTGTGTGTGTGTGTGTGTGTGTGTGTGTGTGTGTGCGCGCGTGCATGTGTGTATCTTCAGTATAAGCCAAAACCTCAAAGAAGGAGGTTCTAATACAAGTGAAAAAAGAATAAACTGCCATTGTGGCTGAAGTCAAGCAAAGAGCAAATGTTTCCTTTTTCTGTTTTCTCTATATAGGCTCTCACTAGAATGTGTGACCCAGATTTAAGAGGGATCTTTTCACCTCAAAAGATCAAGATTTAGGGTAAGTCTTCCCAGTTCAATGACTCAATCAAGAAAAAGATTTCTTACAGTTATACCCAGCCAGTTGTGTTTCAGTTAATTCCAGGTGTAACCAAGTTGATAACCAAGAATTGCCATCATACTGGGTGAAATAATTATATGCTAAAACTTAAAAAAAACATTAATCAGAGAAATAAAAGGATAATGGAAGATTACCTTGTGTTCACCCACTAGAAGGCTTAATATTATAAATTCCCAGACTTTTTAACATATACAAACTGAATGGAATTAAAATAAAATTTCTGTAAAAACTGTTTTATAAATGAGCAAAATGTGTTTTAAAGTTCATATTGATCCACAAAAGAGCATGATTGTCCAAATTAATCTTAGCCATAAGCAGAAAGCTCAAAACACCAAATTGATCATAATTAGTGCATCATAAAAATATATATGTAGCATAAAGATATCAGACATATATCTATTATCAAAGCCCTGAAGCCCAACCAATCAAATATACACACACCAAACAAACAACAAGAAAACCAAGTGTTTGAGAGGATGCAGAGACGTTGTGATTCTTATATACTGTAGAAAAGAATGCAAAATATTGTTTCCCACTATGGAACATGCTGTGGAGGCTCCACAAAGTTTAAGAATAGAAATACCTTATTGTCTAGAATTCAGATTCTGGGTATCTAGTAAAAAGAATTGAAATCCAAATCTGGAAGATAAACTAGGACATCTAGTTTGTGTTTTATTTGCCTGGGCAGATGGAAAGACAAAGTAAATATGACACACACAGTTGTATACACATACAATTCATTAGTAATTTGGGAAATTCAGAAATATATAAAACATGAATGAAGCAGTACAACCAGAATAAAAACTATAAGGTATTTAAAATAGCTAAATTTATAGACTCAAATAGTAAAATAATGTTTTCCAGAGTCTCATGTGTAAGACAAATGAGGAGTTATTAACTAACAGGGAGCAATACTTCAGTCACTCAAGATGTGCAAGGTGTGTAAACATTCTGTAAAACATTATAACTGGAATCAATAATACTCTCCTGAGTACATAAAATATGTTAAGAAGGTATAGTTCATATTCCCTGAATTTAAGACAATGAAGTCAATTGAATAAAGTTTTTTTAAAAAAATGCTACAGAGATTTTTGATGGCAGAAGATGAAGGCAATATTAGACTGAAGCTATGATACCCTGTGGACCTTGATGTAGAACACTGAGAAGGAACACAAGCCCATGAAGACAATTTTAAAGTTAGAACAGGCAAAGAATTGTGTTTTCTCCCAGCGACAGTGAAAATGTTCCTAGACTTCTGACTTTTCAAGCTATAAAAGATTAAGTGCCTTTTTTAAGGTGCTATGACTGAGGCAATTTGTTACATCACCTACAACAAAGAATATACCCAAAAGGAAATCGAAAAAAGGGCATAAGTGGAGTGATGATTCCCTTTTTAACACAAAGAATGATTGCTTTAAAAAAAGAAAATTGGGGTGGAGATGTAGCTTACTCAGTAAAGTGCTTGACACAAAAACATATGAGAAGTTCAATCTTCCACATCTATACAGATGCTGTCCTTGTCAGCACATCCTTCCAAACTACCAAGAGAGAGAGAAGTAGAAGTGGATCTTTGGACTATATGTCAGCTAGCCTAACTTAGTCAGCAAGGTTGGCATCTCAAAAAGAAAACTCATGAATTTATGAAAAGAATGAAGCAGACTTCTCTTTAAAAATAATACCAAATGTTGACTTTTGACCTCTACCTGATTATGCTCTTGCATATATCCACATTCCTACCTGTACATTCACATACACACACAAACATAAACAGACATATGCACACATAGAGCAGAAGTTGTTCTCACTGGTCCTTCCTCTATCACAAAAGCAGGTGAGACCTAATTCTAAACACTCTAGATCTCCTTGTGTAAGTTCCAAGGGATTAACCCTTTTGGAAGCCTCTTATTCTCTTGTATTTCACACCATACTCTTCTCTTATCTCTTCACAGTAGCTAATATTCATAGTAACAATATCCTCATCCAGTGGAATCTGGCATCAGGTGAAGTTAGAATTAGTTAAACAAAAGAAATTTATGAAAAAAAATCAGAGATACAACATTGGAATTCGAAGAGTTTGGAATTTGAGTCTGATTATAACTGACTTAAAGAATTAACCTACAACATTTCCATTGAGGCTGACAACTGCCTTGTCAAAACTTTTAATTTGATTGCCACTTTATTCTTTTGAACTTACAATACAAAAATAGATGATTCAAGACGTGTTAACTTCAGACTCCGTTATTTAATATGCCCACTGGTTCTCATCTCTCTTGGTAGGTCCTCTCCTATATAAAGAAGATGAAAGCCTGTGAAGATGAGAAGCAATATTAAAAGCACAGAAGCAATGCTAGGGGAGGAGGCATTTAAGGAGAACCTTAGATCTATTTGAGTCAAGAATTGCATAATGCATGTAAATGACTGGACTGAAGCCCTATGATACGAAGGTTGTAAGGAGCATGCATTGGAATTCTTAATGTACATACTGCTATAGTGTGGATTTTGAATTACACCAAAATTCCAATGTCACTAGGCTGATATTATTGGATAATAATGTATCTTTCAGGAAGCCCAATGGGCTCAATGAATTGGAGGTAAGGTAACTGATGACAGTACTTGACTTAACTCTCAAAAATTGTAAGTACAATAAACCTCATTCTTTTTATAAATTGATTACCTAAGGTATTTTGTTATAGCGATGGAAAGCTGACTAACACACCTGTCAACTCTCTTTCATCCATAATTCAGCACTTGGCTACTACCCAAGATACATAGCTTTCTCTCAGGAAATATACTTAGGTGTTAGATGGCATAGTTAATAGATGAATTATTTCAGTGTCTGGAGAAAGGTTCAGCTAAGGTTGATTAAGCTGTTTCTTTTTTTCATTTAATGCTTTGATATGTCAGCCAGAGGCAGCATTCAATTCCTTTGTGACTTGCTCTGCTAGCTCGGGCAGTAGGCCAATTCCTTCAAATGGAACAAACCTCTCCTTTGCCCAGACTTTTGCTCAAGAGGTAACTGCTTGGAGTTTATATGACTGAAAGGTTTGTTCCACTTTGTTTATATTTGGTTGCAAGCTGCTTTCTCAATTGGGTTTTATTTAATACTTGATCAAAGAACGTGGCTGAAGCTTACATTTTTTGTGCCCTGCTGAGAAACCAGAATTTATTTAAGAACTCAAATATCTCAGCAGTTCATTTTGTGGGTGGCACTATAGCTAGTTTACTGGTGTGCTTTGTAGGCAATATAGACATGATAGAGTTTCCTTTAAAAATACCACAGGAGGATGAGATGCTTATTATAACTGAATGCAAATACATCATGAGATTACTTGAACTTGATTTAAAAGGAAAGGAGAAAGGGAAGGAAGGAAAGAGAGGGCAGGAGATAGAGAAGAGTTTGAAAAGAGAGGAGAGAGCAGAGAGGAGAGATTGAAGAGAGAGGAGGGAATGAAGAGAAAGTTTCAGGAATCAAATCAAGAATAATTATCTATAATCAGATCCTGACCCAAATTAATGTTTGAATATTGAGAAGCGGAGATATACTACATATCAAATTAACACAAAACACAGAACTGGCAATAGAGGAAATTTCAAGAGAAGATGAGCAAAATGAGAGAGAAGAATCAGCTAGTGATCACTGAGTGATCTGATGATGGATCGTAAAATTTAATAAGTTTTGTGGAAGAAACCCTCTTTAGATTGTTGTAAATACCAGAGTATTTAAACAGCAGTAGTTTAGTGAGGCTCACACCTATAATCCTAACAAGAGTTCAGAGTATAACCATGAATTAGAGGCCAGACTGGACTACAGAGTATGATAAATTCAAAGCCAAACAAGACTATAGAATGAGATCCTGTCTCAATAAACAAACAAACAAACTAATCAGGAAGAACAGGAGCAAACAAGCAAGGAAAGAAGGAGCGAACAAAGGACAAAGCAAGCAAGCAAGCAAACATGGTCATTGAGACAGATTTTTGCCACAGAAGCTTAATGACCTTAGTTCAATTACCAGAATACACAGTGGAAGAATAGAACAGCATCCTGAAAGTTGTTCTTTGACTTTCACACACATGCTGTGGCATATTCATGATTTTCCCATCACACTGAATATACATATGTACAAAAACAAAAAAAAAAGAATAAAATAACATTTGAGAATTAAACTGTAGCAGCCAAAAGAAAGCTCTGTCACTGAAGCCACCACTGAGAAGGGTAACAGTTTGGGTGAACGTCTGTGTTTGATTCAAGAAGGGCCTAAACTGAATGCAGTTCACAAAAGGAAGGAAAACTTGCACATAGCAAAATGGCTTGAATAACGTTTAAAATGATTTTCAAGACATGAAGACATGCACTATGGGGTTTGGTGGGGATTAAGATAGGAATTCATGATGTTTTGGTTTTTAATAGCTGAATAATATTTCATTTCGAAGATGTACCATATTTCTTTATCCATTCTTCAGTTGAGGGACATGTAGGTTGTTTCCAGTTTCTGGCTATTACAAATAAAGCTGCTATGTGCATAGTTGAGCAAGTGTCCTTGTGGGATGTTGGAGCACCTTTTGGGTATATGCCCAGGAGTGGTATAGCTGGGTCTCAAACTATTCCCAGTTTTCTGAGAAACTGCCAAATGATTGTCGTACAATTTTGTACTTCCTCCAGGAAGAAAGAAGTGTTCCCCTTGGTTGACAGCATTGCCCGAATGTGTTATCTGTGAGTTTTTGAAATTAGCCACTCTGAAGGGTGTAAGATTAAACCTCAGGGAGGTTTTGATTTGCATTTCCCTGATGAGTAAGGACTTTGAACATTTCTTTAAGTGCTTCTCAGTCATTTGAGATACCTGTTGAGAATTTTCTATTTAGTTCTGTATTCCATTTTTAAATTGAATTATTTGGGTTGTTAGTGTCTAACTTCTTGAGTTCCTTGTAAATTTTGGATATTAGCTCTCTGTCAGATGAAGGATTGGTGAAGATCCTTTTCCAATCTGTAAGCTGTGGATTTGTTCTATTGACAGTGTCCTTTGCTTTAAGGAAGCTTTGCAGTTTCATGAGAAAAGACTGAAGGAGCTGAAGGAGTTTGCAGGACCATAGGAGGAACAACAATATCAACCAGCCAGACCCCCAGAGCTCCCAGGGACTAAACCACCAACCAAAGAGTACACATGGAGGGACCCACGCTTCCAGCCGCATATGTAGCAGAGGATGGTCTTGTCAGACATCAATGAGATGAGAGGCCCTTGGTCCTGTGAAGGCTCAATATCCCAGTATAGGGGAATGCCAGGACAGGGAAGCCGAAGTGGGTGGGTTGGTGAGCAGGGGAAGGGGGGATGGGATAGGGGGTTTTTGGAGGAGAAACAAGGAAAGAGGATAACATTTGAAATGTAAATAAAGAAAACATCTATTAAAAAAATAAACAAAGGAAGACCCAAGTGAGAAAACTTGGGTCTCATTTAGAAAGGGGGATAAAATAGGCAGGTGGCGAGACAGAACTGGGATGGGAGGATGAGGGATTATGATCAGGTATGGGGAAAGACTGGGGAGATGGTTAGATGTGCATGAAAATGAATGGAAATCTGCAACTCACAGGGCTGAGTATGGGGTGGGAGACAGAGACCTGAGATAAAGGAGGCACCCAAGAATCAATAGGGGTGACCTTAGCTATGACTCACTACATTGGGTTATGGAACCTGAAGAGGCTACCTCCTATAGGTAGGTAGGAGGAACCCCAGTGGAAGAATAGAGATACCAACCTACCTACAAAAACTTCCAAACCAAAAATTATTCTGTCTGCAAGAAACGCACTCATAGAGTTGGAGCAGAGACTGGGGGAATGGCTAAGCAATAACCAGCCTAACTTGAGAGCCATTTCATGGGCAAGCACCAGTCTCTTAACACTATTAATGACACTCTACTGTGCTTGCAGACAGGAGCAATTTGTCCTCTGAGACGCTCTACCCAGCAGCTGACTCAGACAGATACAGATATCCACAGTCAAACAGTGGATGGAGCTTGGGGACTCTTATGGAAGAATAGGAGGAAGGAATGATTGTGGGTCCTGAAGGAAATAGGAATTCCACATGAAGACGAACAGAGTCAATTAACCTGAACCCTTGGGGTCTCACAGTCTAAATTATCAACCAAAGAACAAATACTGGCTGGACCTAGGCCTCCTTTGCACATATGTAGCAAATGTGCAACTTATTCTTCATGTAGATCCTGAACAAAAGGAACAGAGGTTAGCCCAAAAGCTATTGCCTGGATGTGGAATATGTTCTTCTAGCTGAGCTGCCGTGTCTGGTCTCAATGGGAGAAGAAGTGCCTATCAGAGACTTCAAGAGCCAGTGTGGGCGGATACCTAAGCAGGGCCCTACCTGCTCAGAGGTGGCAGGGGGAAAGGGTTATGGGAGGGGGTGAGCAGGATCAGGGCAGTGAACAGCATGTAAAGTGAGTAAGTTAAAAATTCAATTAATTTAAAAGAAAAAGAAAAAAGGAATTAATTATGCAAAAAAGTTTCTGAAATGTCTGTATACAATGCTTAAAGTTATGATAAGAATTCAGAATAGAGTCATTAAAATTTATTTTTTTAGAAATCGCAATTTTGTGTTGGTTGAAAATACTTCAAAAATATTGAGTCATGGATGCTGCAAAAGTCTTTATAACATTTGAAAATACGGATGTAAGTTGTTAGCTTAAATTTAAATGAACATATGAAATAAATAAATGTTAATAAATGTTTGTTTATTGTTTTGTCTATTTCACAAAACACGATATTAATGAGTCATTTCAATCTGTATATAAACTTAACTTAAAAGATTTTTGAATTATCACCAACACCTTTCTTTTTAGACTATCACTACTCACAAAATAAATAACCACGAGCAATCACTGTTCTGGAAAAAAGGACGCATAAATCACAATATGAGGAGTTCCTTTTGAACCTCAGTTGATCACTATGTCTAAAACTAATTCAGGCAGTGTTCCCATTAGCATGGACAGTCCACACAGAAATCATTAATCTGTATCTACAGTTCCTCTTATCTGAGACCTTAAAGCATATAAATAGAAAATAAAAATGAAAAGTGATAATAAAGAATTTCATACTTTGATTACTGGCTGAAGTGTAATATACTGTTAAATAATTGTACAACAGCCATCTATCAAAATGTCGCCTAAATTCCTATCGCTCTGAAAGGGAGTCAAGTCTCATGATACCCCTCTCCTTCTCCTCATACCCCTAAACTGAGCCGTGACACCCAACTACATTGTAGAAATGGTAGGTTTGATGTGAGGTGTTCTGACTGTATAGATGAATTTCAGGGATATTATCATCTTTAAATTGCCAATCAAGAATTTGTGCCCTTGACTAAGCCACAATTTATCCACTTTTGTATTTTATTAATGAGTATAAAAAATTTTAAATGCTCTTGGAATTGTGCATGGTGTCATCATACATAAATAAAGAATCCCCATACTTTGGAGAAACATGGTTGAGGTAATTCCTGAGCCACAGAAGGAATTCCTGTACATAATGAATGAATAAGTAAACAAATGAAATAATTGCACTAGTTATTTCATCAACTTGGTATAAACTAGGCATCATCTTGGCAGAGAAACCCTAAATAGAGAAAAATACTTCTATCATTTTTAGTTGGGGCAATTCTGTGAAGCATTTTCTTGATCTATGATTGGTAGGTGAGAGTCTAGTGTGGACTGTGTCTTCCCCCTGGCTCGTGCTCCAATATTATGTAAGAAAGGAATATTTTAAAAACCACAGGGAACAAACTAGTAGACAGCATCCCTGATAAGTCTCTGCTTCATTTCCTGCCTCCAGGTTCCTGCTTGAGTTCCTGCCCTGACTTTCCTTAGTGGTGAATGTGAGCTGAAAGTTATAAACTGAAATAAGCCCTTTGCTCCCTAAGTTACTTCTCTTATGGTGTTAACTACAGAAAGACAAAGCAAACTATAACAGAAATAAATAAATGAAATAGATAAACATCTCCTAAAATTTTTAATACTTCCTTTTATTTCAAAATATATTATTTTTGTTTTGTTGTTAGGGTTATTGCAAATTATAGCACAAAAAGTGTAAAAGCCAAGGGAGGCAGGTTGTTAAGGAGACCAGAGATCAAGGCTTTCTGAATCAACTAAGCAAGACTCATATGAACTCAAAGAGATGCATGCAGCAAGCACAGGGCCTACATATTTCTGCACCATGTCCTCTGCATATTTAATATAACGTTCAATTCAGTATGTTTATGAGAATCCTGGGTGTGTGAATGAGTTGGTTTCTGATTCTTTTGCCTGCTCTTGGGGCTCTCTTCCTTTCATTGGGTTGCCTTGTCCAGGTTTGATGTGATGGTTTTTATTTTATCTTATGTTGTACTTTATCATGTTTAGTTTGTAATCTCTTAGAAGACTATTCTTTTCCAATCAGAGACAGAAAGACATAGGGGAGGGGAAGTGGGGAAGAACCAGGAGGAGTAAAGAGAAAAGAAACTGTAATCAGGATATATGGCATAACAGAGAATCCAGTTTTTAATTAAAAATAAAATAACACGAGTAAAGAAAAAAGAATTTTCTATTTGTAATTTCGAATATGTTCATTGGTAAATTTTATACATTTAAACATATATTCATATTATTACTTTATTTCTGTTTATTGTGGAATACGGTAAATTATATAGTACAGAATTCATTTGTTATGACTGGATAAAATTTAAATTGTTGAAGACATATGGTCTTTTTATAAGACACTGAACTAAGCTGTTGAAGGTTCTCTTTCTTACCTGGGGCTGAAGAGATGGCTCAGCTGCTAACAATACTTACTGCTCAATCATAAAGACTGGGGTTTGAACCCCAGCACCTGCATGAAGTGGTTGAAAACTATCTGTAATTACAGCTTTGAGGGAATCTAATATCCTCTTCTGGGTTCCGTCTACAATTGTAAATATATGCACACATACTCATGTAGACACATATACACGTAACACTCACACAAATACACATACTCATTCAAATAGACACAAACTCACATAGACACAGGTACTCACATAACACACACTCTCACATAGGCATACACACTCTCACATAGGCATTCACATTCCCACATAGACACACACACACATACACACTCACATAGAAACAGGAAATGTTACTTAGACAAACCCAGTCACACAGAAATACACACACTCATAGAGACCCATACCCACTCATATATACATGTACATCCTCACACAGACACATTTTCATATACAAGCACATATAAGGTAAAAATAAATATTCAGAAAAATCTTCTGTATGTGGTGAGGAATGAAATGACTGATTTTTTCCTTCTAGAAGAATTTTTTTGACAGTGCTAGAGTTGGAATTCAGAGTCTCCCATGTCGTCAACAAGTGTACTGTCTCTGAACTACACTCCCAGTCCTTAGGTAGTTTTATTCTATGGGTTTCAAAGTATACTCCTGAAAGATCTAGAATTTTTGCTTCATTCTCTGCATGAATTTAAATAAAAAATACCATTGTCTCTTTTATGACTCCTAAGAGAAAGGGCTGACTGTGGTGCTAGAAGATGGCTAGAGGTTAAGAACACTGTTTGTCCAGAGCATCCCAGCATGGCCATGCTCACTTATAACCATTTAGAGTCCTTTCCTAGGGGATACTGATGTCTTCAGTGGGCACTAGCAATGAATGTGGTGTACAGACATACATGCAGGAAAAATACCCATACACAACATAAAGTAAAAATAATATAGAAAGATGTGTGTAATGTTCTTAATGACAAAAGCTAAAACATATCAGTTTCATTTCATTTTATTTTTATTTCTTGAAGTATAAATATTGGCTGCATAAACATTTGTTTTTTAAATGCCTCATTTCACTAATATTTGCAAAATTCTTGGTGATTTGCAAAGAACTGGGATGAATCTTCTAGTTAAAAATACTCCAAAACAAAAGTTTTGTTTTGTTTCCTTTTCTTTTTCTTTTTTTTTTCTTTTTGCATGCCAGCGGAATATAGGAGAAGAGTCAGAGACAAAGGGCAGTTCCCTGCTCACACGGAAACCCAGAATATCAACATTCCTGTGCTGCTTCCCCACACTTCAATTCCCACAGAGCAAAGATAAGTGGGCCAGATGACACATGTTTGGGAAGTAGGTTACATTAAGAGAGGAAATCTGAATTTAACAGCCCAAATCTTTTCTAATGAGCAAAGAAAGCCTAACCTTTGTTCCCCTGAGAGCCATTATCTTTATCTTCCAAAGCTATAAGAAAGATGCCTTGGGCTCTGGAGGGGAAAATACTGCTTTTATCATTTCGTTTGTTTGCCATAAACAGATCCTTGAAAGAGAGCCGCCAATTCTAGACATGAAGGAATTGGAAACTCTCATTCTCAGAGATGGGAACAACCCAAAAATCAATTACTTCACTTAGATGTCCCAGAGAATTCAGACTACAGGAACTTACCCCCCAAACGTGGAAAGGTACATACATCTAGGAAGCTACAGGTGAGATCAGTTTATCAGGAAAAAGCCACTGGAGTCAGAAAGTGCAAGGAATGGTTAAGAATTTTAATGAAATAATCATACTTAATTGTGAGCTGATTTGAAAATCAAATTTAAGAGATTCCCCATTTGAAAGAATTTCACTGCCATGATTTCTCTCCATCACATTTTTATAATACATTTTGACAAAAATTAGTTTATTGTTTTGAACAGCGGGGCCAGAGAGGAACCACTGGAAATAATAAATCTACTGGGAAAGTAATTACCATTCCAAACAACACTTGTCTGTCCTCCTGGGATGGTTTCCCCACCATGACTGGAGACATGGAAAAACTGTAGCCTGTAAACCCTCCTATTTCCCTCCTGATTCTTATAAGTGTAGAAAAATTTAACCAATAAAGAAAGGTGCTTTTCCTGTTTTATTGTTTTTTGTTTTTATTTATTGGTTTGTTTTTAATGTTCTGATTCAGGAAAGGGGGAGAGAGGGGGGCAGAGGAAGTGGGAAAGAGGGAAATGGGGAGAACAAGAGATAGGTTTCATCATAAAATTATGAAATTCTATTTTAGTATTACTTCTTGTTACATCAAAACATCATCAGAGCCATAGCACCAGCTTGCAAATGTGAGAACTGCAACATTCATTTTTTATTCATTTCTTTATTAAGACAGGAGGTCTGTATGTAGATCACTGTAGCCTCTACCCAGGAATCCTGTCTCTACCTTCTGAGTTCTGGAGTGACAAGTAAATGCCAATATGTTCAGACTTAGAAACTTCATTTAGGATAATGTCCTTAGAAAAATACACATTAAAAAGGAATTAAAATAATATGGGAACTGGTATATGGATATAACATAGCCAAGACACATGACACTTCTGACTCAAGTTAAGTAGACACAAGATTGCAAGTATTGTGATGAGAATTCCTGGAACGATGCTTTTAAAGATGACTGACAAATTAGAAGGTGTTGAGTTTTGCAGGCAATGGATGGAACTAGGAAATATCATCCTGAGTGAGGTAACTCAAACCCAAAAGGAGATGCATGGCGTATACTCACTAATAAGTGGATACTAGACAAAAAAGTACAAAATGCCCAGGATACAATCCACAGAACTCAAGGAGGTTAACAAGTCAAAGAACCCAAGTGAGGATGTCTCAATCACACTTGGGAGGGAGGAGAAAAGAGTCATGGGGACCAGAGGGAGGGAGAAACCTGTGTGGGAGAGGGGACATGGAGGGGAAATGGGGAACATGATAGGTATTGAGGAAAAATAGGACTGAAGCCCTAAAGACCAGTAGAAAGAAAGGAACTGGGCAACGGAATGGAGGTAGGAGGTGGGGGAGGACCCTCTTGAGTGTACCAGAGACCTGGAAGGTGAGAGACTTTCAACTCAAAGAGAGTGGCCTTAGATGAAATGCCTTACAGTGGGGAGAAGGAACTTTTAGAGTTCACCTCTAGTAGAAAGAGGGCATCGAGTGGAGGAATGGGGTTGCCATTGTACAGTCAAAAACTCTGACCCAAAATTGCTCCTGTCTAAAAGAACTGCAGGGAAAAAAATAGAGAAGAGGCTGAAGGAAAGGAGGTCCAGTGACAGGTTCAAATTGGGATCCAGCTCAGGGGGAGGTCCCAAGGCCTGACACAATTATTGATGCTATAGTGTGCTTACAAACAGGAGCCTAGCATGGCTGCCCTCTGAAAGGCCCAACAAGCAGCTGAGTCAGATGAGGATACCTACACCCAATCAAAGGACAGAAGCCAGGTACCCCATGGTTGAATTAGGGGAAAACTGGAAGAAGTTGGGGAAGAGGGCAACTAGATAGGAAGACTAGTATTTTCAGCTAACCTGTACCCCTGAGATCTCTCAGACAGTGAGCCACCATCCAGGCAGCTTACACCAGATGATATGAGGCCCCTGACACATATACAGAAGAGGACTGCCTGGTCTGGCCTCAGTGAGAGAAGATGTACCTAACCCTTGAGAGACTTGAGGCCCCAGGGAGTGGGGAGATCTGATGCGATGGGGAAGTAGGGACAGGGGGAGTAGGTATGGGATGAGGAACAGTCAGAGGGAAGACTGGGAAGGGGAAAAATGACTGGACTGTAAAAAAGAAGATAATAATAATAATAATAATAATAATAAAAAATTGGAAAGTTGTAAACCAAAGTCAAATTATCTTGAGATATCTTTAGCCTCCTTAATTGTTATATATTGTTTCCTCTGTACAGACTTAATGTTTTTATGACCTGTATGTAGATCTTTTGTTTCTATCTATGAAAAAGCTAAGAATCCTGTCTGATAGCATCTAAAACCTGCAACAGTTTTCCTTGCTTTACTGTAACCTACATGCCTGAGGTGCCCAGGTGTACATTTGACAATTATATTATTGTATGGCTTTCTTTGTTCTGTTTCAATAAAATGTTCATGAGACTTTTATCGCTTTCAAACATGGCATTTAAGAAGACCTAAATCTGTGTCCAGAGACATGGCCACTCATATTTGGATATATAATAAACTACCCTTTTAAATCCTTTGAGGTAACAGCTGTGATGGTCACTGGCACTATCATGAAAGGAAAATGATATTACAAAGAAAGACACTTGTTCCCTTCCCTTGCCTATCACACTACTGAAACAATGATCTATAAGAAACTAGAATTTTCTTGTGAACCAAATGCTAAGAAAAAAGAAAAAAAAAGATGGACTTGGTGCCAAACCAGAGAGGAACATGTCTCCCAGTAAATATTTCCCACAGTTGTGATAACTTTTCAGACCACATGCAAGAGGGACAAGAAACATACAATGATAGATCAATAATGAGGGTAACCACACTTACATGAGGACAAAAACATGCTGTTCTACGCTAAGCATATTCCTTTTTGTCTGTTTAAACACAAGCCTCCTACAGGACGTGAACGATGAACCCCTTTATTTGTTCTTCTTTCCAACATGGCAACTGTCTCTGGTTTTCCCCACCATTTGTCCCATTTTCTACTGAGGATGAGTAGATGAGCCCAGCATATGAGGACTTCCAGTGCTCAGACTCTGTCCCTAGAAACTACAGAAACAAAACCTCACACTAACACATAATGACCCTGGTTTCTATAACCTAACACATTATACTCAACTTCAACAAAATATCTCCTGGTGGGTGTAGCAAAGCCAAGGAAAATCACAGCCTGAAAAGATAAAAGATGCATCAGAACACAAGAAGATAACACAGACGTTAAGATTGTACAAGCATTCTAGATATAACTATATAGTTAGTCCTATATCAAGTGCTCAGAAGGAAGAAGTAGATAATACATATGAAGCCACTTAAAGAGATAAGATGAGTACACTAACATTACCCAAAGCAAATTCAGGAAAAGCCAGGAAGAAAGCAGGCCTAAAGATATACTCAGAACTCACGAGAGCAAAAGGAAAGTGCAAAGAAAAGTTTAAGATGGTATGAGTAAAACAAAAAAAAAAAAAGAAGGAACAAGACTGTTTTTGGAAAAAATGAAACTGAAGGCAATTTGTGGTTCATAGATCTATCTCACAATGAATGTCAAAATAATTCTGAGAAGAAAAATAATATCATCAATTCAGATCTCCATTGTTTAAAAAATTTCAATGAGGAAAGAATAATGAAAAGAAAATACTCATGCTCTTAAATTTCATAAAAAGATTTTGATAATACTCAAAACCCTTCGGATGCTCACGGGACACATAACAATAAAGCAATGATGATGTTATTAAGAATATGGAATATAGTACTGTGAGACTGTGGTTTGTTTGTTTCAGAGTTGGCTTAGGCTAGTTAGCAATACACATTGCAAGCTCTAGGGAAAGAAAATTGTTCCTGTTGTGCTGGGATAGGAAAGAAAATGGAATGGAAAGTAATGCTAATTGAAAGCAGAAGTGATTGGAAAAGAAACAAAGTTTAAAGAGATAAAAATGAGTACAAACAAGATAATTACTAATCCAACTACATTAACATTCACTTTAAACGTAAATGATCTAACTTCCTAAATTAAAAGACAGAGACTGCCAGAGTAGTGAAGAAAACCCCACCATCTGTTTGCTAAAAGCAATCCACTTGAAACACAGTAACATAGTGATTAAAAACAAAGGGCAGAATAAGATATACCAAGCAAGCATTCATCAAAAGAAAGCTGGAACAGCTGCATAGATTTCAGAGAAAGCAGAATCCAGTGCAATAAAAATTGAGATAAAATGAGCCATTATATATTGGCAAAGAAGCCCATTCTACAAGGAAAAATAATCTACAGTGTATGTGTATCTAACAACAGTGGCACAATACAGATCGAAATAAACTGAGAAAAACTAGAGGAACAATAAGATACACTAGTATAATAAGCTCACTAGTATAATAAGATATACTAGTATAATAAGCTCACTAGTATAGTTGGAGATTTTGATGTACCTCTATTGTTTGGCAGTTGACAGATCCAGCAGACAGAAAATGGTAAAGGCAGCACTATTGGTTAAGTTAGCTGGGTCAATTAGTATGCTCAGAGTGCTTATTCAAAATCTTCTCTATTTGTATGGAACATTCATTGAAACAGACTACTTCCAACTAAAGAAAATAAAATGCATACAATTCAGAAAGCAAAAATTACGCCATCTTTGTTCTCAGAAAGCAGAACTGTTTATGGAGAAAATACTACAGCAATTGGATTGTGTAAACAAGACTGCTTGAGACTAATAAGTTATTCAAGCAAGATTGCGGAAGACAAAATGACTACATAGAAGCCATCAGCTTTCCTGCACACTAGAAAGGAAGAACTAAAATTTAAAAGTTTAACCCAAAAGAAACTCATACCATTTGTACTATGAAAGAAGTTACATGAACTGTTACATAATACATAGGGGCCTGTTGATCAATAATAGAGCAAATAAATGATGATGATCCTGAGGCATTGCATCACCTTGTGGCCTACTTTTTGTCAATACATTCTATGATGTCAGCTAAAGACATATTCTGCTGCAGACCTTGCACTTGTCATTGAGATGTAGTACATGCTCACAGATTCAACATAGGCTCATTTTAAACCTTAGGAGATTATGCTAATATTTGCAATATTCTACCAAAATGTATATGAAAAAACAGAAGACCTAGGTTAGGAAACACAGATGAGAAAAACAAGGTAGGCATGTTGATAGTACTCAACGTGAAGGCATATTGTATAGGTAAAACATCAATACCAGTTACTACTGTTGAAAAGACAGACAAATTAAGTCTGTGGGGAAAGAGAGATCAACATATGAAGAATAAACTTACAGTTGACCATGGAGGGTGGGAGAATGGAGAATGAACAGTCTTTTCCTAATGACACGGTAACAAGTGGTGATCCATACGCAAAACAACAAAGCAAAATGAAGAAAACTGAGGTCTAGAACCTGTTCTGTCTAAAATATATTTTAATCTGATCTTAGACCCAAAGGCAAACTCCAAAAGTATAAAACTTGTGCTAGAGAGACTAGAAGAAAATTCTGGACATGATGTTAATGTTCAAACTGTATCAGGAAATGATATATCAACCCCATGAAAAATCTAATGTGAAGTCTGCATAATACAAAAATACCCCTATCACAGAAAAGCACAAACAAATTTTAGACAGGAATGTAGGAAGTAGTTCAACAGCTTTTCCAATATATAAGTAAAAAATAAAACAATGATATTTAGGTATAAACCCTATCCAAATGATTAAAATAAAAAATAATATAAAAAAACAGCCATAATGGAAAGCAACCAGAAATCCCTACTTATTGATACTGAGAACATAACACCCTTAACATCTAATTTATCAAATGTCTCACTGGCATTTACGATATTGCTTGAACATTCATGTCCATAGAGAAACTTCTATATTAATATATTTAAGATGCTTAGCCCAAGCAGCTATGAACATGAAGCAACAAAGATATCTTTCATCAGGAGCATAGACAATCAAACTATAGTGTATCATAATAACGGACTATTATTTGCTAATAAAATTAAATTAACTACAGAGCCCACAAAGATGGGAAAGAAACTAAAATGTGTTTTGAGAAATAAAAGAAGCTGGTCTGTATGATTCAGCTTCCATGACATTTTAGAAAATGCAAAATTTTGAAAAGAGTAAAAAGAAATTAGTGGTTTTTGGACACTTGGTAGGAGGGGATATAATGAATCAGTACAGTACAAGAAGCTGGGCAGTGAAATTAGGGTAAGACAGATGAATATATTCATTATTCAAACCCCATTTAACACTATATAGCAATGTGTGAAACAACACAAACTGGAGATCTTAATTCATACCATAGACCAATACTAGTTTCATTAATTATAAGAAATGCATCTCTCAAATGCAAGACATAACATATCAAACTATGAGGGTATGTGAAAAGGCTCAATTTTCTACTAATGTTTTTCCCCCTATTATTGCAAATACTTAAAAGAAAATAGAAAGGGGTGCTGCAGAATGAGATTAGTTGGTGGAGTGACTGGCTAGGATACAGAGAGTTCTGACTTCAACCTCAGAACCACAGAAAACCAGGTAGAATGGCACCCACAAACATATAAACCTGTAACCACATCACTCAGTACTTAAAGACAGAGAATCTGAAATTCAAGATTACTCTTCACTTTACCAGGATTTTGAGACCAGCCTCCAACAGAACTCAGCTTAAAAAACACATATTATTTCTGATTTTTTATTGCCTATTTTCTTTATTTACATTTCAAATGTTATCCCCCTTTTACAGTCCCCCCTCTAAAACCTTCTATCCCCTCTCCCCTTCCCTGGCTCCCATGAAGGTATTCCCGCACCCACCTCCCCACCCCTGAATTTCCCTACACAGGACCAAGGGCCTCTTCTCCCATTAATGCCAGACAAGGCTATCCTCTGCTACATATGAAGCTGGAGCCATGGGTACCACCATGTATACACTTTTGTTGGTGGTTTAGTCCCTGGGAACTTGGGAGGGGGGGCAGTCTGGTTGGTTGATATTGTTCTTTCTATGGTGTTGCAAATGCCTTCGGTTCCTTCAGTCCTTTCCCTAACTGCTCCATTAGAGACCCTGTGCTCAGTCTAAAGGTTGGCTGGGTGCCTCTGCCTCTGCATT
The DNA here is from genome assembly GCA_036184795.1 of Tokudaia tokunoshimensis. Lineage (NCBI taxonomy): Eukaryota > Metazoa > Chordata > Mammalia > Rodentia > Muridae > Tokudaia > Tokudaia tokunoshimensis. The sequence continues at coordinate 124,407,067 of BTHU01000002.1, read as the reverse complement.
TGTCAGGCTCTGGCAGAGTCTCTCAGGAGACTGCTATATCAGGCTCCTGTAAGCATGCACTTCTTGGCATCTGCAATAGTGTCTGGATTGGTGACTGTATATGGGATGGATCTCTAGGTGGGGCAGTCTCTGTATGGCCTTTCCTTCAGTCTCTGTTCCATACTTTGTCTTTGTATTTCCTCCCTTGGGTATTTTGTTCCCCCTTCTAAGAAAGACAAAGTATCCACACTTTGGTCTTCCTTCTTTTTGAGCTTCATATGGTCTGTGAATTGTATCTTGGGTATTCTGAGTTTGAGGGCTGATATCCTCTTATCGCTGAGTACATACCATTTGTGTTCTTTTGTGATCAGGTTATCTCACTCAGGAAACACATTTTTAAAGTAAATACAAAACAAAATTGTCATATACATCAAAGCTGTGTAGATAATTGAGAGAGTTGTGTACAATTTTACTTTGAATTTATGATTTCACAATTCTCATTATTTTATTTTTAATCATTTACTTTTTTGCCTCTTTCATACACATGTTACTTTCTGTTTAGTCTGTGCCACATTTACACTCTATTTTTTTATTAATCCTGTTTTAACTGGAGTGAGGTAGATTGTGAGTTGCCATGTGGATGCAGGGAATTAAATTCCAGTCCTCTGGGAAAGCAGCTAGTTCTCTTAGCCACTAAGGCATCTCTCCAGCCCCTATGCTAAATATTCACAAGAAAATGCAATGGCTTGGTATTTCTTCTCCACCTCACTTTTAATTTCTCATCGATTCATGGTTTATCTCCCTCAGTAGTGTTCATTTGTCTTTTTCTACTGAAATGCCTAAGGCCTGGAGATTAGAATGCTGTCTGAGATACATGAAGCTCTGGGCTCCCAAGCACTAAGAGAAAATAAAATGAGTGTCTAGCTCACTAATTGAGCACTCCTTTTTCAATAGGAGTAGTTAAGCACTAATTGTCACCTAAAAATTATAATTACACATTTTGAAGCTACTTTCACTTATCTTTAATTAATGTACAAAATTTATTCCATCTTGGATATTTAAACCTTCCAAAATTTTCTTAGCTACCAATGTTTCATTTGTTAAATGCATGTGTCTCGTTCCTGGCATATTTTACATTGTCCTGACTTTTCAGGTTTTCATGCAACTCACGTTTTTCCTATGAAATACGTTCTTTCAAAATTCTTCAGTAAGAGTGTGTTGATAGATTTTTTTATTATTGTTTGTATGAAAAATGTTTTCATTTTGTACCAGTTCTTAATGGAGCCCTTTAGTGAGCATGCAATTATAGGCTGACAGTTGTTTGCTTTCAGCCACACAGCGTTATTCTCCTGACATCTTTGTTGCTTTTAAAAATAAGTTGTACTTAAATTAGAGCTTCTTCTGAAGTCATGCATATCTATCAGCAAGATCTTTTAGCCCCTTTTTGTATTTTGACCTTTATATGTTTGAGGTTTGACTCTTACTTACTTAAGATTATTTCTGTTTATCCTCCTCAATAGTTAATGACTTTAAAATTTTAAGAATTAATTTGTATCACCAATATTTCAATGGAGCTTGTTTCACTACTGCTAACTGTCTCCAACTCTGTTGCCCTAGCTTAGAAGATGTCACTTTGTTACCCAGGTGTCAGCCTCCCATAATAGTTCAGACTTTGTAGTTTTGACTCTTTAAAATACATAGTTTGAACTTTTTAAATTAATTATTTTATTTACATCCCAAATGTTGCCCCCTTCCAGTCTCCCCTCCCAGAGTTCTTCCCTCCATCCCCTGATTTTCTTCACCTCTGAGAGGGTGCACCCCCACATATCTGCCTTTACTGGGGTACCAAATCTCTATAGGATTCTCCCACTGAGGCCAGACAATACAGTCCTCTGCCACATAAGTGTCAGAAGCCATGTCCAGCCTATGTATGCTTGTTGGTTGGTGGCTTAGTCTCTGGGAGCTTCCAGGGGTCCAGGTTAGTTGACACTGTTGGTCTTCCTATGGTGTTACCATCCCCTTCAGATCCTTCAATCCTTCCCCTAATTCTTCCATGGGGTCCCTGACCACAATCCTATGGTTGGCTGTAAGTATCTGCATCTGTCTTAGTCAGCTGCTGGTAGAGCATCGCAGAGGACAGCCATGCTAGGTTCCTGTCTGCAAGCACAACATAGCACTGTAACTGTCAAGATTTGGTGCCTGCCCACGGGTAGGATCACAAGTTGAACTGGTCTCTTGTCAGCCTTCAGTCTCTGTTTCATTTCTGTCCCTCTATTCCTTTTAGACAGGAACAATTCTGGGTCAAAATTTTTGAAGTTATGTTGGTGTACCCATCCCTCCACTGCAGGCCCTTTTAAACTAGTGGAGCTTGTCTCTTCAGGTTCCATGTCCCCACTGTTGGACATTTTGTCTAAGGTAACACCTACTGAGTCCTGAGAGTCTCTCAAATTCTAGTTCTCTGGGATTTTCTAGAGGTTACCCCCTACCACCTTACCCTCAGCAGTCACATATTTCCATTCACAATTACTATTTAAACCCCATCCTATGTCTCTCTGCCACTACAGTAACACAGGCATGCATGCTCTTTCTTAGGCAAACATTCCTTCCATTTATAATACTACTTATTTCTTACCTAGTCTCTTTGCTATTTTTAAGAAGATTAAACACATTTATTGCATAGTGAATATTCTACTAGGTATACTTGTAGTGCTAGTACAAACACTCTGGTGTTTTATGGCCATTGTTATCATTTCTTTTCTCTTGCTGTGATAAAAAGATGCTCTAACCAAAAGCAATTTAAGGGAGAACGTGTTGATTTCATCTTATAGATCACAGTCCATCATTGAGGGAAGTCAGTGAAAGAACTTACACAGAATCCTGAAGCAGAAACCATGGAGGAAGAAACAGTTTTGGTGGCTTGCTCACTATGTCATATTTAGATATTCTTTTTCCATAGTCTAGGACTATCTGCCCAGGGAATGGTGCCACCCACAATGGGCTAGACTTTCCTACATCAATTAACAATCAAGACATAACCTTTAAAGACATAACCTCAGGTCAGTTTAATCTGGGTAATCCCTCAACTGACACACCTTTCTGAGGCAACTTGTAGCTGTGTGGAGCTGACAAGCTAATCTAACTAGGACAAACTTGTTATTTATTTATTTACCTACTTATCTGTGAATTTTGGTGGAGCTTATATTTGTTAGAACCTTACAAAACCTCTATTGGAATTTTTCTTCGTTTGATTCAAATCAACTGTTTACAAAACAATGTATCGTTATGTCGGGATTGTGTACGTTTCTTTTTGAAAACTAATTTAACTTTATTTTGTTTGGTATTACTCTGTGGACTCAGACCCCACCTACATCACATTTAGTCCTCTCTTTCCACCATTATGTGGGTTCTAAGGATTGCATTAATCAATTGGTCATCAGTCTTGGGTAACAGAAACCTTTATCTGCCGTGCCATCTTGCCAGTATGTTTAGGAGTATAAATCTACAAACTCTGAAACTAAACTTTTGTTTGGATTACACAGACTTCATTTGCTAAAATGCACCTGCTTCATTGTACTTTGATTTTTTTAGGGTTTGGCAAACAAGATACCTCCAAGAAGGACACATATTCCTGACATAAACTTTTCTTACTTCTCTCTGAGCATGCCACCTTTTGGGGAACACTAGCTTTTCCCATGTTGAAGCCACAACACATATCCTCCTTTCTATGACAGTGACTCAGTAAAGCCAGGCTTCCCACAAATAGATGGTTGTCTCTTCACTGCTCCTTTCTCCTTTCCTAACCTTTCTTAGACGCCCGAGTCTTACAATATTGTCAGTTTCTCTATGCATAAAAACAATTTTTATCTTTTTTTCTTCACAAAATCTTTTCTAGTATCTTTGGTTTGCTATGTCAAAAAGAATTTATAAGAGTATCTAGTCTCTAATATTAGCATAAATGAAGTAAATTCCTATATTTTCTTAGGCCATGCAGACTGTCATGTGAAAAAGAGATTAGATCTTTCTCTTTATCCAAAATAAAAGATAGAAGGAAAAACACTTCCCATCCTTTAAATCAAAATACAGAAAATGTGGGTAACTTGGCACATTTTTTGTATGATAGTGACTGATACACATTCACACAGTGCACATAAAATGCATAAACATCAATATAAATATATGCATGAATATGTGAGTGTCAGAATGCCTGCATAAAACTCATTTGTTGGCTATCCTGCATATCCTTTTTATATTAGAAATTTACTTCTCATAGTTATTCAGTCTGGAGGTTCCCCATTCAATGCCTGTGGCTTTGAAGAGCACCTGTTTGCTGGTAGCAGAGGAAGGAGGGAGAAGAGGGAGAAGAGAGGAGGGAGAATCCCTCATGACCCAATCACCTCCTAGAGACTTCAGCTTTTTATATTATTGCATTAGGGATTAAGCCTTAGTATGAATTTCAGAGGGGGTCAAAACACACAGCAGCCGTTGAATAAATTGGGATGAATATATATTAAATTGTTGGCATGGTTTCACTTGTTTTTATGGCTAATACAGAAGGGGGATAAGAGATAAAAATTATTCAAAAAAGAAGAAAGCAAGAAATGAAGTGTCAACCACCCTCAAAGGAGGTTGAATAATATGTATTTTTGAAAAATATGATGTTTAAAGTGAATGCTACATTAGGTTTATTTCTTGGGTAATGTGCTCACAAATTGCAGATGCAGTCGTCTCTTTTACTAATTAGTTTACTAGAATTCTACGTAGAGATGGCATCAATAGTAGCTTTGTAATATCTAAATAAAGCATGACTGTTTGAATGAAGCTGTTGAAGAGGTTTTAAGGAGAGGCAAGGATCTGTGAAGGTATATGGTACCTTCCATGTATGAGAATTATTTTAAGAGTATAACTTGGATACTGAAGAACATCATATGACTTCGATATAGACAGGGTAGAGTTTGCTTTCTTGTATTTCTTGTGTCTCTGTGAATTCTGGATATTTTATCAAGCCAACTATGTCCCCCCCACCCAGGAAGACTTCCTACTATATCCCACAAGGGATCCTGCAGTGTAATGTTAATCTAATCCCAAAGATTGTGAATCTGAAAACTTCTTTGTTCTTCCAAAGGATGTGTTGTGAGCAACTGCTAGAAGACAATTTGCTTTTCCTTCAAACAAGCCACAGTGCCACCTTTATGCTTTTATCAGGAGCCCTGATTTCCTTGCCTGAGCTGCCATGGAAACATTGTGGGGTGGCTTTGTAACACACTATGTCTTTCTACAAAGTATAGGAGGTTAAGAGCAGAGTGCTGCTGTCATAACCTGTTCCATAGTGCAGCTTTTGTATTATCAGTATAAATGTGTTTTTCAACTCCAGAGTGGGAAATTTCCTCATTGATGATCAAAATAATTTAGTAGGACTAGAAACTGGATTGTCTTTTAAGGAAGACTGATTTGGGCCAAGATGGTGAAGAGGGGATTGTAGTAAGAAAAAATGTCTTAATGAAAGAAAGTGGCTGATGTTTAATTGTTCAAATGTCTATTCCCTTTAATAATGTGTGCATCTGTAGTGTATTCTGTTCTGTTGAACCATATGTTCTGGTTGAAATTTCAGCACTCAGGGATGGTTCATGAAAGTGTAAAGTATAATATCTACTTCTCTCAATTTTACTTAAAATTCAAAGGCTTCTTACTAAAGAACATGGTCTTATCAATTTACAATGCTCACATATGGTTAATAACAGATTTTATAATAGTAAAAGGTAAGACAATGAAAATATATATCCTTCTTTCAGTATGTAAGGTTTTCATTGATCCCCTTCCATCCCTCTGCCTTCCTGTGTCTGTGCCTTTCTGCCTTGGCCTCTTCCTCTGCCTCTCCCTTCAGTGTTTCAAACTTTCTATGGCTACTTTAAAGTCCTTATCATGTTCTAAGAATACAGGGAAGAAACATGTGTCCTATTCTTGGTTGGTATTTCTATATGACCATTTTTCTGTTTCATTTTTCTTGTTTGGATTCAAACTGTCCACCCATACCGTGCCTGCCTGGATGCTGCCATCCCTTCCTTGATGATAATGGACTGAACCTCTGAACCTATAAGTCAGCCCCATGTAAATGCTGTCCTTATAAGTGTTGCCTTGGTTATGGTTTCTGTTCACAGCAGTAAAACCCTAAGTAAGACACAGAGTTTGTAGCCAATTGAAAACCTTTATTTCAGCTGGCTGGCACTAATCTCTGATAATTAGCACCTAAGCTTTTAGATGAAGGGAGGACCTTTTAAAGGCTCAAAAACTGCGGAGGGAAGTTTGTATAAGCAAGTAGTCTAACAAAAGCTTGATAAGTTAGCTGGAGCATTTTGGCCTTGAGTCCTAGAATAGAGTTGGGTAACTTTCCACTTGAGTCTCCATCAAGGGGATCAAGATCTAGCAAGATCTACAAGATGAAGGATCCTGTGCACTCTATTGTCCTACTACAATATTATGATCAGAACAGATGTCTTTTTAGAGTTGCTATTCCCTCAATAACATAAACAATCTGTTGGGCAATAACTATTACACCCCCTGTCTTAGTCAGGTTTTGTATTCCTGCACAAAACATCATGACCAAGAAGCAAGTCAGGGAGAAAAGGGCTTATTTAGCTTACACTTCCACATTGCTGTTCATCACCAAAGGAAGTCAGGACAAGGACTCACACAGGGCAGGATCCTGGAGACAGGAGCTGATACAGAGGCCATGGAGGGCTGCTGCTTACTGGATTGTTTCTGCTTGCTTGCTCAGTTTAGAACCAAGTACCACCAGCCCAGGGATGGCACCACCCACAATGGACTGGGCCCTCCCTTCTTGATCATTAATTGAGAAAACGACTTACAGCTTAATCTCATGGAGGCATTTCCTCAAGGGAGGTTCCTTTCTCTGTCATAACTCCAGCTTGTGTCAAGTTGACACACAAAACCAGCCAGTACAACTGGGGCAGAGTCCATCAGAAGACAAGATATGTTTTGAATCGCCATCCAATATATGGTAGTTATTCCCATAGCCAGGATCCATGGGTCCAGAAATCAAGGGGTGGAAAAGGGAATAGTTCCACTCACTATATCTCCTAGTCACCCTCCAGGAAAATTTTCCTTCCTGTCCCCACAACCCTAGGTTCTCCTGGCCTAGGAGTTTTGGTTCCAGAAAGGGGAATACTCCTACCAGGAGCCACATCAAACCTTCCATTGAACTAGAATCTCAGACTTCCTCCTTGGTCATTTTGAACTACTAATGACCTTAAACCAACAAACTAAGAAAGGAATAACAGTGTTAGGAGGGGTGATAGATCCAGATTACCATGGGAAAATTGGATTGCCTCTCCATAGTGGAGGTAAGAAGAATTATGTCTGGAGTGAAGGAGATCCCTTAGATCTTCTTAGTACTACCATGTCCTGTGATTAAAGTCAATGGGAAACTACAACAGCCTTATCCAAGCAGGATGACAAAGCACACAGACCCATCAGGAATGAAGGTATGGGTCACTTCTCCGTGGAAAATGCTAAGACCTGCTTAGCAACTTGTAGAAGGTGGATGAAATACAGAATGGGTGGTAGAGGAAGGTAGCTATAAATACCATCTAAGGCCACATGACCATTTGCAGAAACAAGGATTCTAAAGTAATATTAATGCTTTTGTTTTATTTTGTTAATAACATATTTGTACAGATATCTGTGCTTTCTTCCAATTTGTTTAACATCAATCAGTATTTAAGTTTAGATACTAAAGGAGTATTCCCAAAGGACATCAAGTTATTGTCAATTTACAAATGTGTTTATGATTGTATGAGGAATAGATATATCACACTAGGTATATTTATGACCTTGTTATTGTTCCATTTGGACATGAGATATTAGTTGTGTCAAGTTGACAAGGGGTGGATTATAATGACTATTCCTGGTTGTCTACTTGAATATATCTGGAATGAACTACAATCCAGAATTAGATGGCTTACATGTGATCCAGATCTTGAAGCTGGAAGACACAAATTCCTGACCTGGATCTTGGCATGGAGATCTTGAGACATAGCGGCCATGAAAAGTTTAGGCCTAGGCAAGGTAGTACATGACTTTAATCCCAGGAGACTGGGGCAAGGAGATCTCTGAGTTCAAGGTCAGTCTGTGTCAAAGCAAGTTCCAGATCCAGGCATTGTGGTACTCACCTTTAATCTGGGCCACACCTCTCCTAGAGACTTACATAATGACATTGGAAGAAGGAAGATTGACTTTTCTTCACCTGCTTGCATTTACTTGCCAGCACATCTGTTGGAAGCTACTTCTACAGAAGACCAGCTGAAATAACTGGCCACATGGGAGTGAGCAATTACTAGATTCTTGGACTTCCCATTCACAGCTGCCCATTATTGGGTTAGTTGGACTACAGACTTTAAATCAACACAATAAATTCTCTCAATATAGAGAAACATTCCATAAGTTCTGTGACTCTAGAAAATCCTGATTAAGACACCACCAAAGTCAAATTTAGAAACTACACTTGGTGCATTGCTAGTAAATATTTATCAAGTTAATAGCAAATCAGTCAATTCTTAACTAACTAGAGTTGTAGCACTCAGACTATCCCTCTGCCTCTTGAATGCTATTGTTTGTTTGTTTTTGAACAAACTTCAAGAGAAATTTGAATAGGGCTACTATATGGGAAAGCACAGGGTATTTTCTAAATAGAAAAGTTTCAATATGGCTATATTGAAAAACACAGGCTACTACATTATAAAATTGCTTTGGTTTATTCTGAAGAATATAGCAGAGACTTCTAGAGATGCCAGTGTGATTTAAAATATTATAAATGGAGAGGACAACTGAAGAAATCACACGGCCATCAACATTTTCAGGTGATATCAAATCTTAACAATATTTGCAGATAAAATAAAAATATATAACTTTGTTCCTGTACTTTCATTTGATCACCTCACCATCACTCACTAAGCCAAATATAGTTGATGGTTCACTATATCCTATGTCTTAGAGAGTTTTCATTTCCTGTTTCTATTTCAAAATCCAGTTCCAATCTGACACAATCAAGTGACTCTCTCCTGATTATTTCAACCTACAGTGAACTCCTACTCCTTTAATTTGCCTATCCTCTTTAGTACTGAACAATAAGCCTTTCTTGCATCAATATATGCCTTACATAATGCAGCTGGGAAAGGACTCTTAAAACAGATTAACCTTCTGGGTTAATAACCTTCTTTTGGTCCGTGACAAACAATGAAGAAAGACTTGGCTAAGTGACTTGAAAGGCTTATGGTACTCCGGGGAAAATCTAACCAGTGTTCCAAGAGGATTTTACCCTCCAGGAGAAACTGGACACAGGAAGTAACTTCAAATGCACAAGGATATATTTAACTCTATGTTCATCTTTTACCTATTCTAAATATGATTGCACTCATGACGATCTCACCCTTGTAAAATTTACTGGTCTTGGGATCCTTGAACAGTTGGGCTCTACTTTTCTTTCTGTCTTTTCCAAAATACATCATCTTGCAAGTCTTACATTTTGTTCTTTATAATAAATGAAGAAGAAGAAGAAGAAGAAGAAGAAGAAGAAGAAGAAGAAGAAGAAGAAGAAGAAGAAGAAGAAGAAGAAGAAGAAGAAGCATTAGAGAGATTAAGTGGATAAGAGCATTGACTGCTGGGTCCAGAAGACCTAGGTTGAATGCCCAGCTTCCACATGGCACTTGAAAACTTTCTGTAACTCCAATTCTAGGGTACCTAGACAGGGTATTACCTAGTCATACATTCAGGCACAACACCAATGCACATAAATAAATAGAATTAAGTCATCATCATAATAATAAAGAAAGCAAAACAAAAAAATGAAAGCAAGGTACTGGCCATGGTTCTCACTCTGTTGGTCTCTTTAAATGTTTTCTGGTACATTGGTATATAAGTTATTCTACTATTAAATCTAAAGGTTACATCACATCTAACGTATAATAGCACTTTCCAGGGGCTTTCTTTAGTATAAACCTTGTTCTTTTCTAATTTATACCAGTATTGTTCAAATCTCTAAACGCTGTACTCATTAGATTATTTTAGTTTTACTGACAGTGGCTTCCAAATGACTGGAGTCTAGCTTCTAACCATACTATGTCAACTTTAGGACTTTGTAACTCCCCCGTAGAGCATACCACAGTAGCTTTTAAAGTTTGTTACTAACCATCTGACCACACTAGATAGGTCTATCTACTGACAACTTCAGCATACTTTGTGGCTTGATTGCCAAGTCAAGACTTGAAACATGTTGATCTATTTTCTATTAAATACCTATACTCTAACACAGATTGACACACACATTCATCAATCTCATACTTGGCTTATATTTGCTTATAATATTTTCCCATATACTGGAAATTCTTGGACATTTTTCTAATCTGGTAAAAATTAAATCATGTGCCTAAGGAGAAAGGTACGTAAAAGTGCATAGCAGTATGAGATAGACAGTATCATGTTTTATATATTATGCATAGAAAACAATTCTCTCACCATATCTCAGTAGAACTGAGAGCAAATATTCATTATAAATTTAAAGTATTTATTTTCTTGGTGATACTTAGGTGCAGAAAAGAAATGCAGCAGAACAGTTGGAACAATCAGTAAACACTAAGGGCAACAGAGGGTGGTAAAGAGTGTAGTATTAAGAAGCACATTAATAATATAAAGAACTCATTAGTCACTGTGATAGCACTGCCTTCCTACATCTTATAGATTTAGTCTAGAATGTCCACCATAACCTCACATTTTTAATGTTTAACCCTCAACAAGAGACACCATTTGAGGATGTTCTAAAAACTTTGGACAGATCCTGGGTAAATTTGAATGGATACTTTCATATCTTTCCTATACTTGCTTCATATGAAAATTAGAATATATATTAACCCAACATATTATGCATATATATATACACATATATATGTATGTACATAGACACATATATATGTATCTATCTCTATATATATCTATATATAGAGATAGATACATATATATGTATATATATGAATCAGAGTTCACTCCTGAATTCTAAGTAGGTTTAGTGACTTCTTAGATATCATTTGGTACTAGCCAAAACATATTTGGATATATAATGATTTAATAATTAAAATCAGTAGCATACTTTTGGGTCTTACCAAACTTATTTGAATGTGTGAATGTTTGTGTGTATATACATACATAAAAACATATATACCTATAGACATACATTTAAATAATTATATAGTTATATATAATTATTACATATAAGATATATTTATAAATAATATACATACGTATTTTAACATATATAACATATGTGGTAATTGAATATATTAACATACATATAAGTTTATATATGCAATTATCATATGTATGGTAATTGTTACATTATACTATAATGAATTTATATTATACTATAATGATATATATTATATATATGTACTATAATGATACTATAATAAATTTATATAAATACTAATTATGGCAAAACATATCTTAAGTATATTAGGACACCAGGAAAAATTAAATGCAATTCATGTAAGATGTTGGGAAGTACAGGAGAGGAAATGCATCATGAAACAGCATTTTCTTTGTACTTTCTTCAGACCTCTCAATTATTCTCAGGACTCCTTTGAAAAAGCAGAAACGTGGAAATAAATTTAGGGAGTCTCAGACATTTTTTTCATCTTTTCAACTTTTTCCTTATCATGCCTATAAATGTCTTAATCAGCTTTAGTAACAGACACACACAGTGTGTGTGTGTGTGTGTGTGTGTGTGTGTGTACTGTGTGAATGTGTATAAAGCCTTGTCAATTTTGGTTGAATTAAATTATTAAATTAGTCTTAGCTACAATTGTACTAAATCCCCAGTGTGTGTGCCTTAATTGTTGCTATTTTATATTGTGTAGTGTATTTAAAATGATCAAATAGATTGCAATTTACAAAATATCAAAATAGTACAGATCCAACAATGCTCAACTTGACCATCTTAGAGGCTAAAAATATATCTGTCCTTAAAACATTGAATTATCATAGGCACCAGGTGATCGACTATTAAATGCTAGTAGTGTCATTCTACTCACTTTTTCCTAAAACTTTTCTGTGTGTATTAATGTTTGATATATTTTAAAAACGATGACTAGTTTTATTTCCGTTACCTACAGTAAAATTTTCTGACATGCCTGATTTCCCATATGACTTATGTCTAACTGAAACTGAATATATTGCTCAAGCTCCAGGTGAAAATTTCTCATTGTTGAAATATTTCCTAAGTCAGAAACTCAAGTACAGAGAATTAATATCCAGAATGTGGATTTATTAATTTCAATACATAGTGGTCATTACTATTTCTAGTTCTGAAAGGAACTATTTGATGACTTATTATTCCATATTACTAACTATACATTATGGCTTCCAGACCAAAAACTAGCTTTAAAGTTGTCTTAAGTCTATTTATCCATATCTATACATATATCTCCTTACCTACCTGCATATCTGGGTGAGATTTGGAAACAGCACAAGCATACATCTATTTTTTAATATGTCCCTGCGTTCTGTAACCAGATCAGCCATAAGTTCTTTAAAAATAAATATATTCATGATTTTTCCAAATGTTAGTTACCTTAACATATTTTTTCTTTCAGCTTTGAAATGAGAACTATAAAAATGAGCTAAAGAAAGGAGGAAGCTTAAAAATCCATCTGTATCCAATCCCAAAATCTACACAATTAAAGTAAACTACGCATTCTATTTCCTAAATACATATACAAATTCCATACATTTCCATTCCTATAAATTCTATTTTAATCCAGAACAAATAATTTAATAATAATAACAACAACAACAACAACAACCTGAGTGTGGTTCACATATCCCCACCTCTCACCATGATTTTAGAGCCATTCGCATCAAGGTTTCTGGGTATCTTTATATCTATAATCTAGCTAACTATCCTACACAGACACACACACAGCTTTCACCTGTCTTCCTACTTCTCTGTTAATATAAAGAAAGACTTTATCCTCCTATTCTATTTAGTGTTTCTCTTTTCTTGGTTATGTTTTTGAGATTTAGAAATTATCAAAACATGATAGTTTTCCCATGGACACATTTTTTTCCCACATACTCATTCTTTGCTTTTCCAGTCCCTATGCCTGAAATACCATTCCATGTCTTTACTAGGCCATTTCTTCACATGTAGAATTGATTCTTGGTCAACATCTGCACTGAATAGCCTACCCTGCCATACTCCTTTCTAGATTCCATGCTTATACTAAGGCCAAGGAATATGATTTACAATGGTAATGACCATGTCTTCCATTTTTTGGGGGGTATATTCCTGTGCTAGTGCTGGGTTAGCCATAAAAAATTAATAATAAATGTTTCTTGAGTGCAAGAATTACCATGAATCTTAATACATCTTTCATGTGTGGTAACAAAGCAGAGGAAAATCAATCTGTTTGGATGCCGACACTCTTAACTTCAGAAACAGAAATGTGGGATGGAGGGCACATTAGTAGTTTCATTTATCTGAGATTGCGGCTGAAGTAAAAGTGCTCTAGGTATTCCAATCCAGGGAAAACTGGGTATGTGAATGAACCACCAGATCTGCCGGAGTTATCCAGAGTCCATCAAGGCAAGTCTGTTTTTCCAATGGGATGTGCTGCAAGATCAAGACTGTTAGTACTAGAAGATACCATCTTTGGGCTATGGATCGTCTATCTTTCATCTTCATGGGCTGACCATATCGTTATGTAGGTATATGTAACAGACTGTCAGATAAACACACTATAAATAACAAAAGCATTCAGAAACTTCTATGCACATGCTGTTTGTTTTCTATTTACATGTTCTAATAGCTATGATGAGTCACAGAATGACAAGACTTAGTAAATTTGGAAAGAAAGGATGACTTAATTAGTGATTTGTACAACATAGCAAACACATGGCCAATCACACTTTGCTGTGATCCATGTAGTTAAAGAGTGCCATATTCAGTTCAAGAGTCTGCTTACATCTCTGACAGCCACTATTAAAACAAATTGAAGATCAGGTTCTGAGCTGCAACCCATAGTTCTCAATCCAAGAGTTTATTGACATTTTGTTCCACACAATCATCTGCTGTATAATACTTTCATGTGCATTGGAAAACATTTTACAACAGTTTGGCTTGTATCCACTAGATCCTAATAGCATTACCTCTCAATGAAAAGTGCCAGTCAGTATGTCCCCACTTTGCCAAAAGCTTTCTAGAGGCAAAGCCCCCCTTAGCTAAGAGTAATAGTTTAATGAATCTGCCTTTTCATTATAACAGAATCCTATGATTTTCTCTGTTTCCCTAACCTCCAAACCATGAGTCTCCCTACACCCCTGACCCAAGTAGCTACATCATTTCCATAGTCAGCTACTGCAACATGATTTTTCTTTTTCTTCTTTTCTTCTTTGTTTGTTTTCGTTCTTTGTTGCTTGTCTGAAAAGTATTTAATAGATAAAAAGCTCAATAAAGACAAATATGCATTTTGTGTAAGGCATAGAAATCAGTCCTATTGTAGAAAAAGAGTCACATAATGGAAAGACCTTTGGGGTAGAGTGAAAAAGTTATTATTACAAGAGAAAGCATCCTTATTCTCTGGTCAGTATCTGAATTAAAGACAGAAGTAAAGAAGAGATGAAAGAAAAGAAACTGTTTTAAAAGTTATGAAAGGCACATCCTTTTCTCCTCAAACTTAATATAATTGCAAGAGGCATCTACATTCATATTCAGAACTTTCTAATGTGCTTATGACACAGTGACAGAGAAAAATTAAAAAGTAATCTAAAACAAACACAGAGAAATACTATAAATATATATTATATTAATCATAATCCTCAGCTCCCTAAGATAATTTTAAGTTATCTTGTAGTTGAAAAATGGGAGAACCAATATTATATTAAGTTTATAGAGTTGAAGATGAATCAAACAAGATTAAGCTCCAATTATACTGCATTTTCCTGGTACAGTGAGCAGATAAACAAAGTTTTAAGCCCTGATTTATTGCAGGATGATATTAAAATGGTGCATGAATATCAATTAAGAACATAATTATTTTTTAAAGCAACCTTTAGATTCCATCTCTCTGAGAAGCATTTGTGTTGTTATCTCAGGCAATAGAGTATTTCTTTTATTGAATATTTCATTTCATTATTTGTACTTATATGTGATATAATATATACATTTATATAATGTTTTATATATATACATTTATATGTAATGTTATATATATATATATACACACACACATACATACATGAATACATGCCTATATATCCAAATAACCTTGTAAATTGGGTGTTAGTATTTTTAAGTATTTACTTTTTGATATTATAATATGTTTACATCATTTCCTCCTACCCTTTCCTTCTATAAAATTACCCCTTAAACAAGATTGAAATTTAAAATATCTTAGCTTCCTATTATTGTACATATCCACATGTGTATGGATACACATCCATGAACACATAAGTATAATCTATGGCAATAATATAAGGATTTGCAGTAGTAACAACCACTACAAATTTACTATGTTTGTTGTCTGCCAGAAGGGGGCTCCAGTGGCATGTTCTCCTTGCTATGAGATGCATGATTGATCTTCCCTTCTGGAACACTGTAATTTTTGGAGGGAGGGAAATACTTTAGATTTCATAAGCATAAAAAAATAAAAAAAACTTTTACTAGATAAAACTGGACAAATCTATTCAAATGTCCACGTGTAACTTTAAAGAGCCCTGGTAATGTATTCCAAGAAGGACAACCTGGAGTCTAAGAACAGTAGAAATAGCATTGTTAGTAACTCTCTCTTACAGATGAGAAATTTCTCATTGGAAGGCACTTATTCTGCTCACATTCATAAAGGTAGCAATTATCACAGCAGGTTTCAAACCTAGATGTCTTACTAAATAAAAGTCTCCAACTAAACTTGCTACCTTGAAATAACTATTTAGTTAATGATTCTGTTGGTTAGCTTCTGCTGAATGATTCTTTCCAAAAAGACTAGCACCTTTGGACTCTCTGTTCCTTCATAAGTCTCGGGTTAGGTGGGAGCAAGGGAATATATGTTTCTAGACCTGTCTTGTACAAGATCCCATCTCTGCTCCCCATGAAATCTAATCCTTTAAAGGCTAGTCTAGACTTGCTGTCATAGAAGAAATGGTAGGGCACTAAAAGGAGATGAGGCATGCGAGAACAGAGTAGTATAGCTCCTCTTTTCTCATATACCCTCATCCAAGTTAATCAAAGATTAACACAATTGCAATTTCATCTCTTTCTGAAGTATGCAACACAAAATGACCTTGTAAAGGACACCAAGGAGCTGAGGTTGGTAGCATTCAAATACATCCCAGCATAAAGCATGGAGGTGAGGGCAAGTTAGGAAGAATGCAAGTTTAATACCACCCTGAAAAAGATCAAGAGATTTACTAAAATGAAAGGCATTCTGGCTTAAGGTGCATCCTAGTAACCATTTCTAAGTACAATGACCACTTCTTGTGTCACAGGTATTGTTCAACAGCACTCTTCCAAATCTTTGTTTGTGTAAACTTATGACCTATTCTGTGTTATTTTAATAGCACATTTCATTTATTTTTATGAGGCCTAAAGAGCGCAATCAAAGACAAACAAAACATGTGGTATGCTCTACCTAATTACTTCTGTTCAAAACAGTTGTAAAAATAGCACATTTAGTAATTATCCATACCGTGACATTATTGCAACATTTCAAAACTCTCTTCTGGAGCTCAAATATATGGGAAAAAAACAAGTTAATATTATGGCAAGTAGAAATATTATACGGTGTAGTGTTTGAATAGGAATGGTCCACATAGACTCATATATTTGAATGCTTAGTCATTACTAAGTGGTGCTGCTTAACAAGGGTTAGGGGATGTGGCCTTGTCAGATTAGGCGTAGCCATGTCAGTGTCATGGGGTGGAATCTTTAAAATTCCAAGCCAGGCCCAAGCTAAGATCAGAGTCTCTTTCTCTCTCTCTCCCTCTGTCTGCTGCCTTTCAGATATAGAATGTTCAGTTATACTCCAGCACCATGTTTGCCTGCTTGCGGCCATATGTCCCACCATGACGATGATGATGATGGACATAATCCCTGAAGATGTAAGCAAGGCCTAATTAAATACTTTTTAAAAATAAGAGTTGGTGTAGTCATGATGCATTTTCACAGCAATAGAACACTGACTAAGACACACAGGAACCACTAAATACTGAACTGGTACTTTTGACATTTCTGGTAGTTCTTCAAAGAAAATTTTGTTAGGTAGACTTGATCTTCATTAAAAAAAAAATTCTCCAGAAAGTTCTTGTTGTTCCTAATTCAGGTAATTTTAGAACTTAGTCCTTAAAACCCTTATTCCTCCCACAATGTCCTCCAGCATTCTCCTTGTCTAATGAAACCCAACTAAAGGTTTATTGGAAGTGGGAAGAGCTCAGTGGTTAAGAGCTCAGTATCTTGCAGCTGTGGTTTGCTTCCCTAATACTCAATTGTTTTAGCTCCCAACTTCTTCTTTAGGGACTCTGATGCTCTCTCTTGGCTTCTGTGAACACATGCAATCACATGTACCTAACCAAACACAGAAACACACACAAATACAATTTTTTTTTAGAGAAAAATACAACTTTAATAAAAGAGGTTTGTTTGGGGATTAAAAAGAGTTAAAGGTGATAACCTAATACCGCTATGTAGTTATTAGCTCTGTGTGGCAGTATATGTCTGTCTGTATTCCAGCACCCAGAAAGTTGACATAAGGAGATTTCAGCAAGCTTGAAGGCACACTGGGCTATATAGTAAGTACTAAGCCAGCTAGGGCTGTCTAGGACAACAAAATATACATGGCTTCAGATAAATTATTTGACCTCAATGATTCAGTTTCCAAATTTATAAAATGACATTTCTCACAGAAAGTACTCAGATTTCTGCTTCCAGGGGAGATAGCCCACAGCTTGCTGCAATCACTAGACAAACATTTGTTCCACAAGGATCAGGCTTACCTCTGATAATAACATACTAATTTAATAGAGACGTGATGACACTTACTCAAATGTTTGAAGGTATGTTCCTTTTCCAGGACAACTTTGAAATTAAGGGATTTTTAAACAGTCATTCATTGCAGTATGTTACCTTTACCATCTTTCAAAACAACAACAAAAAACCCTACTAGCTTTCCTCCAAATTGTGTAGGTAATGTGTAAAAAGAAATAGCCTCTGAAAGATACTTCCATTCTGTCCATCTAATTCAGTGAGAGGATTTTCCCTCTCTTGTTCTCTTTACTCTGTTAGAATGAACCTACCCAATGGACCAATTATCTATCAGTACTCAACAGCTGACACTTCACCAGGCAGTTAACATTTAGAAAATATACTCCAAAGACCGAAAGGCAGAACCAGAGAGCAAGGTGGTCAGAGGGATCATAAGCATTCAGGTATATGTGCAGGACTGTCTCTCCTAGAACAATGGAAACACCAATGTCAGCAGCAGCCAAGCTACATTGACTACTGTTTCTAAGTGGAAAGCAGTTTCTGAGAGGAAGTGATGTTGCCCATGCAGTTGAAACAAAGTAGCTAAGTCAATAGGCACTTGCATTGTCACCAGTATAGAAAGAATTTCCACACCAGTATAGAAAGGTGTGTTCTAAATGCAAGGATGTTAATCATACCACAAATTAATTTTGCCTGTACATTCTTCACCTTCTTCCTAAAATTATCATAAGGGTCCTGTGAGGTAGCTCTGCCTGTAAAGGCACTTGACACCAAGACTGACCATCTAAGTGGAAAGAAAGAACTGACTCCCAATCATTGATTTCAGACTTCACACATTAACATGCACACCCACCCACCCCCACACACACACATACAAATCCACATGCATATGCACTGAGCATGCACATGCATGCACACAAACACACATAGATGCAAAAACAGTAAATAAATGTAACAAGATATTTTTAAAATAAAGAGTGAAACATATCCTTTCTCTATTGCTACATTTTAAGGAGAAATTTTTTATTAACTTTAATGGAAAACCTATAATAATTATAATGGATGTTAGTACTATGTGTCAAACCCATTCTATTTTTTGAAGAAATTTTGGATTTATAGCAAAACTGGTTAGAATCATAGTGTGAACCTACTTTTTAGTTTTGCTAAGAAGACATGTGGTAGTACTGCATCCCAGATGTTCGTGTTGATGCCCACAGACCAGGACTGCTTGCAGTACTGCTCAGGGTAACTTTATTATTAATGCAGTGAATGGTGGTTGCTCAAAGTTTTAAGAATAAATGTTTTGTTGACTGCACAACTTCAAACAGGACACCTATATCACCCTCTCTAAGACTCAGAAAACATTGTGAAAGATGAGATGGAAAGAATGGAATGACCAGATGAGAGGCAACAGGGTTGTAAAAGATAATCTTGGCATGGCATAGCTTACACTCTCTCATACATAGCAGTTAATGTTATCTTTGCTGAGCCTGAAGAGGACTGGATCTTTACACCTTTCTTCAGAGGTGGGGAGAGGATCATAAAGTTTTTCTCCTTCCCTAGAAACTAATAGCTGAGGATGATTATGGAGAGAGTCACTGTCTTCAGTACCTTTAACAATCAGTGAATCCCTACAAGCTCCAGTGGATCTCTCCCTCCCTTGCCATGCTCAGGATGGTGATCCTGTTAAATAAACTTAGTGGGTCACAAAACAACCAACCAAAAGTACTTAAATGTTGGGAGGTGGCTACGACTGATAGGTGAGGCTGGAAGGGGTATAAAAGAGGCATGGACAGTATAATTAGAATAAAGTATGTACGTATAAGAGACTGCCAAAGAGTACATTTAATTAAACAAAAATTAAATCTTATTTATTTTGGAGCAGACTTGGGTTCACATCAAACAAGTGTGGGAAAAATAAAGGGCCCCTGAATACAATTGTCAAAGGAATAGAGAACCTCCTGCAATATTACTTTCCTGGAAGAGATTTGAGCCTTGCTGTTCTTATACATTTCCTCATCAGAGTACATAGGTTATACCTGGGTCCCACCTAAGGGTTGTGTATTTTCAGCACTTAAAACAGTTGGAATAATGTATGTCTGTAGCTCTGGCCTGCTTCTTCCTTTGGGTTTTCAAGCATGTTGTGCATCAGGTTGGACTGTAGAGAGAAAAGCTTAACCTGGGATGGTGGGTTACCGAGGATCTTGTTTAGCATGAGTGAGGGAGAAACAGCCTTCTTCAGGAACAGTTTTTTGTGAAACAAGGGCTATATAAACCTTGGGGAGTGGGCAGGGGTTTTGGAGTTACTGTACATAATTGGTTGAGACCTAGTGTTGGGGAAGACTTCATTTGCAGGAAGAGAGATTCCAGGCGCATGCTGGAGATGTCCTTATTAAAAAGACAGCAAGTTTGACCTGCAGGATGAGATTTTCTGCATTTAGAGATGTGTCAACCTCACTCTTGCTCTGGACTGCTGCCGCCCCAAGTTGAAAGACCTTCTGGTCTCACACATACACACTTGTCACACTACACTGAGTAATGGGTATTTTTATTTAACTAAGAATTGTCTGTTCCATTGTGCTTTTCTTCTCTATAATTTCTGCTCATCATTCACATTTCTATTGTCTTTATATTTGTCTTTTCTGTCGTATTCTAAATCAGAGTCAAACTGAAGCCTTTCCACTTGATTCATGCATGAACACGAATTTAAGCTTCTAGTGTACATTTTCATGGCTTGATGACTATTTATCAGTGTTGAATAATATGTAATTTTATGTATGTAGAAGTGTATACATGTGTGAATATAAATTTAAGCAAAGATACATGCCTCTATATTATCCAGTATTATCATTATGTAAACATAGTGGTTTTAGTCGTGGCAAGAAGAAATCAGCATGACCATAATCACCTGGATTAAAATAAATAAAAGACAGGATCTAGACAGGTGGTTCAGGGGTTAAGAGCACACAGCAGAAGACCCAAGTTGGATTCCCAAAAAACCCATGTTAAAGGGCTCAAAATTACCTGCAATTCCAGCTATAGGGGATCTGCCAGCCACTTCTGAGCACCAATACACACACACACACACACACACACACACACACACAGAGAGAGAGAGAGAGAGAGAGAGAGAGAGAGAGAGAGAGAGAGAGAGAGAGAGAGAGAGATTCTTTTAAGAAACAGGCATAGAAAGACTAAACTTCAGCATCATATATCCCTAAAGCCTGACTTTCTTGCTACAAGTCCATGGCAGGATCTAATTTTATAGCAATCTCCTCTGAAACAAAAACAATAAAACCTAGATCAATTTTCAAGGCATTGCTAATCAAGAATATATTAAACAGGAAATAAACACTCAGTTTGTTTTTCCATATTTTGGGGGGAAAAGGCTTAGGCAAATACTAGAAAAAATGATTTACCATGACTCAAATTTTTCTTTATATAAAGCTGAATTGTTAGGTGGTAAAATTGATTTTACTTTTGACCATACCATTATTTACATGAATTGGGAAGAGGGAAGGAAACTATGTAGTCAAGTTGCCTATATGAATGTAGACAATGAGAATATAGAGTAGAGCATGAAAGGTTCCTGGCTACAGGGAGACCATGTAATATTACAATCTGAACTTCAAAGCTCCTGGTAGATAATCTCCATGGACTTCTACATAATGGTAGATACTCAAGAACTTTATACAATGTACTGTATTTTCACTTAGTCTATACATTTGTCATATAGCTTCAAATTGTTTTTATGGTATGTGTGTGTGTGTGTGTGTGTGTGTGTGTGTGTATGTGTGTGTATACACTCACCAAAGCATACATGTCAAAGTTGGAAGACAATTTTCAAAACTTTTTTTTTAATCTTTCTACCATCTTGGGTTCCAGGAACTGAATTTAGATCATTAGCTTTGTCAGCAAGAACCTATGGAGCCTTTCTGTCAGCCTCCATAGGCTTCAGATAACCTCTCAACTACTTGTAAATAATACAACTGAATTCTCTGGAAATAGTTGTTTTACAAATATTTGGAAAACATTGCCTAAATAAACCATCTCTATATTTTCACTACAGGTTCAATTTTCCAATGTGGTTTTTTGTTCTGTGTTTGGTTAGAGTTATGGGTAGGTATAGAAACAGTGGGTAAGTAGGATCAAGTGTACACTTTGTTAACTCCATTAACACCTAATGTTCTTCCGGATCTTATCTTAATTTTACAACCTAACCAGCGACTGAGGAAGCAGAGGGAAGAGAGGAAAAGAGGAGGAACAGAGAGAGATAATCAGTCCTTTCGTTCTTACTTAAGGATAAATATAAAATTTTGAACAGATCTTATATTTTTGGTTGTGGGCCTAACCTTTAATGGCTGAGCCATCTCTCCAGCCCAGAACAGAACAGATCTTGAAGATTCTGGAGATAGCACTTACTATTCCATGTGGGGCACACCTTTGACACTTACCTTGTTATGGCTGCAATGCCTCATGGCACCAGCAAAAGCCACTGAATAAGACCTAAGAAACTGAAGGATAGGGTTGTTGTTTGTTGTTTAAACCCTGGTACCATGTTTGTCCCTTTGAATTTCATGTGCTGCCTCAATAAAGGTGCACACTATTGTTCCCATCTGCACAGTGCCCACAAAGGTGGATCACAAACCCCCCTCACAAGGCCCTGAGATTTTGTAAAATCTGTTCATCCTCATTCTACACCTTTCTTCTTACATATTATGGTTGCACAAGCCAGCAAAGGAAGTTAGTTTTTCTCTAATCCTATATACTATTCTAAGAAAAGCCTAGAAATACTGACTCAAGCAATGGTTCATAACGGGAAAAGTTTGCTACATGAGGCAATACTTCCTTAGGAATAAAAAGACAGAATTAACATATGTTGAGTACTTCCTTGCATTGACTTTTAAAAAAGCCAAACCTGTCCTCAGATTTTTGTTTTTCCTGAAATTTTTTATTAGATATATTCTTTATTTACATTTCAAATGATTTCCCATTTCTGGGTTGCCCCCTCCCCAAAAGTACCATAAGTCCTCTCCCCTCCCCCTGTTCCCCAATTAAACCCCTCCAGCTTCTCTGTCCTGGTATTCCCCTACACTACTGTATCAAGTCTTTCCAGGACCAGGGGCCTCTCCTTCCTTCTTTTTGGGCATCATTTGTTATGTGAATTGTTTCTTGGGTATTCTGAGCTTCTGGGCTAATATCCATTTATCAGTGAGTGCATACCATGTGTGTTCTTTTGTGATAGGGTTACCTCACGTAGGATGATATTAATTTGGTCCCAGCTTGTTTCTTGGGACTATTTGCTTGGAAAACTGTCTCTGTGCCCTCTGGTTAGTCTGGCTAAAGGTTTATCTATCTTGTTGATTTTCCCAAAGAACCAGCTCCTGGTTTTGATGATTTTTTTGTATAGATTTCAGGTGTGCTGTTAAGCTGCTAGTATATGCGCACTCCTGCTTCATTTTGGAGGCACTCAGAGTTGAGTTTTCCTCTTAGCAATGCTTTTCTTGTGTGCCATAAATTTGGGTATGTTGTGCCTTCATTTTCATTAAATTCCAAAAAGTCTTTGATTTCTTTACTTATTTCTTCTTTGACCAAGTTATCAGTGAGTAGAGCATTGTTCAGCTTCCGTGTGTATGTGGACTTTCTGTTGTTTTTGTTGCTATTGAAGATTACCCTTAACTCCATAGTGATCTGATAGGAGGCATGGGATTATATCTGTTATAATCTTCTTATATCTTCTTATATCTGTTGAGGTCTGTTTTGTGACCAATTATATGGTCAATTTTAGAGAAGGTACCATGAGGTGCTGAGAAGAAGGTATATTCTTTTGATTTAGGATGAAATGTTTTATAGATTTCTATTAAATCCATTTGGTCCAAAACTTCTGTTAGTTTTACTGTGTCTCTGTTTAGTTTGTGTTTCCGTGATCTGTCCATTGAGGAGAATGGGGTGTTGAAGTCACCCACAATTATTGTGTGAGTTGCAATGTGTCTTTAATCTTTAGTAAAGTCTCTTTTACGAATGAGGGTACCCTTGTATTTGGAGCAAAGATGTTCAGAATTGAGAGTTCTTCTTGGTAGATTTTTCCTTTGATCAGTATAAAGTGTCCTTCCCTGTCTTTTTTGATGACTTCTGGTTGAAAGTCTATTTTATTGGATATCAGAATGGCTACTCCAGCTTGTTTCCTGGTACCATTTGCTTGGAAAACTGTTTTCTAGTCTTTTACTCTGAGGTAGTGTTTGTCTTTGACACTGAGATGCTTTTCCTGTATGCAGCAAAAATGTTGGGTCCTGTTTACTTATCCAGTCTGTTATTCTATGTCTTTTCATTGGTGAATTGAGACCATTGATGTTAAGAGATATTAAGGAATAGTGATTGCTGCTTCCTGCTATTTTTTGATGTAATTATTATACTTATGTAGTTATCTTCTTTTGGGTTTGTTGAAAGAAGATTGATTTCTTGCTTTTTCTAGTGTGTAATTTCCCTCCTTTTGTTTGTGTTTTCCACTCATTATCCTTTGAAGGGCTGGATTTGCGGAAAGATACTGTGTAAATTTGTTTTTGTCATGGAATACATTGGTCTCTCCATCTATGGTAATTGAGAGATTTGGTGGATATAGCAGTCTGGGTTGGCATTTGTGTTCCCTTCAGGTCTGTATGACATCTGCCTAGGCTCTTCTGTCTTTCATAGTCTCTGATGAGAAGTCTGGCATAATTCTGATAGGTCTACTTTTATATGTTACCTGACATTTTTCCCTTGCTGCTTTTAATATTCTTTCTTTTTTAGTGCATTTGGCATTTTAATTGTTATATGACTGGTGGAATTTCTTTTCTGGTCAAATCTATTTGAAGTTCTGTAGGCTTCTTGTATGTTCATGGGCATCTCTTTCTTTAGGCTAGGAAAGTTTTCTTCTATAACATTGTTGAAAACATTTACTGGCCCTTTAAGTTGGAAATCTTTACTCTCTTCTATACCTATAATCCTTAGGTTGGGTTTTCTCATTTTGTCATGGATTTCTTAGATATTTTGGGTCAGGAGCTTTTTTATTTTGCATTTTCTTTTACTATTGTGTCAATGCTTTCTATGGTGTCTTTTGCATCTGAGATTCTCTCTTTTATCTCTTATATTCTGTTATTCTTGGATCCATGATTCCTGACTTCTTTCTTAGGTTTTCTATGTCCAGAGTTGTTTCCCTTTGTGATTTCTTTATTGTTTCTACCTCCATTTTAAATCCTGGATGGGTTTTTTTTCAATTCCTTCACCTGTTTTGTTGTGTTTTCCTATAGTTCTTTAATGGCTTCTCCCTGTTTACTTGTTTTCTCCTGCATTTCTTTAAGGGAGTTATTTATATCCTTCTTGAAATCTCTATCAGCATCATGAGCTGTGATTTTAAATCCAGATCTTGCTTTTCTGGTGTGTCAGGGTATCCAGGACTTGCTGTTGAGGAAGAATTGGATTCAGATGGAGCCATATTGCTTTGATTTCTGTTAGTAACGTTCCTATGTTTGCCTTTTGCCATCTGGTTATCTCTGGTGTTAGTTGGTCATGCTGTCACTGGCTGATGCTTGTCCCTCCTGTGTGCCTACAAGCCTGTCTCAGCACCCCTGGGTGACCGGCTCTCCCCTGGCACAGAGTGCTGTGGGGCTGCCCAGCTCTTGGGTGCAGGTGGGGCCCAGGCAGACCAAATCCCAAGTGATGTCACACTCAGGTGTTTTCTGTGTTCCTGGTTGTAACAACCTGCTCAGTTGCAGGAGTAAAGATGGTGGCCTCACCTCTAACCATGGGACTCCCTGCAGAGCAGATGTCCCCTAGAAGGATAGGTGCACAGATGGCTGTGGCGCTGCCCAGCTCCTGGGTTCAGGTGGGTCCCTGGTGAACCGTGTCCCAAGTGATCTTACACTGGGGTGTTTCCTGCATACCTGGCTGCTTTCCTCAATTTTTGATTCCTATTTCTTCTTCAGAATTCACTAATATCAGGGGATGATTGATTTAAACAAAGACTTTTTGTTTCTCTGTTGATTAGATAAATAAACAGGTTTGGATAAACCCCAATATAAGGTTATATCCTAAGTCAATTTTATTCTATTGCAGGCCAAAATATAAGCAACATTCACTAATTATTGTATAACTCCAATTGGGTTCTCTACATCCATTCACTTATGACCTCATTCTCCAGTCATCATGTCTCTCAGACTTGTGAGGTCCTCAAGAAATTGGGAGCTGGAGAGTTGGCCCAGAAATTAAGAACACTGACTACTTTTCCAGAGGATCAGGTTTTGATACTTGCATTCATTCAACAGCTCACAATTATCTGTAAATCTAATCTCAAGGGATACGAACTTCTTTTTTATATCCTCTGAGGGTAGCAGAACCTAAAATGGTCCACAGACATACAGGCCAAACCTCCATACACATCAAATATTTTAAACAATGTAAGTCATGTGTAATTACAATATACATGATGTCTTAATCCTTTCCTTCTGACCTGGAAATAGAGCCAATTCTCAACAGATCTTAGACAGTCTGGAGAATTCTGCTCAAGTGAAGAATCCCTTCACAACTATCAACAGCTGTAGCTACAATACCCAAAGGCACTGGCAGAATCCCAAGGCAGGAGACCAGAGGAAACAAATAGTAGACCTTCTAATTGTTTGCTTATGTAACACAACTTGGTGCAAGTTAGAAATATTTGCCATTTTGCTGAAGAGTTTTAAAGAAAATGAATATTTTTTTTGAAAGATACATCAGAAATAAGCATGCTTCAATACTTAAAATACAAGCTGCCTCCCTGAAATACAAAAAATGCAGAGTTGAATTTTCTGGGTCATAGGTCATTGGTTCAATAAATAAATCACCATGCAGAATGCTTCATCCTCAGAGTCAGTGTCTTTTTTCCTCTGTTTTAGTTTGTGACCACTTATGTTACAATGACATTCCTTTCCTTATGTTTATCAGATATAGCATTCAGCATTATGAAGTTAGTGCACATTTATTATTTACTTTCTTACTGTTTTCAAGATTTTATTTTTAAAGTGTGTGTGCGATTGTGTATGTATGTGATTGTATATGTGTATGTGATTTGTGTGTGTGTGTGTGTGTGTGACTGTGTGTATTCCCGTATGCATGCACACACAGGCACAAGCTTGCCTTTGTGTGTGCAGTACACAAAGAGGTCAGTAGAGGGCATCAGACTTTCTGGAGATGGAGTTAAAGGCAGGTGTATGCCACCCAACATGCATGAATGTTGAGAACTGAAGTTGGATCATCAGCAAGAATAGCCTCACTCTAACAGCAGAGTCATCAACCAGCTCCTTATTTATTTATTGCTTTTATTCTTAATGATGTAGGCCTCATTAAACAGCCCATTCTATGGTGTTACAATTCTGTTCTTCAACATAGTTATGGCATCTGTCTCAGCACTTACGTGAACTGAGCAGTGGTACAACACTTATTATCAACTATAACAAATAAGCCTTTCATTGAAGTATAGTGGCTTTCAGTTCTTGATACAATTGGGGATTGGCTAGTAAACGATTTTTTTTAAAGTCTTATGTCTAAGCACCACCTCAGAAAACCTAATTTAAACAAATGGTCCGAAGTGAAGGGCAGTCATAAAAGTTACTGAAATTTCCTGTGGGCCTGAGAATTTACAATTAGAACTGATGCCCCCTCCCCTGCTCTGCTTCAGTATCCCTGAAAGGTATAAAGTATATTAGAATAACCCATGAATCCAGTTAAGCTAGACTTCTAATTTAGAACACTAAGGAACAGATTAAACTGTTTCAGGAAGCTTCTAGGTGTCGCCAAGGTCTCAGATCCATTGGCTACTTCGAGTATCTAGGGTGACAAGATTGTTCTAGTCCAAGTTAATTAAGGCACAGAAAAAGTAAACCTGCAAGGATATCACACTGTTGGAAGAGAAAGGACTACATGAAATCAACGTCAATACTGCATTAAAATTTTACAAAGAGAAAAGCATACCTGTATATTTCAGTTACATTCAGCTGTTAGAACCCCATCAATATGAAGACACTGAACATATCCTGTGGTGGAAGCTGGGTGTCCTTAGGCTGGTAGCAATGCTTGTGAAGAATGAAATCCTGTCACACCCAGTGACACTTGTCCCAGAAACTGAGCAAAAATGATAAGTGGGTAGCTGAAACTTGGTTGACATCCAGCCACTGAGTTAGAAGTTTCTTGTCTTCATATTACTGAGATGGTAGAATAGGGGAAAGAAAAACCTGCTGAGAACCAATCTGAAGACAATGTATTCTAACCCACCTATTCTAACCCACCTAGCCCCAAATGGCAAATGGTTAACTTAACTACCATCTGGTTTTAATCATTTATGTTTCTGTAGCCAAGAAACATTATTCTTTGTTTTGAATTTCATGAAAAAATGGTGAAATTTTCTTCTATCTAAAACAAATTCTGAACGGGCTAGAAATAAAACACCAGGTTATCTGTTTTCAAAGTAAGTTTTCACATTCATGCAAAAATTGGAAATAGTTTACCCTATTTTAAGGTTTTAAAATACAAGCAGGGCATGGTAGCACACATCTGTAATATCAGCATTGTGGAGGTAGAAACAGATGAGTTCGAGGCCATCATAAACTATATAATGAATATCAAGCTACTCAGGGCTACATAGTGAGGTCTGCCTAAGCAAAAATAATTAAAATTCAAATGACACAGAACTGGGTATTTTACGTGTAATTATATGTTCTTGCTAATTGCTGCTTAGCCATTGCATGGTCACTCACCTAGAAATCTAAGGTTATGGCAACATTATGAAGTGTGGTCTAATATGGGGAGTGCAGAATGTTAGATATGTGCCTCAAGGAGACTGTGCTACTGAGAGTCTTCCCTGGTGTGTGTGTGTGTGTGTGTGTGTGTGTGTGTGTGTGTGTGTGTACACATTGGTTGTGAAACAAGCTCTGTATTTATTCAAACATTCCTTTCATGTTTACCATAGACTCCAGACAATGGTTCTAATTGTTGGTGGATTGAAGCTTCTCAAATCATGAGCCAAACATACATAATCCCTTTTTCCTTTGTAAGTTAAGTTAATTTCAGAGATTTTGTTATAAACAAGAGCTCCCTAAAACAATCTCATATTGTTTTCTATTCCTGGTACTTGTGAAAAACCTTGATTATTAACAGAAACCTGATGCATATCAATCTATCTATACATAGATAGCTATAGTATAAATATGGATATGGAGATGGAGTAAGACATGGAGAAAGAGAGAGAGATGGGATAGATATAGTCTCCATATCTATCTGTCAGTCTATCTATATAGATACATTGTCCATATTTTCTTGAATATTAGTCTTTGTTCCACAACTCTATTTTTGAAATCTTATAAAGGAGCTTATTACAGTAACAAATTATTTTTAATGTAGAAAATGTTTATATCTGAGGAAAATAGGATGCAATCTTATTAATGGTCTTTTTAATGCAAAATGCAAATACTACTGCATAAAGATAAGTCATCTTGAGAGAATAGAACTAGTATGGTGCTTAGCTTGACTGGATTTGTAATCACCTAGGAGACACACTTCTTGGTGTTCCTGAGGAGCATTTCCAGGTATTTCCAACTAGGTTTAACTGAGAAGAGGAGATCTACCTTGAAGGTGGGTAGCATCATCATCTCATAGGCAAGTGTGCTGGGCTGAATCAAAAGAGAAGCTAAGGAGCAGCCTACTCATCCTGCTTCCCAGATCCTCAGCAGCTGCCTCACACTCCAGCTTTCGTGCATCCTCGCCATGATTGCTGTACCCTCCAGTCCATGAGTTCACATAAATCCTTCCTTTCTTAAATTGCTTTTGTCAGATTTCAGAGAAGCAAGAAAAGCAACCAATACAGCTGTGTTTAAATGACTGAATTTACTGAACATAGTCTTAGAAAACAGTTGATTTGATTTACAATGTTAGTAAAATATTCATTAAAATTCCATTTCCACTAAAAGCACATATTTATGGTGTTTTTTTTTTCTTGTTCAGATATTTTTGAAAATTTATCCTTCCTACCAACTTTTTTCTCTTTGTACATTTTTAGTTGATATTATAATATAATTCAGCACTCCTCCTTCCATTCCCTCCCTCCAAGCGTTCCCATTTGCCCTTCACTTCTCTTTCAAACTTAACAGCATCTTTTTTTCACTAATTGATATTGCATGTATATCTGTATATCCATATTATAGTTTAGATAATGTTATTTGTGTGTATATGTTTTCAGAGCTGCTCAGCTGGCAATGGAAAAGCAGTGTGTGTGCTCTTCCCTGGTGAAGAAGAATCCTTGTTCTCTTGTTCCTATGTTGTCTATAGATCTTTATGTTTTGTTGTGGTCTCATGGGCTTTTTCTCAGTCTGGTTTGCTATGTCCATTGCTGTTGTGCTTGTTCAGTTGGTGTAGTTTCTCATGTTACAAGGAGACAAAAACCTCACAGAAAACTTTCTGATCCTTTAGTTCTTAGCATCTTCCCACTTTCTGTTTTACAAGGTTCCCTGATCTTTAGGTGGGGAAGCATTTTGAGTATGCAGCCATTGGGACTGGGCTCCATAACTCTGCATTTTGATTTGTTTTACACACACAAACACACACACACACACCACATAAACACACAAACATATGTGTGTGTGTGTATATATATATACATATTAAATTTTCTTACTATTGTATACACATACATATATATATATTTATTTATTGCTATACACAGAGATGTATGTGTGTGTGTGTGTGTGTGAGATACATCAATGAAAGTCAGAACACAACTTGAGTAGCCCAGTTCTATAGTTATGCTTCGCAGATTCAGAAAACTGGGTTCATATCATCAGATTTGGCAGCAAGAACCTCCAGTTCCAAAGCCACTTCCTTATCACACTCCAATCCCATATCTTCTCAAATCATTCAATTCCATCTTTCTAATCACTAAATAACTTTCTTACTGCTTTGACGTATTCTGCAATTTCATATTTCAATGATTTTATATTTGCCTTGGGACAGTATTCTGTCCATTGACTGACAATATCATGTTGGCTTACCATTTGCTTGGTGCTGGTTCCCACAGCAGAAATCTCTGCCTTCAAATATGTCTTCATTCACAATAATGTGAAACATGTAGGATAAAGTATAGACAGAGCAGGGCAGGTGCATGCATGAACGGACAGACTGTGACAGCATCCACAAGGCTTGTACAAGCCCGAATCAGAAAATAATTCTATCATGGAGGAGAGGAAGTGGGCACATAGAACTTCTCCTAGTCTAGAATATTATTGGGAATTTATACATTAAGATGGGGAAAGTCAGTTTTTTTCAAAGGAGTGACACTAACTACATCAACCAGACTTTAGGGGAAACTACCTGCTCAGGAGAAGACAGCTCACAAGAACTGGACTTCATCTTTGTCTTCTTTAAAAATGAGAGGAAACCTGTTGTTGGGTGAATAGAGCAGTGAGAAGGATCTTTGTGGAATGGAAGGAGCGGAATGAATATGATCAAATATATTATAATATATGAAGTATTCTAAAATTAATATAAGTGTTAATTTAATAATATCTAAATAGTTTCTTTTCTTTGAACATACAAAATGTATTCTATTCACTCCAGATACTTTCAAGTAGGTCATGATGGACAGACAGTGAATTAGTTAATTTTTTTTTTATTCCTTCAATCAAATACCATGAACTAACAGAATTTGATTTAGCTTAGACTTCCAGAAAGTCCATAATGGCAGAAAGGGCATGGTGACAGAAGTTGGAATTTTAGAGATCACATCTTAACCACATGCAGGAAGCCAAGGGATGTAGGAAGCCTTCCCCTAATAATGTACTTCCTCTAGCAAGGCTGTACCTTGCTAACCTCCCCAGACATCACTACCAGCTGGAGAATGAGTGCTCAAAAATTAGAGGCTTTGGGAGATACTTTTCATTCAAACTATCACAATTTAAAGCCTTAAACACCTTCAATTACTTAGGGAAGACAAAGTGAAATAGAACAGCCAGAGCTAGAACAATGGATATATTTCTGTGAATGGACCTCATTGGAAAAGTAGCATCATACCTAATGACTTCCATGGACTCTAGGGTCTAAACACTCAGATTAACATTAATATCATAGTGTGACACAGACAAATGAATGAGAAATTAGATCTTTCAGAAGCACCTGATAGATGATAGCTAGATTTGATCATTACAGCAGGAAGATGAAAGTTGCTTTTACTATCCAAGATATTTATAATATAAATAGAAGACATAGAAATAATGTTTTTTTAAAATAGAGTTTATAAGTATAAACATTTAGACAGAAATACATGCCTCTAAAGTGGCATGGGACAAAAGACAAAGCTACATTTCTATATTTCATGGATCCATATTAAAAATTATGTGCACTAATCAATAAAGTGTGAAGGGGCTGATGAGCCAGACTGCATTTTTCTAGGACAGTAATTTTATTCTATGAATTATTTATAAGGAAAGTGAAGTAGAAACAAAAGAAATATGAAAGCATAAGGCTTACCTTATCAGTCATAATCTTTCAAACATCAGCAATGAAGTTATAATCATCTACCACATGCTGGGCCATCAAGGAGTAATGTAACAATGTGTCATGTAAAAAGTGTATCATAATATGTAAAATAAATTAATCCCTGCTGAGTTACTAAG
Source organism: Tokudaia tokunoshimensis (assembly GCA_036184795.1). Lineage (NCBI taxonomy): Eukaryota > Metazoa > Chordata > Mammalia > Rodentia > Muridae > Tokudaia > Tokudaia tokunoshimensis. The sequence continues at coordinate 124,374,382 of BTHU01000002.1, read as the reverse complement.
TATCTGCTGTGAATTTTTCCTAATCCCCACTTCTTCTCCTCAGAGCAAATTAAAACAAACAAATGAAATGGGTAAAACTATATTTGTAGACTAGTAAGGGCATCTTCTACATGTGATCTCTCTGGTATGCTAGATGGTATGAGCAGCAAGGGAGTTAAAAAAACAAAGCAAACAATGCCTCTTTCTACATGCATGGAAAATGAAGGTCAATGATCTGGGAGCCTAGCACTGAGTAACAGTTAGTTGGTACTATCAAAATAGGAATCGTTGCTTCATAGCAAACCTACTTTTCTTCTATTCCCCATGTCTGTAATGGTTGACCTTCACTAACAGTCTGTTTGGCTTGAAGATCACAGAGGAGACTGAAAATATACCTCTTTAGGCATGTCTATGAGGATAGGTTCATGGAGCATTAACTGGAATGGCAAGATCCAGGCTGATTCTGAAAGGTACCAGTTAGTTGGCTGAAGTTTCCCAGATGAAATAGAAGGGGGTGTGGTGGTAAGGGAAAAGAGCACCCAAATGTAGGTATCTCTTTTCTCTGTTTTCTGGCCTACTATGATCTACTATAACTTTATTTCTCCCCTTCCATGATTGAATGAACTACTTAAAATAAGTCAAATAAGTCAAAAGTACTGAGATTTGTGTTTGTTGGACATTTTTAAAATCAAGACATTTCATTTCTTTTAATTAAAATTTAATTATATAGAAATAAAATATAATAAAATAAAAATCTAATTATATCACTCCTCCTTCCCCTTTTCCCTCCAACACCTTCTATATATTCCTCACTCCCTCTCAAATAGATGGTTATGTTTACTTTGCTTATGTTTCACACACCTGTGACACACACACACACACACACACATATCTAAATACCACCTTCTGATTCCAGTGTGTGTGTGTGTGTGTGTGTGTGTGTGTGTGTGTGTGTGTGTGTGTGTAAGTAATTTCAGGGATGATCACCTTGGATCAGATAACCAGTTAGGTTCATCTTTGGGAGAGGCTAATTTTCTCTTTCTGGGGAGTATGTAGTTGCTTGTAGGTATTTGTTTAATTCAGGGACAGAACCCATGATATTGCCCCTCTCTATATTAGTATCTGTATTGATATTGTCTTGCTCAGGTCATTTTTAGGAAACTATATTGTTGACACTACATGGCTGTAACTTCCTTTTATTTCTAGTAGATGAAATCTTAAAGAGATTTGTTGATCCTCTGACCGTTTTGAATATTATTCCTTCTCTTCCATGATGCTACCTAAACTTTAAGTTCTGAAGTTGTGTTGTAGATGTATCTATTGGAGTTAGGCTTCATGAGATTAATACAAAATATAAAGTAATACGTATCATATATAAATTTAAAAAAAACATAAAATAATGTGATTAATTAAGGTTTACCTTCCGTTCTCTGTCTCCTTTTATATTGATCTTGTTCTGCCCTCCTTAATTACAGAAACTTTGCCCTTCTCTTTTTTCCATTTTGTATCAGCTAAGGAAAGTTAATTACACTTTCACAGAGCCAATACAAAAAAGTATTTTAGTAAGAAGCAATAACATGAACAACTGACTCAGACTTCGGTTCATGCTGAATATCTCTATTAGCTTAAGCAGGTGTTATTAATGTTATAAAATAATTATATAACCCCAATTTTGTACAGTGACTAGAGAAATAGTCATAGATATTAAGAACTAATATTTGTTGGATACTTGCTATATAATGTGCTACTTTATAAAGGTTTTCTGTACATTAACTCACCGACTTATGCAGGCATTTTAAAACGTTATTATTATTATTGTTATTATTATTATCAATTTATACAGAAGGACAACAAGATGCAGTGAGGTTAAGCAGATAACCTAATCATACTGTCAGACAACACCATTTGTAATTTTTAAAATATAAAACCCAACCTGGATATAGCCACAACAACAACAAAAAGATGCTGTTCTGTGTTTTGTTCTTGGGAGTGATTTGAAAAACTGCAATAAAAGCAAACAAACAAACAAACGCCTATGTCAAGTATAAGAACATTAAATACTGTCTCTGTATGAATGTGTCAAGACTCCATAAGAAGGACTCTCAGTCTCAAAGAATAATATATAGAACAGACTGTAGACTAAGATCTCCTGTTCTCAGTTTTAAGATCTTAAGACTTGCAAACAGCTCACAATTCTTTCTTTGATCTTTGAATTCTCACAGTGGGACCAAGGATTATTAACTCACAGTTGCCTATTGTTTTTGGTATATTGATCTAGCCTGTGAACCAGAGACTCACCAGCCCCACGTGGCAGGATTTTATCTTGAGGAAGTAGAATAAAGGTCATTTCCTTCTAATGTCCTTTTTTGTGTGCTGTGTTATTTTTTTTTTTCCAATTTAAGGTAGCTTGGGAAATCCCCCTCTGTCTAACAGAAACACCTTTGTGTTGTATATAGTGTTTCTGGGGATTAGTATGCTTCTCTTCACATGAGGAAAATCTTCACAAGAATTTATTCTAGCAGTGGAACACTGAGTTGGCAGGATAAGCATTAGTTAAGAAAGAGAGGGTAGATACTTTTTAAATTATTGAAGTGCAATTGGCACATAACATTTCTATCATTTCCAGGGAAAGACTGCTGAAGAATTCATCATTTGTAGATTTATTTCCTTACAAAACTTGTCTCCTTTTAACTTGTCTTCATGAAAATTTCAGTGATTCAATTCTCATAAAAACCCATCATTGATGCTAGTTATAATGACAGTGAGAGTGTTTGCAAAATCATCCTGTGCTAGAGAAAGCTTCATCAAACACATGTGAACAAAAACATAAGCACTGTGTCCCCACCCTGTCACTGTATTAAGGCTTTAGATTCTTGGAAGGCCATGGGTAACACTTCCAGTACTACATCTTAAAAATCATAGGAAATGGGTAGGGATAAAACTCCATTGGTAGGACACTTGCCTACTATCCACAAAGCTCTGAATTTTGATCCCAAACACCACATAAACTGGCCATAGTAGTTCATGTCTGAAATCCCAGCTCTTGGGAGGCAAGCATATTTTAGATTAAATTAGTACTTGGTCACAAAAATTCAAGGCCAACCTAGGCCACATGAGACCTTGTCTTAATAAATAAAATATAAGAATGATTCCACCTTTTACCAGAAAGTACTGAGACTTTCTGGAATAGTGAAAGTGGCCTTTATTCTTTTTTTCAATATTAAAACTTGTCATGAGGGACCAGTATTCCTGGTTCATAGGCTAGATCTATATGCCAAAAATAATAGGCAAATGTGAGTTAATAGTTCTTGGTCCTATTGTGAGAATTCAAAGATCAAGAATGTGGACTAGACTTTCTGGAGAATAGTGATTGAATTACTTGACACATTATCTAGCTTTCTGGACCCACTTCTTCATACATTGTAATGAAACCACTTACCTTGACTACTGACCAGACTCCACTTGAATTTAGTTTGAGGTGCTATTTTCACTTAGGCAGGCTTTTATAATTATTGAAACAGTACATACAAAAATCAGGGAAGGGCATCTTACTAGCAAAAGCATTCTGTTCTTAGCAGAGAATTAAGATGGCTTCAAGAACAGACTTCATAGGAGACACACAGGTAGATGGATAAAGTATAGTCAAATCAAGTGCATAAGATGAACAACCATAAGACCACTATGATGGTTTCTATATCCTGGACCCAGTGAGTGGAATTATTAGTAGGTGTGGACTTATTGGAGTAAGTAAGTCCTTGTTGGAGGAAGTGTTTCACTGTGGCTTTGAGACCCTCCACCTAGCCAGATAGGAGCTAGCCTGCTTCTGGCTTCTTTTGAGTGAAGATGTGGAAGTCTCAGCTCCTCCGGCACCATGCCTGCCTGGGTGATGCCATGCTCCCTCCTTGATGATAATGGATTGAACCTCTGATCCTGTAAGCCAGCCCCAATTAAATATTGTTCTTATAAGGGTTGTCTTAGTCGTGGTGTCTATTCACAGCAATAAAACCCTAACTAAGACAACCACCCAGGACAAGTTCTGTATCTTATAATTCACCTGAACTAACTAACTAACAAAAACACTTTAAGATGGGGTTCATATTCAATAGAGAAGAAAGGACAAAAGAAGCATCTCTTCTAAGGATTATGATGATGTATACATTTAAAATTTAATTATGAAATAGCCCCCAAAAAACTTTCTGGAAGGCAAAGAAATAGACTGAAAATTATTGAAACAAAACCAACACTACTCAGCCACATGGATAGGAAAAAGAAACACATGTAAAAAGAGTCTTTGTAGACACATCTATAATCGTTTCTCCTAAGTATTATTGTATCTCTCTTGTTATAAAACAAAGGTGTTATGTGACTTTATCTAAAATGTATAACTGTCTTTGTAAACACCCAGAAGGATATTCTCAGGGAATTTATTCCTGGATATAGATGTGGGTTTTCTGTCTACCATTTCCTCTGTTTCTACCTTCAAAACAAATCTTACAAAAGAATCTTCTTGGAGTCAGTAATATAAATTTGTGCAGCAGGAGCCTATCATCTGCTTCCTATTGCTTTGGAAGAAAATCTATACTCTTCAATGGGCCTATGACGTCCTTGCCATTTCTAATCATGGTTCATATAACTTTCCAAATATTAAATAATTTTCTATTATCTTTGATTATTTGATCATGTTATTTAAAAAAGACTTCTCATGAAAATTTTCTTTGATTAATATTATTTTAACAAACGTCTTTTCTTCTGACTAAATGTCTCCAACCCTTTCCTGCATGAATGTGCATACCCTAGCATATGTGCACCTTGAATGCACATAAACATTTCCATAGCATCTATATATTAGGTACTTCTCTATCTCTATTTGCAGTTTGGCTAAAACAAATCAAGGGAGACATAATTGATCAGGGTTCCTGACCTCAAAATAGTGAGTCCATGGTTGTATTGTTTATACACTTAATCAAAAATAATTATGAACATGTGGCAGAACAGAGAGGTTCACTTCATGGTAGAGCAGAATCAGAGCTTGGGAGACAAAGGGGTGTCACAAACAAAAAACCAAGGATTCAGTCTCCCAGATTACTTCCTTCAGTGTGATTCACACTCCTAATATTTTCATCACTTCCTAAGACAGGACCCCCAGCAGGGGCCCGAGACTCTAATATATATAAACCATAATAGTCCTGTTGACCAGGGTCAATTAATTACTTTCGTTCTGCCTTTTCCTATTTGACTTCCTCTGCAGCCTGTGGTACCAAAGAAAACCTTAGTCTGATCTCCTGCACCCTTCTGTTGCTGACACCTGCTTTAGCTTCAGGTGAATAATATGTTTCATAGATTTACTCAATAAATATCTGTTGAGTCAAAGAAGAACTCACTATTCCACAGAGGCTTAGAAAGTAATATTCATTATGAATATTTAAAATAATTCTTTGTCTTAGATGGGAGATTGCTTTGGGGTTAAGCATAGTGATTCAAGAGAAATTAAACTACAATTGCATAGTAATCTCTCCCCTACCCTTGTTAACCAGATTCCTAGCTAACAAAGGAGAATTAGATGAAGAATGTAATACATGTCTTAGCTTCATTTTTTGTTGCTATGATAAAATACCCTGACAACGTTTTATAGTTCCCTAAAGGTGGGAAAGACATGATAGCAGATAGCAAAAGATAGTGGGAAGAACAGGAAACTGATATATCATTTTGTACTCATAGGTAAGGAAGCAGAGAGTGAACCAGAAAAGAGGCTGAGCTATAAAACCTCAAGGCCCACCCTCAACTGCCTATTTCTTCCAATGAAGCGTCACTCCTAAAGGATTTGTGACCTTCACCAATGGTATGTCTTGCTGGTAGCTAAGGTTTCAAATATATAAGTCCATGAACGATATTTCACATACAAAACACAACATCCTCAAATAGTTAATTTTTCTCACTACTCATTTAACCTACCACTATTAGGGTTAGCTCATAATCTTCCTCTCCTTAGGGTAGCCTGTCTGTACAGATATCTTATATTTTTTATTGTGTAGCTGGATTAGCTTTCATAATAAAGACCATAATCAGTGTTCATGATGAGTTGCCAGAGACGAGTGGTCCACTGCATGGTTGTGCAGGCAAGCATTTAACTTAAGACTTCTGTGCTCCATCTCATTAGAATCTTCACAGATCTTATTAGCCTCTTCAATTCCTCCTTCTTGGGATCTTCAAACTGATCAGTACTAGAGAAACTGTCTGTCAGACATCTTTTATATGTATTTTGAAGTTTATACATTCAGGATGCAGCTCATTAATTGATAATGTAACATGGGCACAGAGCAGCCTTGCCTTTGATATAAGTCCAGCTAATACTTTCTCTTTGTAGCCCTGCTAAAAAGAATACAAATTATCAGAAGTTTGCTTGCTAAGTGAGCTCTGGAATCTGAACAAAGAGATTTATGCTAATATTGAAGGGCGTCAGGCTCTGATGGTTATGTTGTCCCCTTTACACAACAGGGCTATAAATAAGTCAACAATAAAATCTATCATCCAGACCAAGGTATCCTTGAGAGCTGAGGAGAACACAATTACAATTGCATGTGCAGAGTAAGCATTAGGGTTATCTCCAATAATTTAGGACAGAGTTAGTAGAGGTATTGAAATGGCAGGTGGACAGAAGTACCAGATGTTTCCTAAAGCATGTTCACATGATCCAAAGGACCAGTCAAACTCAGACTCACTCTCTGATGCTCAGTCTTTCTTTCTTCTTTCCTTTCATCTTTCTTTCTTTCTTTCTTTCTTTCTTTCTTTCTTTCTTTCTTTCTTTCTTTCTTTCTTTCTTTCTTTCTTTCTTTCCTTCCTTCCTTCCTTCCTTCCTTCGTTCCTTCCTTCCTTTGTTCCTTCCTTTCTTTATCTTTTTTTCTTCCTTTCTTTTTTTTTATTTCATGAAGAGCATTATTTTGTTTTGAAACAAGATTTCTTGTAGCCTAGATTGGCCTCAAAATTGCTACACAGCCAAAGTTGACCTTGAACTTCTAGTCATATTGTCTCTACCAATAGCTTGAATTACTGGTGCACACTATCATGCACAGTTTGTATGATGCTGTGACTGCAACTAGGACTTTGTGCATTCTAAGCAAGCACTCTAACAAGTAAGCTGTGGCCGGGCAGTGATGGCGCACGCCTTTAATCCCAGCACTTGGGAGGCAGAGGCAGGCGGATTTCTGAGTTCGAGGTCAGCCTGGTCTACAGAGTGAGTTTCGGGACAGTCAGGAATACACAGAGAAACCCTGTCTCGAAAAACCAAAAAAAAAAAAAAAATACAAAAAACCAAGTAAGCTGTGTCTTCTCGCATCTATGACTATATCTGTGGTGCCATGGACATAGTTTAACATACCCTCACATGTCAGAAGAGGCAAAATAATCTTTCTCAGGAATCCTTTTAAGGAAATGAATTCCACTACTGGGCAGAGAACTCAGGATCTAATACCATCTAAAGACTCAATCTCTTTTTAATTGCACTTTATGTGTGTGGGGAGGTGGGCAGGGGATATGTGCCTTGGTGTACCAGTGGAGTCAGAGGACAACTTCCAGCAATTAGTTCTCTCTTTCACCATATGGATCCTAGGGTTAAAACTCTGGTCATCAGGCTTAGGAGCAAGTACTTTTACCCACAAAGCCATCTCTCTCACGCCAGTCAGATCACTTAATGTTTTTGTATACAGATTAGTTTCACATATACCAGTTTAGAAAACAGCACAAACACTCAGAAAACATAATTGTAAAGCATTGAATAAATCAATAGATAACAAGGTGACAGGCAAAGTATTCACTGAGTGAGTGCATCAATTGATGGACTCTGGTTTTCTTGCTAAAACCCAAAAGAACATAGACTTATATTAGGTAAAATTAATTCTCTAAAACTTATCAAATTAAAGTTTTTGAAAATGTTATTATACAGAAAATTCCAGCATTATTATAGATAAAGCATATTATTTGTTTCATGCATGGCTAAAACCAGATATTTGAGTTTGGTTATCATTTCCCTAGTTTCTTTGTATAAAACTGAAGTGAACTATTGCAATAAGCAAACCCTCACATGTCAGAAGCATGATGAATGCTTATGTTAGAGCTGTGATAACTTAATGTGAGTATTTCATTTAAGTGGGGTTCCTTTGGTCAATGACTCAGGGCTCCTGGTCCCCTTTCATTGGTGGCTCTGCCTTTTTGAGGATTGGTCATCATTACCAAGAGACAATTCAGGAGAACAATAAATAAGAGAACTCTGTGACCAGGTTGGAAAGGGAGCACTTCAACCCTGCTACCCTGTCAATTCTGGCTTTGACACATCTACACCACATGCTAATGTGGTCTGAGAATATTGTGTGCCTCTATCCAAGAAGCAGCTGGTGTGGAGAGAGCTTGGCAGTCTCTGCCTTAGGATACAAATGTAATACACTGCCCTGCTACTATACTACACCACTCCAAAGGTGAGGAGATCTACACAACTGAAAATGTGCATTTCTCTTTACTCATGGTCTTCCTGTATTTTGAGAATATAAAAATAATAGATATGTCAAAATGAGCCCAAATGACACATAGTAAGCATGATCTTAACAACCTTGAACCTTTCTAGTAAAACAAAACAAAACAAAACAAAGAAAAACCCAAAAAACAAAACAAAACAAAAAAAGCTAATCCAGGCTCCCCTCTCTATTTTTAACAGAATATTTGGGGTTTTCATTATGACAACCCAGTTATTTCTAAAAATGAGTTACACTTCCACAGGGCACTGCTAAAATGCACAGAGGCATTTTAATTGCCTATGAATATTCAAAACCTCATTATGTTGCAGTTTATAATTATCAAATTCCCTTGACAAAAATGTGAAGCCCACAATGAAAGTAAGGTAATCCATTTAAAAATGTTGATATCCACATTGAATCATTTGACTGTAATTCTTGACTATCGAATCTGTATCATAACAATTCCCTTTGGAGAGAGGCTGAGATTGTATACTTTTTTCCCCTTCAAAGTGCAGCCTGCTGACTGTGTGTATTTCTTTCGTATGGCATGATACATTTCACACAAGATGGTCTGTGCATTAAGCTGATACAAAACTCAAATTGAAACTTGGAATGGAGATTAAGATTTGCACACACTATAAAGCAAAAGCAAAATCTGGAAATCTCTTCTCTGCTTTTGAAAGAATTAGGGGAATGTAGTTGTTATGCAAACTCAGTTGTCATTCTAAGACCTGGATAACTAAAAAGAGTCTATGGAAAGTTAGTGTCTTGTAAATAGATAAACATTTTTTTGTTTGGTCATCAGAAGACATTCAGAAGAAACTTAAAAAAGAAAACATTTATCATTCAAGTAGTCTCCAGATTCAGGCAGGTTTTACTTAGAAGTCTCCAGATCAGTTGATATCTTCTATAAATATTTATACAATTCCTTCCATGTACCAGAACCTTTACCAAGAGGAGGGTATATAGCTCTGAATAAGTAAAAATAATATTCTTTAGTTACTCATAAACTATAGGCATCTGCATATTACTACATCTATGTCTCCTTTACTTTAACTACCTGTGTCTTCTTTCATCTTTCTTAATTATATTTTAAAAGACATCATGATTTAAGGGTTAGATAGGCAGCTCAGTGGATAAAGTGTTTGCCCAGTGAGCTTAGGGGCTTGACTTTGGATCCCCTGAACACATGTAAAAGGTGGAAATAATAGTGTATCTATCATCATTCTATGTGTATCTATCAACACCTATCATCTAATGACAATGGAGACTTGGAGGCAGAGATAGGAGAAATGCAGGATGCTTGAAGGGCAGCTAACCTGGCATATACAGAAAGGAATAAAAAAGAACTCACCTCAAACAGGAAGGAAGGTGAGGACCAACACTTGAGGCCATCTTCTGACTGTCAGTACGTGGAATGGTGGTGCATATCTACATTTACACATATGTAAACACACTTATACACATACACACAGACACACATACATCATTTGGCATGTATTAGGTGAGATTTTAACTGTGTGCTAGGGATTGCATAATGATATTATCATGCTGCTGATAGCACATTAAGTAGAAAGATAGGATTATCTACAAATATAGTACAGTGAAATAATGAAGGGCATTTGTTTGTTACATTGCTTAGAGAATCAAGAAAAGCATTACTGAGACATGGATTTTGACTGGAGTAATGAAAGGTAACTTTAAATTACCCAGCTAAGTAACAGGGTCTGAAAGAAGTTGTACAGAGTTAAAAGAATGAAGAAGGCCAGAGGAAAATGAGGGCTATTTATGGAAGTGAGAGCTTAGGCCTTGTTAGAACATAAATATTGCAGATAAACCCCTGTCCAGAGCACATGGATGGATAGAGGGTTGGCATGGGTTACCTTTCAATATAGGAAGGGGGAATGAAATTCAGAAGTTACATCCACAAAATGATGGCTGTGAGCTCTTAAGCTCAGCGCTTGCAATACTTTGCAGGTCAGGAAAATCAAAATCATGGAGGCTCTAGGACTACACTGTGTTTATCCATAGCAGAGGGTAGGATAAGAAGACATCCAGAAATACATATAAGCTCGATCTTTCTCAATTCCAAAACCCTTAAATCTGAACATTTGATTAGTGTTTAACTTGGGAAAGAGAGAGATTCAGTTTCATCTTGTATTTTTTGGCAGCATCTTCCTTTTTTATACCATTACCATCAAGAAACAATGATATTGAATTTCAAGCAAATACTTCTGTGTCTTAATTCATAAATATATAGTCAAATGACCATCTTGGAAGATATAGTGTATAGTGAATTTAAATAGACAAGAAAGACTTAGCAACCCGGACTGCATTTTAAGGCATGAAGGAAACCCCAAGGTCCCCATGGCATAAATTTCAAAGGCCATACTTACATATTGCATTGGTATAAAACTAAAAATTGATAACAAGGTTTAATCATAGGCTAACTACCTAGGAACTTCATGACACTCTTAGAATTATTTAGGTCTTAATTTTAACTAAAAGAAAGAAGAGTGCCATGAGAGCATTTGGATAGTTAAACATGAAAACTAGTGATATAATATGGTAAGAAGCATAGATTTTAAACTTTGGGCAAAATGCCCCAGACCTGGATACAAGTTCACACATAGACAGTAGCCCTGACGACTATTCAAGATTGCTTCTGAGGTCCTGATGAGTGACCATCAATTATTCTCATATGCTTAAAGTTAAAATCCTGAACATTGTATGATCACATTAAATATTTAACATTTCTATTGACAGAAAGAAGATTAGGATAATAAAGACTAATCTCAAAGGGAAAATGGTACTTTTTTTCTACAATGAAATTTTATAACTGGATAAAATGGAACATGCTAGTAGACAAAGAACATAGAACTTCAGCAGGATTTTAGAAGAAAAGCATGGCACAGAGCCAAGCCAAGGCCTTGTGTCAAACATTGGCAAAAGAAGACATGTAGCACTGCACCATCACAAGAGGTTATCCCTGACAACAGAGGTCATCCTCTGACAGTCACACACTTGCTATAAAAATAATAACTAATACTAATAAGTATTAATAAATAAAAAGATACACATTAGAGCCTGATGCCACCTTTTGCCAATAGGAATTTGTGCACTGTCAATAGGACAAAATGGCAACCCACAGTTTGGGCAAAGATCATTACCACATCTTTGATACATCTGAAGAGGACTATTATCTAAAATATACAAAGAATTCAAGAAATTAGACTCCAGAGAACAAAATAACCCTATTAAAAATAGGGTACAAAACTAAACAGAGAATTCTCTAATGAGGAATCTTGCATGAAGCGAGAGGGGGTTGAATGGGAAACAGGGGGAGGGAAGAGGGCTTATGGGACTTTCGGGAGGGAGGAACTGGGAAAGGGGAAATCTTTGGGAATATAAATAAAAAATATAGAAAATAAAAAAAAAGGAAAAAAAAAGAAATGTTCAACAGCTTCAGTCATCAGGGAAATGCAAATAAAAACAACCCTGAGAATCCGCCTCACACCAGTCAGAATGGCTAAGATCAAAAACTCAGGTAACAGCAGATGCTGGTGAGGATTTGAAGAAAGAGGAACCCATTGCTGGTGGAACTGCAAGCTGGTAAAACCACTTTGGAAATCAATCAGGCAGTTCTTGAGAAAATTGGAAATAGTTCTACCTGAAGAACCTGCTATACCATTACTGGGTATATATCCAAAAAATGTTCCACCATATTATATTAGCACATGCTCCACTATGTTTATAGCAGCCCTATTTATAATAGCCAGAAGCTGGATACAACCCACATGTCCCTCAACAGAAGAATGGATACAGAACATGTGATGCATTTATATAATGGAGTACTACTCAGCTATTTAAAAAATATGACTTCATAAAATTCACAGGCAAATGGATAGAACCAGAAAATATCCTGAGTGAGGTAACCCAGACACACACACACACACACACACACACACACACACACACACAATTGCACAATGGCAGGTACTCACTGATAAATGGATATTAGGCCAAAAGCTGGGAATACCCATGATACATCTTACAGACCATATGAAGTTCAAAAAGAAGGAAGACCAGAGTGTGGATGCCTCAGTCCTACTTAGAAGGGGGGACAAAGTAATCTTGGGAGGTAGAGGGTGTGAGGGACTTGGGAGGAAGAGAGGAGGGAGAGAGGGAAAAGAGGGGGGCAGGATCGAGTGTGGACTGAGATGGGAGAGATGTACACAGGGTCAGGAAATTGAACAGAGCTGTGTAGCAATGGGGGATGGGGGACTGGGTGTAGCCAACCGAAAGTTCTAGATGTCAAGAAAGTAAGAGAGTTCCAGGACCCAGTGGGGATGCCATTAGCTGAAGTACCCAACAAAAGAGAGAACCTGTAGAGACCATATCCAGAGGGTAGGCACGGCCCCCAGTTCAAGGATGGGGCCACCCACCCTTCTCAGAATTTTAACCCAGAAATATCTCCTGTCTAAAGAAAAAAACAGGGACAAAGAATGGAACAGAGACTGAAGGAAAGGCCAGCCAGAGACTGCCCCACCTGAGTATCCATCCATATGCAGCCACTAAACCCAGACACTATTGCTGATGCCAAGAAGAGATTGCTGACAGGAGCCTAATATGGAAGTTTCCTGAGAGGATTGTCCAGAGCCTTACTGGTTCAGATGGGGATGCTTGCAGCCAACCATCGGACTGAGCATGACGATTCCAAAGGAGGAGTTAGGGGAAGGACTGATGGAGCTGAAGGGATTTGCAACCCCATAGGAAGACAACAATATCAACCAATCAGAACCCCCAGAGCTCCCAGGGACTAAACCACCAACCAAAGAATATACATGGAGGGACCTATGGCTCCAGCTGTATATATAGCAGAGGATGGCCTTGTCTGGCCTCAAAGGGAAGGGAGGCCCTTGGTCCTGTGGTGGCTTGATGCCCCATTATAGGAGAATGCTATGAAGGTGGGGTGGGAGTGGGTGGGTGATTGGATATGGGAGCACCCTAGTGGAGCCAGGGGGTGGGATGGGGGATTTTCGGAGAGGAAACCAGTGAGGAGCATAACATTTGAAAGGTAAATAAACAAAATAACCAATAAAATTTTTTTCAAAAAGAATAAAGGAAAAAAATGGAATTTGAGCTAATATTGAACACTCACTGTGTTGGAAGGCTAAGTTCTAAATGCTTGGTGCATATGTGTAAATTTGATAAAAGTTTATAGCCCAGACTGTATTTTCATTCTCATATTATAAATGGTAAAATTAAGATCTGTGATGTCTGTGTAATTGTTCTTGGCACTAGAATTTGCAGAAAATGACAGATAGTTGATGTATTTCCAATTTAGATGAAAGAGCAGAATAGAATTCTCATATACACCTTGAGCATAAATTGGTACAGATTTCCTAGAGTGCAATTTGACAGCATGAGTAAAAAGCTTTAAAGTCTCTGAAATCTTTAAATTGTCTATCTCTATGGTACTGCACAGAAAGAGTTTGAGGATGGTCCAGGTTTGTTCTCTTGGATGTGATGAACAGAAATGGTTTCATGAGTCAGTATTTGATTGAAATAATTCAGTTATATACAGCAAAGTATAACCAAAAGCTAGGACACTATATAGGCATTTCAAAAACATCCATATAAATGATATATAATAAGATGGAGAAACGGCTATGATACAATGTAATGATAAAACCAGGATTGAAAATGATAATCATGAAAACACTGAGATTTTTATGACTCTAGCGAATACATTTCACATCCACACAGAGATGTTCACATATGCACAGGAATAAAGGAAGATCACTCAAAATCATAATAGAGACATAGTGAGTCACTTGAGGTGTACTTTACTCTGTAGAATTTGTACAGTGAGAATATTAATCTTTTAATTACCAAGTGGGGATTAATTTCTGAAGTGCACATTTTATAATTCTTAGATGGGAAACAGAGACAGGTGGAATCAACATTGTCACAAAATGACAGCTGTTATCAAACACTAGGTCTCACTTTAAGTTAATGAGAAAATCTCCCTCCCTAGCAGATGTGTAAACAGGATCTTGATTAATGGATTTGCTTACTGCTCTTCTTTGCTACCCACATTAACCTCTGTTTGTTCTTTAATTATGACATGCCCTTATGAGAAAAGCCTGCTCAATGTATTGTTTCTGGATGTTAAAAGAATAGGACAGTTTTCTTCCTGCCAGGTGGGGTCTGGGGTAAAGATCCCATCTAATGATACTTTCCAAATTTCTATTGGTTAGCTATGAACTCTCCTGGAAAGGCCCAAAGTACATCATACCTAGGGAAAACAATGCCCGTTTTGGTAAGTTATAGATAAAATTTTCTGCTGTACACAATGTAGGAAACTGTACGGACTGCAGGTTTTGTTTTGAGCTAGACTCTGTGGCATCTATGTCTTAGTCTCACACCTGCATGCTGAATTCATTCTTTCTGAATTTTGTCAGAACTGATGGCTTGTTGAAGCATCAGGAACAATAGCACTTCTTATAATTGTATCCCACCTAAAAAGTTGATCTACATGTTCACTTTAAGTAGTTCAGGCATCATAGAAATCTCTGCATGTCACTTCCTCAGATTTAACCAAAGGCAGTCAGAAAATATTTGGAAAAAATATGGTATTTGTATTGAACATGAACATATTTTAGCAGCTCATTATCACCTAAAATATATAGGAAGAAGATTGTTGTTTATATGGCATTTCTATTGTATTAGCTATAACATCATCTAGAAATTATTTAAGTTTACAGAAAGATGTTTGTCGACAAACATGACAGGATTTCAACTAACCACAGACTTCTATTTCCCTGGGGGTGGTGAGTCATGTAGCAAAGGAATTTCCTCATAGATATAGAGCAAGCAATCGCACTAAAATCAGGGACTAGACAAGGCTGCCTACTCTCCCTACCTATTCAGTATAGTACTCAAAGTCCTAGACAGAGCAATTAGACAACAAAAGGGGATCAAAGTGATACAAATTGGAAAGGGAGAAGTCAAAATATCACTATTTTCAGATAATATGATAGTATACTTAAGTGACCCCAAAAATTCCACAAGAGAAGTCCTAAACCTGATAAACAACTTCAGCAAAGTGACTGGATATAAAATTAACTAAACAAATCAGTAGCCTTCCTCTACTCAAAGGACAAACTGGTTGAGAAAGAAATTAGGGAAACAATAACCTTCACAATAGTCACAAATAATATAAAATACCTTGGTGTGACTCTAACCAAGCAAGTGAAAGATCTGTATGACAAGAACTTCAAGTCTCGGAAGAAAGAAATCGAAGATCTCAGAAGATGGAAAGATTTCCCATGCTCATGGATTGGCAGGATTAATACGGTAAAAATGGCCATCTTGCCAAAAACAATCTTCAGATTCAATGCAATTACCATCAAAATTCCAACTCAATTCTAATTTTATTTCTATGTAAGCATTTACAACCCATAGGTCCACATTAGAATAATGCAGTGATGGTTGCAAACTTTGGTAAAAAACGGTATAGTGAAGAACTGTGAATGTTCAGGGAGTCCATTCCAGGCATGGAAATTTACAGAGTTCACTTATTGATTTCAGCTTGATATCAAGGTTGAGACTCCCTCATAGTCTTCTTCCCTAGAACAAGACACCTTAGGGTCATGGCTCAGCAAAATGACACAAGTCAAAACATATTAATAGTTGTCACACTTTCATGTGTACACCAATTCTGAACAGCTCAAGAGCAAACCATTTCTCACTTGCTTTCTCTGACACAGCAAACTGATGGCATGTTTGAGATGTAACCTGAGGTGGGCCCATGAGTTATTGGTTTCTTCCATTGTTTTCCATAGCATCATTAAGAGATACAAGAAGCAAGCACCATGCCTGACAGCCTGTAGGAGCACAGTTTTATTAAAGTCCCTTTTTCCACACACTCTAAGCCCTTACTTAACCAATCCAATGCATGCATCTAATCCCTAAGTCTAACTCAAAATAAAGCTCAAAGGACTGTGTATTTTTCAGGGCTGACCATTTGACTTTGAACAACCAATTGGTGTGCTAGTCCTAAAAACATACATACAAGTAATACTTTACTTGTATTATAATTCAGGTTATATTTAGGAATAAATGTATATACAAATACATTCTTGCATGCAATCACAGTAAAAGACAGGCCATGAATTTGAAGGAGAGCAAGACCTGGGAGAAATCAGAGGGCTTGGAAAGAGGAAGGGAAAGAAAGTCATTAAATTAGAATGTCAAAAATAAACAAACAATTTAAAAAGCAGGCTTTTGTTGGAATTCATTTTGGAATTTATTTTATTTGGTTGCTTTCATCTTGCTGAATGGTGCATGACTTAGGGGTCATAGAGATAAACTAGAATATTTCCAAATAAATCCTAACTCAAACATCATCAGACCTGTGTAAACACTCACATAATTATACCATTATGAATTCTTTCATACACTTTATATAATGTGGAAAACACAGTTTTCGTATAGGATCATCTTCCATATTAAACAATACTAACCATTGCCTACATCAGTTGATTTTGCTGGTCACACCAGAGCACAGTCTGTGTGTTGACAGCAGTGAATTGGCATCATGGCAGTGACCCATTTTCTGCATTGACTTCTCAGCTAAACATGCTGCTTTTATATTCAGCAAATAGATACTTACTTAATATATCACTTTCTAAAAATTTTAAGTGCTATGCAATTTCTGAAGAAATGAAACATCTTTGAACTGGTATAATATCCCTTTCATAATCTGAACCCCTTCATTAGTTATTTTTCAATGTTATCATTTTATTTCTTGCTTTGGATTAAGGAAAGTTATTTCAAGATACAAATGAAAGGGGAGTAATTATGGCTGTACTTCTGTTTGTATTTTATTAAAACAGATATATTTTGAAAATAAGCACTGAAAAATGCACCCAGAGCCTAAATTTACGTAGGGAAAATAGAATAAAATAAATTAGGTTGTGAGCAGAAAAGAAATTACTGTATTGTGCCTTTTCTTACCTCAACCCTTATTGCTTGGTTTTCATGGGCTTGTAATTCCTATGGAAAATTCAAAATCCATTAGCTGCAGCTGAAAGAGGAATAAAAGGCAAAGGGACTGTGGATATACAGAAGGTCAAAGAAATAAAAAGACACAAAGACCCCTTTCCAAGATGTCACAATTTGCAGATTCCCATTCTTTTGTGACCTTACACTGAACCTACTGCGACCTTTTAAATTGAGACACAAATGACTGAAGTGATTTTACAACTCTGTGGAAATAAAACATGAGGAGCAAAGAGGACATATCCCCAGCTTAATCCAGAGCAGAGAAGTTTCCATCAAGGCTTTATGCATTCCGAATTTATTATTTCCAAGTCCTTCTTAGGAAATCACCCTGATGCCTTATGGAGGCCTTGGAAGGGAAGGAAACTCATCCAGAGGAACAACACAAGTTTTCAATCCTACTCTTCCTTCCCAGACAGTCTTCTTGTGCTGTTTGATATACACAATGCTTTCCAATAGCCAGTCCTGATATGTTAGGAGTGTCCTGTTACTGTTACAGCAAAACTAAGATTATCTTCTTATAAGGAAGGACAGGTGGCTTGTTTTGATATAGATCCACATCATTTGCTGCCGGTGCTATGGGCTTAGAATAGCACATCATGGTGGGAGCACACAACCCACGAGGCTATGTTTACATGTGAGGAGCAGGTCCCAACTCTTTAAAGTTCTACTGCCCCCTAGTAGTGCCACAGACTGAGATCAAGTCTTTAATTCAAAGTCCTGGGGAGACACTAAGAGTCAAGCTTGGCAAGTGGTCTTTGCCTTTAATAATAGACTTTATGTGACATCTTAGACATGGTTCATGTTTTGATAAAATATCTGACAAAGAAAAATTCAGGAAGGAAAGTCTTTCTTCTCTCTCTCTCTCTCTCTCTCTCTCTCTCTCTCTCTCTCTCTCTCTCCCTCCCTCCCTCCATCCCTCTTTCTTTCTTTCTTTCTTTCTTTCTTTCTTTCTTTCTTTCTTTCTTTCTTTCTTTCTTTCTTTCTTTCTTTCTTTCTGACTCATGTTTAAGGTTTGAAATTGATCAGGGCAAAGAAGGCAAGATACTGAGTTAGCTGGCCACATTTATCCTCTAGTCAAGAAAGAAAGCTGAACCGTGATGCCCATATTTTCTACTTTTCCTCATTTTATTCATTTTACCACTCTAGCCCTTGGAATGGTGTCACCTCCACTCAGTGTGTGTCTGCCTTTTCCTTAGGAAACAATACCACAAACATATTCGGAAGTGTGTCTTCTCGAACGGTATGTACTGGCTTATAAGTGGATATGAGCCATAAAGCACAGGATAACGATGATACTATCCACAGATCCAAAGAAGCTAAGTAACAAGGAAAGCCCAAGGAAAGATGCTTGAATCTCACTCCAAAGGAGAACTAAAATACATTGATAGTGGATGGAGAAAGGGAACTGGGTGGGGTAGGGGATAGGGAGGGAAACTGTGAGAGATAGAGGGCTGGGAGAGAGAAGGGAAATCAGTAGGGGTACACTACTGGAATAAGCTGGAGACCTCTGAGAGGGGAGGCTCCTGGGAGGAAAGGAGAGTAATCCTAGTTGAGACTCCTAGCAGCAGGGAATATGGAGCCTGAAGTGGCCACCTCTGGTAGCCATGTAGTACTTCCAGTGGAGGAAGGGCACACTAACACATCCACAAAATCTTCAACCCCAAATTTGTCTTGACTACAAAATGTGAAGAGATAAAGATGGATTGGGAGATCAGCCAACCAATAGCAAGATCAACTTGAGATTTATCCCTTAGGAAAGATCCAATAACTGACACTATTAACAACACTCTGGTATGTCTGCAGACAGGAACCTAGCACAACTGTCATCTGAGTGTATTCGTCCAGCAACTGATGAAAATAGATGCAGAGACCCACAGTCAAACTTTAGGCAGAGCTCAGGTAGTCTTGAGGAAGTCAGGGGTAAGAATTGAGGGAGTCAGAGGGGTCAAGGACACCACTAGAAGAATAACAGAACCTATTAGCCTAGGCCCATGGGTGCTGACAGAGACTGAGCTACCAACCAAAGAGCATTCATGGACTATAACTAAGCCACCTATGCATATATAGCAGATATGTAGGTTAGTTTTCATGTGGGTCCCCCAATAATTGGATCAGAGGCTATCTCTAGAAATTCTCTTTTTTTTTTTTTTTTTGTTTTTGGTTTTTCGAGACAGGGTTTCTCTGTGTAGCCCTGGCTGTCCTGGAACTCACTTTGTAGACCAGGCTGGCCTCGAACTCAGAAATCCTCCTGCCTCTGCCTCCCTAGTGCTGGGATTAAAGGCGTGCACCACCACCGCCCGGCTCAGAGGCTATCTCTTACTCAGACATTGTTGTTGGCCTTTGTATCCCTTTCCCCTAACTGGGCTACCTTATTTGTTCTCAGTGGAAGATAATACTTTTAGCCCTAATGAGACTTGATATGCGAGGGCAGGTTGGTACCTAGGCGTGGGGGTCCTGTCCTTCTCTCAGGAGAAGGAAAAGGAAGAATGGGAAAGAGGGTAGGAGGATGGGAATGGGAGGAGAGGAGAGAGGGGAACTGTGATTGAGATGTAAAGAGAATAAATAAATTGATTAATGAAAAATAAAAATAGTGAAAATTGTGTCTCCTACATGAATGATGCGAATTACCCATTGCATATGCCAATGGTGGTAAGAAATGAATAATTGTCTCAATCTCTCAGTTATTTATGGAGAGATTGAGACTTGATAATGGCTCAAAACAACCATTTTAATTATAGCAGATTAACAAGCAATTGGCACAAAAATACAAAGCACTATTCAACCTTTTATAATTATTGAATTTTCATATATATTTTACATGGTACAGGATAATATTATCAAACTAATTTTTATTGGAAGCCTAGATTTGAGAATCTTAGTTGAGGTGACTTATTCAAAGTCATACAGTCATTAGATTCTTACCAAAGGATGACGCATTGAATTGGTGGATGGGAAAAGAATAACAGGAAAGGCTGGTAGAACAGGGAGGGAGACAGAGCAAGGAAAGAGCAACACATGGGAAGGAAGTAGATGATAAGTCTGGTAGCTTTAGGTCAGGGAAGCTCTCCATGGTAGAGTATTTGTCTAGAGAACTCAAGGCCTTGAGTTGGTCTGTTCCTGGTTAAGAAGAAGAAAGATCCTTATGAAATCTTTAGCAGTAAGTCGTTACTTTACTGCATTCCCATTAGACTTTACTGAATTATTTTGGACATTCCCCTTATAATTCATGGCAGCATGGAGATACATGCGGATGAAAGAAAGTGAACATAATGTATATTTAAGGTGAAAGTGAATAGTATGTATATTTAAGAGCTTGAATCCACTCAGTGCTTTGCGCTATTCTCATGTCAATGTAGAACTCTTTTCCCTCTCCTTTCCTTCCCCTCTTTTTAAATGATAGTTTTGCTTTACTATTTTGACAGTATGTCCACACCCTTTTAAAGAATCCTTCAATTTAAAATGAACTTTGAACAACAATAAGTAAGGATGAGATTTTGTTGAATACACATTTTATGCTAGCTTACATGTATGTCAAGTTTAGAGAACAGAAATGCTAAGGCTTTTTATTTGTTTGTTTGTTTGTTTGTTTGTTTGTTTTATCTGCATGGGTGCTCTGCCTCAGTTCTCACAATTATCGTTTTCAGCAAGTGATGGGATATTATTTCTTACTTTTCAGATGGTAATTCTGAGGTTTAATGTTAAGAGATTTGCTAGAAGGGCTTCTAATTCTAGAGACAGGATAACCTCCAGTAAAGTGTGAATTCTGGTTTGTAAAAGTTAAAGATTTCTTGAAAACACATGGACTCTTAGTTCAGTCTCTCCAGCTAAAATTGCCCATGTTACCTGCATTTATAATGAATCTCCTTCCAAAATGTCTAGGTCCTCAATTTTATCCCTAAGATCATAGGAAAATTATTATACTTCTATTAAGCTGTATAACACATTTACATATTCACAGATACTTATCTCTTTGAACATATACAGGAGTACATACATATCTATATACTATATTCTATAGAAGTATGTCTGTTTACATAGAAATATGAAATATATTAACATAGAGTATAAAATGTATATATGAAAGGAAAACTTATATATATACATTCTTTCTCTATGACCTCTCACTGACAGAATGCTCTGTCTTCTATTGTGCCCTTTCTCTCAGGAATCACTACAAAGTCAAGTCTACAGCTCACCACAGCCTGAAAAATTGAAGTCTCAGCTCAAAACTTGACTCCTGCAATTTGTGAAGGCTGAAGCTGGTTTGCACATGCCAAGCCATCAGCCAGGAAGAAAGAAAGCATAGGAAATACTGAGGTAGCTCTCCAAAGTACAGTGTGCCTGTTAGCAGCCAGCACGCAAGCATGTAGAAACTAGAGGCCTGAGCACAAGAAGTCACCAAAGCTGCACCTGGAAATGAATGCAAATTTGAAAAGGCAAGAATAGCCATGATTTTCTCTGTCGTATATAAAAGAAATTAAGAAAATATGTAATAAGTAATCATTCCATGCATGAGCTATCTTGAGTTGTTCTCTGCAAATGAAATAATTATGCTAGTTCATTGTTAACTATCACTGTAGGAGGTTTTGGTGCAAATAGAATTTTACATGTATAGAATAGTCAGTAATGATCACATTGAAACTTTGTTTCATAATTCCAAAGATAAGAGATGTCTTAGAATGCATTAATTTGCATACTGTGTGCCGCTCAAGCTCTTAAGGGTTTAAGACATTGATGAAGAAGATAGATGTTTCCATTACGATCGGTGGAATTCCGGGACTACCACAGACAACCTATGCTGCTGTATACTTCCTTAAAGTTCCCATGATTCATGTTCACAGTTGCTGTAGACTTAGGTACTACACGGAAAGCTTCAGTTCTACAAACATAAGAAACCAACTCCGGTTAGTTTCCTAAAGCAGGGAGTGAGAATCCACAATGCAGTCAACCTTGACTATAGTCTCTGATAGTCCGAGTAGAGCATCCACCTAAGCCATGCCTGAACCCCTTACCAAAGGATCTCTGCAATGCTTGATACATGTTGATTTATACCACCGAGCTTGTGACCCTTTGATACACAGCAGTGAAAAACTAATACCACTCTTTGCAGGGATGAGTGATGACAGGCAAGCATCATCAGCATCATTGGGATCCTCCCTCTCCTTTGCAATCTACTACCTCTTCATGCTTGAGATTGCCTTTCTTTTCCTCTATAAGAAAGGTGTCAGCAGCAAGGTGAACAGAGGAGGGAAACAATAAAGGAAGAGGAAGACATATGTGAGCTCATCAAAGCATATGCTAGACAAAGGAAATGGAGCTGTAACCTCATTTTCCCTTGGCTGATGAGCTATGTGCACGATGATCAATAACATGAGCCTTGAAGCCATCAGCTGAAGAAATGCAAAACCTAGGGGGATCAGATAAGGCCATCAGAAACACCAGTCCCCAACAGGAATGAGTTCCCAAGTAAATTAAATGACCACCTTTCAAGACAGTTTATAGCAGAAAACGGACATTGCAGGTAGAATCCCCCAGGCAAAGGGGAACTCGGGCAACAGAAAGAACACTTCCAATGTCTTGGGAAAGAGGTTCAGTGATGACACACACTTTCACACAGGGACGTAATTGGCTCTAAGTGTAAGAAGCAATTTTTACTTGGAGTGTTGAAAGTTTCTTTTCTCACTGCAATTGCACTTTTATCTTGGAAGCTCCCACAATGCAGACTTCAGCTGCCTTTGCATGGAGATTTTCATTAAAACACACATGCTGCATGCAGTATTTTGATCTTGGAGCTGCTTCATATGTTAATAGTCTTGCTTTCTATTTGCAGATTTGGCATCTCTCTTATTTGGTGGGCGTGATGGATAAAAAAAAAAGAAAGAAAGAAATAGAAAGAAGTGTGAGTAGTGGGAGGACAGAATGCCCTTCAGTGAACAAAGCCGACTCTTTCTAAATAGGCTATTATCTGCTCACTCAGCCATGGTCAGCAATCCTATGTATATACAAGAGTTATAGTTGACTTCTGGGAGAATAATCCCATATCAAAAAACTCACTTGGCTTTTTTTTCCATACAAAAATTTGCAGACTTCTCAGGAGGAGATTGTGAACTCCTTTGTATTTAAGCTCTTTGTGACAGAAACACACAACACCTAAACAAAAAGGGGATTGAAAGTATTGCTGGAATGATCATTAGGTAGCTAATCTCTGATCCTCAGACCTCTGTGAAATCAGGCCTACATTGAGTGGGTATATGCTGTCTCCCATTCTTTTTTGGGCACTGATAAGAACATCTTCAAAAACAATACAATTCAGAAAAACTTTAGCCATTCCACATCAATCTTGAAACAAGTACAGTTAATAAAAATGCATAATGTCGAAAATCACTAAAATTATGAAGAATATATGCTCATGTGTATGTTTAATTTTAAGACTGAATTGAAAGTCCAATCTAAGACAGAGAGAGAGAGAGAGAGGCGAAGACGGAGACTGAGAGAGAAAGATCAAATAGAGGTGAATCAAATAGATGTGGTTAACTTAAAGAATGAATAAATTGGTTGTTTCGTGATTTTTGCCTTTCTGGATATCATGGTCAGCTGAAATGGAGACGTAAATGAGGAACACTGATAACTGTCTCTGATAAATGTTATAGTGATTTTTTTTAAAAAATAGCTAACATATGGACAATTTATTTGTCTGTTGATTTTGTCTACTTAAAAGTAATCCTGAGTTACAAGTTAGGAAATCTGCTTTTCCTTTATTCTAATCCAATACATACAACGCATAATTATAAAAAGAAAGGAATTGATTTGTCCAAAGCTAATACTCTAAATGTTAGAACTATCTATAAATAGAACCTTGAAAATGTTCCTTAGAGAATAGATTGTGTAGTATTTATGAGGACAAGTGTGAAGATAAGGCACGACATCTGTCAGTAGCAAGTCTGAAGCAATCATCGCCATGTTGCAATGCAACCTTTTAGGGAAATTCCTTTAGTCACTCTCTATATGTGTTTTACTAGTAAAACAGAGAGAGTATGATTTCACATAAAGATGCATTAAAGTGCTGAAATAAAGTGTGATTACTGTTTAGTGCTGCTGTCAGTATAGTTACAACTGGTGAATATGGTCATTGGCATAATAGTTTATTAACATAAAACTGTACTGCAATCCTTATTTGGTAGTGAGAGCAAGTACAACAAATATAATACAGTATACAATAAGATGAAATATGGTGGGATGCATGGCAAGAAAACCCTGGTCTTAATTAACACTTGTTATACTGATTTTCCTAACAAGAAATGAAAAATAAGAGTAAATCATTTTCAAAATAAAATAAATAGTACTACAGTTCATTGTGAGCTCCCTATGTGAGTGCTGGAAACTGAACACAGCTCTTACACAAGAGTAGCGCATAGTCTTATCTACTAGACTATCCATTCAGCTCCAGATTTGTGTTTTTAAGGAAAAACATTAATTACACTAGAATTTTCCATCATCATCATCATTTTATTTTATTAATTTATTTTATTGGTTATTTTACTTATTTACATTTCAAATGTTATCCCCCTTTCCAGTTTCCTCTCTGCAAACCCCCTACCCCATTCTCCTCCTCCTGCTTCTATGAGGGTTCTCCCCCACCCACCTACTGACTTGACACCCCCCTCATCACCCTGGCATTCCCCTATGCTGGGGCATCCTCTGCTACATATGCAGCCGGAGCCATTGATCATTCCATGTGTATTCTTTGGTGGTTTAGTCCCTGGGAGCTCTGGGGGTCTGGTTGGTTGATATTGTTGTTCTTCCTATTGGGATGCAAACCTCTTCAGCAGCTTCAATCCTTCCCCTAACTCCTCCACTGGGAACTCTGTGCTCAGTCCAATGGTTGGCTGCGAGCATCTGCATTTGTATTGCGCTGACTCTGCCAGATGCCCTAGAACTCAAACAATTATAGTAACTGTCAAATTCAACCCAGTATCAAATACTGTACTTACTGACTTTAAAAAAATTCTATTTAACTATATTTTAAAGGCATAAAAAACATACTCTACCCACTCCTGTGCACTTCTTTCTCATCCTCCTTTCCATTTAACCTTTCCCATATTAGTTCCGATTCCTCTTCCTACCATCTCCATTAAGATCTTGTACTGAATCATTTTAGACTTATGGTGGCTTTAAGAAAGGACCCAAAGAGATTGCAAATCATTTCCCAAAATAATGCCTTATTAACTATAGCATACTCTCAAATCAGGAAATTGAAAGTGTAGGTATCTGATCTCTCTCTCTCTCTCTCTCTCTCTCTCTCTCTCTCTCTCTCTCTCTCTCTCTCTCTCTCATTCTCTCTGAGTAAAAAGAATAACTAAAGAAAAAAAGGCCACAATTTTGGGAGGGAGTTAGGTGGTCATACATGAAAAGGGGTGCAGGGAGGAAAAGGAAGGTGGTAAATGCTGTTATTTTTCAATAAAAAATGATAATTGTATGTTAAAATGTTCAAAAGTAATTTTTCTCACTACAATTTTTTTTATTTAAAGACTCATCTCAACATTGTCTGCTACAGGCTAGATGTTAATATAAGAAAATAATCCTTACATTTTGGTAATGTGTTTGACATTTACAAAAACACTATTCATCACCTGTAACTGTACTGATATTTATTAAAATTTGTATTATTGCTGCAATTATTTTATATTACTTTGGGCACAAAGTATTGCCTGTGTGCTAATTGTAACCTGCTGCTTGTTTTATAGATATAATTTTTGGAACACTAAACAAAAGCTTAAAAATATGGCGTTCTTGTATTGAGAGGGGCTCATGGAATCATATGCCAAAGTTAATGTACAAAGTTAATGCTTGCTGTGCAAGAAAGAAATATTTGATCATTGGTGTAGCCTCTGATAAGAGTTCCATGGTCCTATATGAAATCCTAGTAAAACACAGGGTCTCCCCCTTCACATGCATACATACACAAATGCTCTTTTTCAACACACCGTTTCTCACACACACATTCACAAACACTTGTGGACATACACACATACTCTCTGTCTCTTTCACACACATACACACACACACACACACACACACACACACACACATACTCACATACAGTTACACATTCAACAAGACATCAAAGTGAGAGGGGAATACTTGGAAGAGGAGGGAGATCAGGAGGTGTGTGAAAGGGGACAAGAGATGATGATAGGAGTGAACACGATCACACATTACATGAATGAATAGAATATATTTAAACAATTATGCATAATTAATATATCCTAATTAAAAGGCATCACTGAAAGGCTTACAAAAGCAACTGGGATACAGCACAGAATGGAGAGCATGGTGCACTGTGAACCTGCCTTCAATGAACTGACTGGACTCCTTTTGCCAGTCAGGTGGACCAGTCAGAGAACTGCATATGAAACACTCATTTAACGAGTTTTAAAGAATATGAACTTTTTGCCTTCAGCCATAGAACTGTGAATTTCTTGGACAACGTGGCTTTATAAAGTGCAGATTTCAAGATTTCCTAATGAACTAACTTCCTTTTGAGGTCCTCTGTCCTAGTGCTAACATGAAGTTCTCCTTTTATTTATTTGGCCTTTGTTACTGCATCTTTAGATGCTTTCCAATTTAGAAATATAACAACAGCAAAACAAATTGGTACTATGAAGTTATTCAAATGTTTAAAAGTTATGTTTTCAAGTCACCTATGTCAATATAAAATGTAGAAGGTCTTAGATGCTCTCTGTCTCAGGTTATCTGTAGAATTGCTGCTAATGTAATTATGCAACTGCTAATAATTATAATCTCAGTTATTTAGCTGAAAGCCATACAAATTTTATAAGGCAATAAATCTTATTAAATGCTCCCTGGAGTATCAGTTGATTCATTAACTTGTAATAAATGCTTTTAAAATGCAAATTAAATAATAGCTAGAAACACCTCAGTTAAATGCCACCAGGATATCTATTATCCACTTTTATGAGAAATCTGAGTTCCACTTTCATCTTAAAATGTAGGTTTGTGAACATACAGCCCATAAGACATTTACTACAGTAGGAAGGGGTGTGGGAATTATGGGTACAGAAAGGCAGTATTAGTAAACTAAATCTTAGCTGAGATCAATCAGTGTTAAGTCTTTTAGTCTGAGTTTGTTTTTCATAAGTAACTCTGCACAATCATCCTAAAAAGCTACCTGAAAATACACCAGTCATATCTTGTTGAATTTCACTGGTGAGATATTATCCCGGTGGTTTGTTTAAAGGTACTTAATTATTGGCTTTTAGAAATGACTATGATTAAGAGCACATACTGCTCTTGCAGAGGACTCAAGTTATATTCTCTACACCTGTATGGTTGTATGGTGGCTCATAAATGCCTATCCCTCTTATATCAGGAGATGTAGTGCCCCAATTTGGACCCCTTAGGTGCTTGCACTCATGGGGTACACATAAACCACATAAACTCAGCCACACATACATTAAAGTAATGTACAATCAAATGCCCTTGTTTTTATATTTTTTTCAAAATACAAAACTATATTTTCAGCCTCATTTCAATTTTATAAATACACATCTCTATAAAAATTAACCCATGTATAAATATCAATGGTGTTTATGTCTTGATGGTGTAAAAAACACTTATTGTTTTTATAACCAAGCTAAGAGAAATTGTAAATATTCAGAAACACACACACACACACACACACACACACACACACATCTTATTTTAATTCCCGTTTGAATATTTAAGGGAAAGTAAAGCATCTGTTCTGAATCTGGCATATTTCATTTTTTTGTGTATTATTCGTAATGGTTGCACAAATTTAAATCACCATAGAAATGAATAGAGTTATCCTTTCCCCAAGCTACTCATCAGTAGTTATTGTCACATTCTTACAAGTGTAAATTGGAATTTAAATGTCATTTTCTGTTGTATTTCTCTGATGGCTAAGGATTTTGAGTACTTTGTAAAGAATTTATTGTTCATATGAATTTCTTCTCTTAAAAAAAACTGTATATTCAGTTAAATTGCCCATATCTTGATAAAATATTTGATGTTCAATTTTTATAGTTCTTTATGTATCCTAGATATTAAAGTCTCATGTATGTGGCTAAGACTTTTTCCCTTATATAGTCTATCCCTTCAGTCTGATGATTGTTTTTTTTTTTGCTGGACAGGAACATTTTGACTTCATGTAATATCATATTTTAAATTTTAGAGCTGTTTCTTTTACTTTTGGAGATCTTTACAGAAAACACTTGCTTATACCTATATCTTTAAATGTCAAGCTTTAGGAGTTTCAAAAGTTCAGGTATTATTATTAAAAGTACATGATCCATTTTGAATTGTTTTTTTATAACTTGGAGGGGTAGACATTGATCTATTTTTTTTTCCTCTATGTGCGAGCATATAGTTTTTTCTATTATCATTTCTCAAAGGGGCTCTCTTTTTTCCCCAAGTATGTGTTTTGACACCTTTGTTAAAAATTACGTGTCTATAGCTGTGTGGATTTATTTGTGATACATCACTTCTATAAGGTTGATGTCTATGTCTATTTTGGGAGCAGAACCATGATATTTTTGTTACTATAGCTCTGGAATATGATTTAAAATAGCATTGTGATATTTTCCAATTTTCTTTTCTGTTAAGGCTTGCTTTGACAATCGAGATTTTTGTGCTTCCATACAAATATTATTATTAACTATACTTCTGTTAATGTAATTTCTATTTCTCTAGGTTTTAGAGATACTTCAAGTCATAAGTATTTTTAAAAATTACTAAAAAGAGGTCTTCAATGGTCATGTCTTAAACTTTGAAGTTCTCAATAAAAGCAACAGTATACTAATTATGTTCTTAAACACATACACACATATTTTTACATATATATTTTAGATATTTATGTATATGTACTTATGTATGTATGTATGTGTGTATGTATAATGAAATCATTGCTTTAAGAACTGATAATAAGAGCTGGAGAGATAAGTCAATGATTAAGAGCAACATGTTCTGTTTGCAAAACTTATGGGACAGCTCACAATCACCTAAAACTCCAGTTCCAAGGACTCTGATTGTCTCTTCTGGCCTCTGTGGGCACTATGAATTCATGAGGTGTTCATACATAGTTGTAGACAAATTTTCATACACATGAAATTAAAATAAACAATTTTAATAATTGAATAAAAACCAAACCTCGTATTTTCTATTTCACTTGTATCAAAATGTGCTTTATTAGCTCAAAGTCATTTGGTTATCCAAAAAATTAATTGCCTTGTATTTGATATTAAATTTGGTCACCATTTCCTAAATGGTGATAGGAATCTAAAGGTGTAGGGCTGTATTTACAGGCTAATTGATTTCATGTTATTCACTATGGAATTATACAGCATCCTTTTTTCAGCATTAATTAAAATCTTTAGCAAATTTAAGTATCAGATGCAAGGATAGTGGTAATCTAAACCAATAACTTCAAGTTATATGGTATTTTATTATAATTTATAACTTAGAATAGTGGATTTTCAGTGATTCGCTATAAACTTCTTATGTGGTCAGGCCCATGAATAGCAGCTTGTACCTTTAGTGTTTAATATCTAAGATTAAGGCTGATCTAAGTATTCCCTGTATCATATGAAATGGTCCTCACCACAACTACTTCTCCACTTGTAAAGAGAAGTTTCATTGAGCAGGAATGAGAGATGTGCTAATCTAATGTGCCTGAAGAGAAGAACCTGGGCAGGTTAATAACACATACATTTAGCAGAATGTCAGTGCAAATTTTTTCCCCTTAAGACATTAGGACATAGGATCTAGCCAGCCTGGATTGTTTTGCCTAGTTAACAGTACCAGATGTGAGATCTATCTTGTGAGGGAAAGGTTTTAAAGCCAATCAAAAAGTCATAAAAACCGTTCTAGCTTTTAAAGTACCAGAAAGTTTCATCTAGAATGCTGGAAGAGACAATCAGCGATCTTCCTCATTTGTGGCCCCTTTGAACTCTAATAGTGACTTTACAGGCAAAATGAGCCTGCTAGTTTTAGTAAAATAGTGACACAGCTGTTTTGAACTTTGAATCCTTAGCCACAGTAAGGAATACATTCTTGGTAATAGAATCACAATAAAATAACCTATGACTTGGGAAGCCATAGACCTAGTGGAGACCACATACTAATTTTTTGGCTGAGTTGATATGATGCCAATGTGTCTCCTAAATATGTTGATGTTCATAGAGAAATGCTGTTTTCCTCCTTAATAAGAGATGCTTCTGGTTTTAGTGAATGACACTGAGTGCAGAGACTCAAAGTTGTTTAAGATGCTTAGGATAAAGGATGATCTAGTCCTTAGCACTAAGCAGAACATTTGTAAAGCTCCCACTAAGTCTCAGAGATTACTATGAAAGAAAAAGCAAGAAGAATGCAAAACCTGGAAGATATGAAGAAGCAATGTGAAATGGTATTCTCCAGCCTGACAACTGCCATTGATAATGTGTTCACTCACCAGTGGAACTATCAGCACTATTACTTTCCAAAACTGTACTAGTTCACAGTCAATCCTGGATTGGGGCGTGGGGAAACGGGTCTTACAGTGCTTTAACCAAGAAATGACGATTTCTGGGCAGAGAGGCAGTCATTTCCTCTGTGGTGTGTCAAACAGTGAGGCAACCAGGTTTCAGTGGACAGTTATAACTCCATGGCTACAAAACGATCCTATGTAATATCAGAGGGTAACAAATGAAACACACACACACAAACACACACACACACGCGCACACACACACACACAAACCATGAATGTGGAAAAGAGACCTGTATGAGATTGAGAGTAAAACAGAATGTATGTGTACATGTACAAAATTGACAAAAAGAAATTTAATGGAGAGAGAGGGTTAGTTGAAGATGAATTATGAGCACTCTCATGGAATATTAACTTTTTCAATGTTAACAACTGACAATAGGGTTTAGGAGAGAAATTAACTCCACAAAGGGTTAGGTTTCATGCTTCATGTTTGGAAAACGTATTCAAAATATGGATTAATGCTAACATGCTGCTGTTTTCCAACCTAATGCAAAGATGATGGCCAGGTAAGAATCAATGCAAGCAGGGACACATTTTTACAATTTTCTATTTTATTCCAAATCACTGGTTAGGTCTGCTTGGAAAACAGGGTCATTATGAACCATCAGAGAACCCAGCTATTGGTAACAGACATTTTCAGGGTCAGAGCTGATGGAACAATGTTCCTGTGCTTTTAAACAGCTGCTGTTGTCTGGGAACCTACAGGTGAATTAAAAACCACAAGGTACTGTGTTGTGGGTTGCTCTGGTGCTGTTTGTATTTTGTTGTTAATTCTGCTTCCTCAATAGGGGCTTCCCTGGAAGAGGAGGAGATCGCATACTCAGGTCAACTCATTGAACCTTCACTCCATTCTAACTGATCAAATAAAGGCTAGAGCCTGTGATTGGGCAATGGAAGGGAAAGGTGGGACTGGAGGTCTCAGAGCAGGGAGGAAGGAGAAAAGAGAGAGAGAGAGAGAAAGAGAGAGAGAGAGAGAGAGAGAGAGAGAGAGAGAGAGAGAGAGAGAGAGAGAGAGAGAGAGAGGAAAAGGTAGAAGAAAAGATAGAGCAGAACCATGTATCCTGGAAAAATTGCAAGTATCAAAGGGTCTCATAGTTGGGGAATAACTTAGGATAATGATAGATCTGCTCAATCTAGACATATAGCTTAAAATTTTATAACTGGGTTGTGTGGTTTCTATCTGGGTTTACTGGGATTGGAAATTACTGCAACAGTACAGTATATATATATATATATAAATATATTTTTGGAGTGCAGTTGTTTCCTTTTAAGAACTAAAACTCAATTCAGATCATTCATTCAGCAGTTATTGAGTGACCAACACTTTCCAGGGGTTCCATGATGAATAAAGTGCATCTTTCAAAATGTTTGTTTCTAAATCAGATTTTAAACCCATTTCTCACATTTCTGAAGCACTACTCTCATAACAGCCTTTAATATTATTTTAATTTTATAAGAGATAAAACATGGTAGTTAAAAACAAATGAAATTATTTTATTTAAGAATCATCTTCTATATTCCATTGTTTAGACATTTCTTCCCATTTTACATTCCCTTTCCTACATTTCTACATTTATATCTACTTTCATACAAGTGTGTGTCTGTATATGACATATACACATATATATGATGTATCCATATACAAGTCACATATGTATAGAAATGTATAAGCACACACACACACACACACACACACACACACATATTGGTTGAGTTCATGCCCCCATATGGTCCATGATATAAACTCAGTGGATGATTTTTTTTTTAAGTTCAAATGATTTATCAAAGATGCCAAAGGTGGCAGCATTTACTACTAATTAGTTGGTTTTAGGAAATTAGGATTCCTAATGTTCAATGTATGCCTATTAAGAACCATTATATATTTTTGTTAAGCTCTTTCCATTTATATTTTTCTTATTTTAGGATTTAATTTTATTTTACATGTATGGCTGTTTTGTCTTCGTGTATGTCTGTGTACCACATACATATGCAACCTGCTGATGCTAGATGTTAGATCTTCTGGACTTGGATTTACCGATGGACATTAAGTGCTATGTAGGTACCAGGAACTGAACTTCAGTCATCTCTCTATCTCTTCCTCCTCCTCCTCCTCCTCCTCCTCCTCCTCCTCCTCCTCCTCCTCCTCCTCTTCTTCTTCTTCTTCTTCTTCTTCTTCTTCTTCTTCTTCTTCTTCTTCTTCTTTCTTCTTCCTCCTCTTCTTCTTCTTCTTCTTCTTATGTATGCAGTGGTTTTCTTTATTTCTTCTGATTGTCTTTGATTTGAAGTGCAGTTTATCAAATATTAAAATCACTACATCTGAAGCTGAAGAACTGGTTCTGTTGTTAACACTTGGGCTCTTGCAGGGGCTCTAGTTTCAGTTCCCAGCATCCATGTCGTGGCTCCCAAACATTTTGTTTTTCTGATGTTCCATTCTGAACTTCATGGCCATTGCATGCACATGGCAGATGTACAAACATGCAAACAAAACATCCAAACACAAAATTTTTTAAAAAGCATTTTACAAATGTTTTTAATTTTATTTTATTCCATGTGTATAAATATTTTGTATATTCATACATCATGTAAGTGTATGATGCATTAGATGTCAGAAAAAGGCATATTCTCTGGTATTGGAGTTATTGATCCTGGGAACTGAACTTTGACACTCTACAAGAACAACAGCTGTTCTTAACCATAGAGCAACCTGTCCAGACCCAAGAAATCCTCTATTCATTTTACACCAAACTTTTTTTTAGGTTTTAATTGCTATATAGATAGACTTATATCTTTTGACTCATCATGTATCTTTAGTATGATAAAAGTTTCCTAGAGATGAGAGAAGAGTTTGAGGATGTAGTCAGAGAATCTTCATTTGTACTGGTGAGTTGAGCACATTTTTATATAAGGTTGTTATTTAAAACAGTTTTTGTTCCTGTAAACTTATTAGTTGTTTTTATGTTCAGTTTTTTGTGATGTTCTCCTTTATTTATTTTCCAATGATGTTAAGGCTTTGCTTATATTGGAAATGACAGCTCTTCTTTCCCTACAACACAATAATCAAAGGAAAATGAGATGACCTAGGATATACGATATTTAGGGGAGAAGTCACATGTGTACATTAAAGGTCTCTGTCTTAAATCCTATGAGCTAAACACTGAATCTACTCATGATAAAAACCTACTAACCAGATAACACTTTACATTTTCCAACAATCTTTTCACAAATATATAGCTTTAATATTGTTTCTCTATGTGCTCATTTTTCCTGTGCATTTAATAGTCTCCTATAGCTTTTCCACCAAACATACAAAATGAATAATGAAGTAATAAATTGGAAAAGGCAAATATAAAATTTAATTAAGGAGGAAATGACATCCAAAAACTTATAAATCAATATTGAATCATCTTAATATATTATCAACAGATGAAATAGAGTTTATCATTACTACGTGCTTTTACTCTGAATAAAAAAAGATTCATAATTGATTAAGATACATGACAGTACCTCATAATAATCTATAAATGCCAAAGCCTAGATATCCCCATTTATATAAGCACCCATGAAATACCAGATAATTCCTGCAAATAACAGTAACCTATCATAGCTTTAACATACACATTTTAAGTTCAACTGGGAAAGAACAATAACTCATTAGCATGAAATAATCACTGACAATGCCTCCCATGCTGAAAGATCATAGAGGGAATCAAATATTCTGAAGGTCCCTTAAGATCCCTTCCTCCTGCCCTCTAATTTTAGAACTCATCACTCTCATCCTTTCCCCAGAATGTGGTGAGTTATCCTCCATCTTCTGAGTCAGCAAAGCTTACTCCAACTTCAAGGTTTTGCACTTCTTGTTTCCTCTTCCCCAATGGCACCTCTCTTAAATTACCATGACCCTGCATATTTTGTCATATCTCTGAACAGATCAAGTCATTGACCTTCAGAGTGATCAGACCCAAACTTTGTGGCCATTTGCTTTAAACCTTAGTATCTTGTTAACTTTAATCACTGCCTTATAAAAGATAAAAGCCTGAACTTTCAAGTTGCTTATGGTTATTGCCTACATTGCCCTGTATGAAAGTTCAAAAAGATATGACATTTGTCAGTGTCATTTATTCCTATATTATTAAAAATGAGACCATTAATGTGGCCTGAGGAAGGACTTAGAAATATAACTAAAGGAGTGGTAGATAAAAGAATGAATATCTTTTTACCATTTTATTCTATCACAGAATCTCCATGTTTTTTTGGAAAGTAATTGACTAGGCAATATTTCCAAGATTAAAGCAAAATACAGGTGTGGTTCTTGTAACAGCCTATAGTTACATCGAATGGGTTACCTGGAAGGGAAGCTGGGGATGTATGGGAAGGTGGCGAAAGGAGATGGAGACCAAGACAACACCTGCTGCTCTAGGTCTCAAAGTTTAATGGAGGACTACAAATATATAGACAGAGGAAAACCCTTCCCCCAAAGACTGGGAACTTCTCTGCAGAGCCTGTTCAGTTGCTTTGCAGGTGACTAGTGTTTTTCAGGAAACTGCAGGTCCTTGAAGAACAATGGGCTTCACCTAGGTCTGAGCGCTCCATCCCAGGTGGAGGGGATTATGGCTAACACAGGAGTTCCCGTTCAAAGTCTGGGAGAGGAACTTCACCTTGGTTGATGTCAAGTTCCTGCCAGGTGGCATGGCACTCCAATAAGGCTCTCTACATCTCCTCCCTTTTTATTAGTTTTAAGATGAGAAGGTAACAACCAAGTGGACAGTCATCCATCAAAGGACGTTGGGCGTTAACGGGGGTGTGTGTGGAGTATTGACCTGGTCCTCCTAAATACTTTATGGTGTCTTTTATGGAGGAGAGGGTCTAGGCTTCCTTGTTGTTTGTTATTATAATGAATGCCTTTAAACACCAACCTCTATGCAACCAGGTTTGTTTCACAAGGGACTCAGAGGCAGAAAACATGGTCCTCCCCTTGCAGTGCTTTGCCTTGCATCTCCCACTGATGCCCTTGCCTACTCGTAAGCAGACACACATAGATCTGAGTTCTGTGTGACTCCCATAAGAGATCCACTTGTATAGGTTTTGATGTCAGGGAGTCAATTTGTTGCCAAACACCCTGCAAGTGTCTTTAACAGACATGCCAGTTTTCAATCCAGGTGAGCCTAGGTGGAGACAACCAGTCTGCTTAAAATACAAGGTCAAAAGTTAGAAGCAAAACAGAACTAAATGTCTGCAGATATCCCAAAGTTTCCAATTCAGTTGCAAGTTAGCAACTTTCAACTGTGCCACAGCTGTTTTTTAATTCTTTTATCACTTTGAATTCCAAGGACTGATATTATCTAACTCTATTCTGCTGGTCTATGATCTCAACAACTGGGAAAGCCAGCAGGTCAGATATATCCTGTCCTTCCTTGTGATACCGACTTAAAGCTCTTTCTAGGGGCGATTGGTGCATTTCAGGATCACTGCTCCTTCCTTCACTTGATACTCTTTTTAGCTCCTGTAGCTCATTAGTCAATTTCTGCAACTTAATTTCAAACTCCAATTTATGTGGTTGCATATCTATCTGGGTTATCACCTCATACAGTAGAGGCCATAGGTGGAGCAGAAGGTGCACTAGGAGGACAATCCTTACCATAATATTTGGCAGCTCCTTCGTCTGAATGAGCTTTCTCCTCTAATGTTTAGCTCGTCAGTAGTATCTCTATATCTTTCTAATTTAGGTTTGAGAGGACTCTTTTCTGAGAAAGTCCTCTCTGGTAGGCTTCCTTCTTGAAATCCTCAAGTTCTCCCTGTGTGCTATCTGATGCCTGCAAGGTCTCTTCATCAACAGCATCTTTATAAATGTCCAGAGACAGAGGGTAGTATTATCTACCTCGGTGACTCTTAATGTTTTTCCAAGTTTTTTCCAGGTTCTCTTATCTAAAGTTCTTTTTTTTTTCTCAGAACCATGGGCAACAAGAATCTATCTGATCTAAAAAAAACCTTCTACCCATTGCTTTTCGAACCCTTCCCTTTCGCCTGAAGCAGCTCTTGAAGGCTTCTGACAAACGCCTGTTTAGAATTTCCTATCCCACTGAAACTATTAGAAAGGAAACTAGGGAAGAACCTTGAACATATGGGCACAGGGGAGAATTTCCTGAACAGAACTCTAATAGCTTACACTCTAAGATCAAGAATTGACAAATGGGACCTCATAAAATTACAAAGTTTCTGTAAGGCAAAGACACTGTCAAAAGGACAAAGCGGCAACCAACTAACTGGGAAATGATCTTTACCAACCCTACATCTGACAGAAGACTAATATCCAATATATACAAAGAACTCAAGAAGTTAGACTCCAGAGAGCCAAATAACCCTATTAAAAAATGGGGTACAGAGCTAAACAAAGCGTTCTCACCTGAAGAATATCTAATGGCTGAGAAGAACCTAAAGAGATGTTCATCATCCTTAGTCATTAGGGAAATGCAAATCAAAACAACCCTGAGATTCCATCTCACACCAGTCAGAATGGCTAAGATAAAAAACACAGGAGACAGCAGTTGTTGGCGAGGATGTGGAGAAAGAGGAACACCCTCCACTGCTGGTGGGATTGCAAGCTGGTACAATCACTCTGGAAAGCTGTCTGGTGGTTCCTCAGAAAACGGGGCATGACACTCCTGGAGGATCCTGCTATACGACTCCTGGCATATACCCAGAGGCTTCCCCTTCGTGCAATAAGGACACATGCTCCACTATGTCCATAGCAGCCTTATTTATAATAGGCAGAAGCTGGAAAGAACCCAGATGTCCCTCAATGGAGGAATGGATTCAGAAGATGTGGTATATTTACACAATGGAATATTACTCTGCAATTAAAAACAATAAATTCACGAAATTCCTAGGCAAATGGTCAAAACTTCAAAATATCATCCTTAGTGAGGTAACCCAATCACAAAAGAACACATATGGTATGCAGTCACTGATAAGGGGATATTAACCCAAAATCTCGGAATACCCTAGACACAATTCGCATATCAATAGATTTCCAAGAAGATGGAAGGAGAGACCCCTGGTCCTGGAAAGACTGGATGTAGGGGAATGCCAGGACAGAGAAGCGAAAGAGGGTTGAATGGGGAAAAAAGGGAGGGAAGGGGGCTTATGGGACTTTCGGGGAGGGAGGAAACGGGAAATGGGAAATGATTTGGAATGTAAATAAAAAAACTTAGACAATAAAAAAGAAAGTTTAAAAAAAATAAAAAATAAAAAACCTAGAGAAAAAAAAGAAGAAGAAGAAGAAGTTCCTATCCCATTTTCCACTGTCAACCCCTATGCGAGTTCAGCTTTGGGCCAAGTTTAAAGTCTGCAAATCCAATAAAGACAAGGTAGCAAGATATTGGGAAAGACTGTAGTTTCTACTATAAGAATGAGGATAGAACTTATACAATCCAAGTTCAGTATAGTAGTCAAGGATTACTATGTTGTAAAATTGTTACAAACTCAGGAGACTTAGGCAGGGAGATTGTGAGTTTCAGTTGTGAGTTTCAGGTAAGTCTGAGCTATATTAATTTTGAGTTCAGTCTAAACAACACAGTGATCTGTTTGTCAAACAACCATCCATCTTCAAAAGTATGTACATATATAAATCAGGAAACATATAGTTGGGTAACAAAGTATAGAAATTATGTTTTGAAATCAGCTGCCATCATTTAAAGTGGCAACTTATTTTAATATTCAAATTCATAGATTCTGTTTCATGTATGTGCCCACATAAATAAATAATAGTATTGTGGTGTTGACATAACCAAATGAAATAATAAGCACAAAGTCATTAATACAGAGACTAATTAGTGGTAAGTCATCAATAAATGGGGAAGATGGAGGTGATAGTATTGACACTGGTGCTAACAGGTAAAAGAAATAATTCTTAGGAATATCAAAAGTCAAGCACAACGGTATATGGCCATAATTCTTGCATCAGGGAAGCTGAGGAAGGATGATCACAGCTTCCCGGGAAGCTAGGCTGAGTAGCCAAGCTCTGTCTAAACAAATAAATACCAAAGCAAAGAGAGTTATCATAACATTATGATTATTATGATTTGTTCTAAAGGATTCCAGGAAAGCTTCATGGATTGAGTTCATGGACAGGCTATGGTGGGTGTTAAAATTATAAGCTATAATTTCCAAGATAATTCTAAGCCACAATAATGTATAATGACTGAATATAGCAATATCAACCAATACATTAAATCGAATTATCTTTATTGGTGATATATAAATACACGCATACATAGCTCAACTTTATTTTCAAACTTTGAATAATTTTGGGTATACCATAAATTGCTCTAATTAATTTATACTTGCCTGAAACACTAAAAGGCTCACTTGAGTGTGAATTCATCATTTTCCTACCTTTGGAATTCACTTGAAAATTTCTATCACCATTAAAAAGCCTAATGTAAAATTAATCTGCATGCAATTTCTTTTCATCTTTTAAATATGCAAGAGTAAATGGTTTCTTAGTGATGAAGAAATAAACAGTGGTTTGAAATGCCAATTATTTGAATATTATAAGTCAATTTTTCTTTCTATCTTCTTGCTTCCTTCAAGATGTCACTCAAATAATTACAGGCAAGCCATGGAGAAGGAACACTTGCTTCTGTAAGGTCCAGATTTAGACAGACTTCCATTTTCAATCATCGCTTACACAATGTATGTATTGTAACTACTATTATTTGTAGTTTAAGCTTTTGTTGTATGCTCCATGTCCTTCTCTGTCTCATTGAATCCCCCACGAGAGAGTCACAGACAAACACTATTACTGCATCTATCTCAGAGTTCAAATAACTGAGATTCAGAATAAGAACTTTGATCAATGCCATGTAGGTTACTAGTGAAAATTTGATTACCACTCACTGTAACTTTGTGCATGTACTTTGCACTGCATTATTCTGATTCTTTTGTTATGTGTTTAGAACCTGTGATAGTTTCTTTTCCTCCAGCTTTGACTTTTAAGTTAAAAAGGATTTATTTTAGTTCACAGTTCAAGTTACATTGCCATCAGGGTGAGGAAGTCAAGGCAACTAGAGCTTAAGATGCCTAGTCACAATTCCTGTGTCATCAGAAAAATAGGGCAGTTTATGCAAGCATGCAGCTGCTCATCTCTCTCTCTTCACTTGTACAGGCTAGGATTCTCTGTTCATGGAATGGGACAGATACAAATTAGATGTAGTATAACTTTTCTATTGCGGAGACAAAACATCATTACAAGGCAAGTTATAGAAGGGATAATTTATTGGAACCCTTGGTTCCAGAGGTCTAAGTGTTCAACATCATTGAAGGAAAGTGGCGGTATCGCTACCAGCATGGAAGCTGGAGTGGCCAAGCTGAAAGCTCATATCTTAAAGACCAAGCTTGCAGCAGAAAAAGAGAACTCCAAATGGTGACTATCTTTAAAACTTCACAGCCCACCCCCATTAGCACAGTTGTTCCATCAAGGCCAAGCGCGCTAAACCTACTCTGACAGTGCTACTTACTATAGACCAAGTTTTCAAATATCTGAGTCTATGAAGTAGTCACTGTAATTCAAATAATCACAGATAGGTCTTCTCACATCCCTTAACATAATCCTTCATTGACATTTGCAGAGGCCCTTCTCCCAGGTACTTCTAGTTACTGTCAAGTTGATAGTGAACAACTTCACAGGGCCCCTTTTATTTTACTGCACAAACAAAAGTCTCAGCCGCTTTAGCTGAAAGTTATATTGTAAAACTTTATTCCCACAATGATATTTGGTTGTCACTGCACCTGTAAGTCCATTTCTACATTTATCAAGTAAATGGCTGAAAGAATTCTATAGTTGTGTTATAAAAAAATTAATGCTGGTGAACTTGCATTTATATTACAGAAGTCTGTTGTATTCAGAATAGAGGACAACATAATGTGATTGATTCTCCAACAAAAGATTCTGCCACACTGTCTACACAACTGTCTAAGGCAGAATAAATTATTTTTAAAGGCAGAACAGAAATAATACTGGTTATGGAATAATATAGATGGTTTGATGTGTGCATGCAGCTAGCTGGCTTTTTACAAAATAAAAGTTCTATTCTGATATCAAGCTACTGGAGACACCCACCTACCTTTGGAGCGCATGCATAGCTTCTTAATAATTCCTTCTTTAAACAAATATACATCTTCATAGCCACCTTTGACAGCCAAATAATGCTACCACCAATGTCATGATAAAACGTAAACTCAAATGAATGCAAATTGGAAAGTCCATTTAAAAGATGTGGAATGAATGAACTTATATCAATCTAAACCAGAGAGAATATAGATTTTAAGTCAGTTCAATTTCTTTGCAGAAAGAGGAAATGAAGGTAGTTTAAAGGGGCAGACATTTTATTATAGGAAAATTATATGCTCACAAATATAAAGTTTAGATCACAGAGCACTTCATCACCTTACTCTATTCAGTATAATTCTTAAGTTTCTCCAAGTAACCTATGTGGGGCTTGCTGTAAAGGGGTTCTGGCCGTATGATCTTAAGAATCAAGTATTGTAGTGTAAATTATGATGCTTAGTCTAAAATCTAAAGATAGTATATTCTTCAAAGAGTAATAAATCTGGGAAGAGCATTAAAATTATCTTTCCCAAGTAGATACTCATGGAAATTGAAGTAAACCATGATCTGCTTGTGTGCCCGAGCACTTTTTTTAGGTCTCCATCACTTACTTACACTGTTTTAATCACTGCTTATCATTTCGGATGAAGACAATGGATCCAGTTCACTGCATAGTAGTCCTTTTTCTGCAGTCAGTCACTGATTTCCTTTGTACCTTCCTTGTACATCTACCAACCATCCCTTCTTTTTTAAAATAAATAAATAAATTTATTTATTTATTCATTTATTTTGATTTACATTCAAGTGTTATCCCCTATCCTATTCTCTCTCCCCCTGCTTCTATGAGGGCATCTATCAAACCTTCATAGGACCAGTGACCTCTCCTACAACTGATGCCTGGTGAGGCTATCCTCTGCTACATATGCAGCTGGAGCCATGTGTACTCCTTGGTTGGTGGCTTAGTCCCTGGGAGCTCTGTGGGGTCTGGTTGGTTGATATTGTTGTTCTTCCTGTGGGGTTGCAAACCACTTCAGCTCCTTGAGTCCTTTCTCTACTTCCTCCATTGGAGACCCTGCACTCAGTCCAATGGTTGGGTGTGAGTATCCAACTCTGTATTTATAAGGCTCTACCAGGCCTCTCAGGAGACAGCTATAACAGGCTCCTTTCAGCAAGCCTTTCTTAACATCCACAATAGTGTCAGAGTTTGGTGACTGTATCAGAAATGAATCCCCAGGTGGGACAGTCTTTAGATGGTCTTTCCTTCAATCTCTGTTTTGTACTTTGTCTCCATATTTGCTCCCTTGAGTATTTTATTCTCCTTTCTAAGAGGACCAAAGTACCTACGCATACTTTGGTCTTCCTTCTTCTTGAGCTTCATGTGGTCTGTGAATTGTATCTTGGGTATCCAGAGCTTTTGGGTTAATATCCACTCATCAGTGAGTGCATACCATGTGTGTTCTTTTGTGATTGGGTTACCTCACTCAGGATGATATTTTATAGGTTCATCCATTTGCCTAAGAATATCACAAAGTCATTGTTTTTAACAGCTGAGTAGTACTCCATTGTGTAAATGTACCACATTTTCTGTAGCCATTCCTCTGTTGAAGGACATCTGAGTTCTTTCCAACTTCTGGCTACAATAAGTAAGGCTGCTTAGGTTTATTCCATGTATCTAACTGCAGCTGTTCCCTAGGCCCCTGGGTCAGCACTTGTAACTGACACATATAAACAGCATTACGTTTGTTGTGACTGAATGATAGAAACTGTTATCTCTGGTGTGTTGCAGGAAATATTAAAAAGAACCACCAAGTTCTGGCGATACTGCCAAGCACCTACAGGACACATGGCTCCAACCAGGTGATCTCAACTATTAATGAACAACTTCACAGGGCCCCTTTTATTTTACTGCACA
Organism: Tokudaia tokunoshimensis; assembly: GCA_036184795.1. Classification (NCBI taxonomy): domain Eukaryota; kingdom Metazoa; phylum Chordata; class Mammalia; order Rodentia; family Muridae; genus Tokudaia; species Tokudaia tokunoshimensis. The sequence continues at coordinate 124,331,243 of BTHU01000002.1, read as the reverse complement.
AACAAAAGTCTCAGCTGCTTTAGCTGAAAGTTATATTGTAAAACTTTATTCCCACAATTGATAATTAGTCTCTTTGGCCTGGAGCTCCAGAGTTCTCTTGGCAGATCACTGCCATGCCAGCCCCATGCAATGACTGTCTACCCCATGGTCCACCACCACAACACCCAGGAACCCAATCAAACAGAACTCTTGATGGTTATAATTAACAAGTCAGATTTATATATCAATAAATTCTCAATTCACAAGATGTCCACACAATAATTTCATGGCCAGTTGATAATGATACAAGCTTCCCCGCTGGATCAGACAAGTTTTCCAAATTATTCTATCCCTATATGATATTCATAACTACTTGTGGCTATTTAAAACCAAATGGGATCAGGATCTTCTTCCTGTCTGTCCAACTGCACCTTGTCTTCCCCTCTCCTGAGACAATCTTTGTCTCTGCAACTCTTCGTGATGCCTCCATTTTCCCTGTCCAAACACAGGCCTCCTGCTGCACTAATATTTTAATGTTTGGACAGGGAAAATCCTGCTAAACTGGTGTTTAAATACTTCCCATTCAAAGTTAATTTGCTTCTGTAACCTTGAGATTTGAGCTTAAATACAGGTACCCTGGAGAAGGCTTCTCAGCCTAAATACAACTTAAGCAGTACCATGGCACTCTAGTCATTGTACTTAACTAATTGTAAAGCCACTTTGTTTTTCTTGATAGTTAGAATGGTATCCATTTCTCTTCTCAAACGTTAGGCCCATGAAGCTTTTGTTTTGTTCATGTTTGTTTCATTATGTAGCTGGCATAACAGTTCATGTTTGTTTTAATGTGTGTGTGTGTGTGTGTGTGTGTGTGTGTGTGTGTATGTATGTGTGTAAATGAGTATGAAAGTGAATAAATGATCTGTAGTAAACTCCTTTAATTTTGCAGAGTAAACCAGATCTCTCTGTCTTTGGAATTGAATTCATGATTTATGATATTGAGAATATTGAAAACACGCTAGTTTAAAACTTGCTAGGAAAACACTTAAATTTTGCATACATTTCTACCAAATGTTTTCACTAAAATATATGCATATTAGTATATATTTAAATAAATATACTTAAACACACACCACACGCACATTTTATATACACACACATGTGCACATGTGTGCACGCACACACACATACACACACACATATATACATATATATACACAAACACATGTGCATGTGCACATGCACACACACACATATGTGCACGTGTATGTGCATACACCCACCCCACACACACAAACACACACACGCACACACACACACACACACACACACACACACACACACACGTGTATATACATATATATAAAATGAAGTTATGCCTTTTGGGTTGACAATATTCTCCAAGCCACAGATTATCTAACAAAAACCTAGTACCATGCATTAGAACACCCTATCGAGTTTTTGTTCAGATATTCCCATAGATTCCAATAACAATATAGGCTATTATTGATGCCCTTTGTTGCCTCCCTCAGGTTGAAGGTAAATCCCTATTGCTGAAGAGATTAAGAAACCACTCACTTTGGATTTAACTTTAAGAATCTCAGCTTGATCCACTTAGAATTGAGCTTAGTGCAAGGAGATAAGAATGGGTCAATTTGCATTCTTCTGCATGTTGACCTCCAGCTGAGCCAGCACCATTTGTTGAAAAGGCTATCTTTTTTCCACTGGATGGTTTTAGCTCCTTTGTCAAAGATCAAGTGACCCTAGGAGTGTGGATTCATTTCTGGGTCTTCAATTCTGTTCCATTGATCTACATGTCTGTTACTGTACCAATACCATGCAGTTTTTAACACTATTGCTCTGTAGTACAGCTTGAGGTCCGGGATACTGATTCCCCCAGAGGTTCTTTTACTCTTGAGAATAGTTTTAGCTATTCTGGGTTTTCTGTTATTCCAGATGAATTTTTGAATTGCTCTTTCTAACTCTATGAAGAATTGAGTTGGGATTTTGATGGGGATTGCATTGAATCTGTGTATTACTTTTGGTAAGATGCTCATTTTTACTATATTAATCCTGCCAATCCATGAGCATGGCAGATTTTTCCATCTTCTGAGGTCTTCTTCAATTTCTTTCTTCAGAGACTTGAAGTTCTTGTCATACAGATCTTTCACTTGTTTGGTTAGAGTCACGCCAAGATACTTAATATGGTTTGTGGCTATCGTGAAGGGTATTATTTCTCTTACTTCTTTCTCAGCCTGCTTGTCCTTTGAGTATAGGAAGGCTTCTGACTTGCTTGAGTTGATTTTATATCCGGCCACTTTGCTGAAGTCGTTTATCAGCTGTAGGAGTTCTCTGGTGGAGTTCTTTGGGTCGCTTAAGTACAGGGGAGAATTTCCTGAACAGAACTCCAATAGCTTATGCTCTAAGATCAAGAATAGACAAATGGGACCTCATTAAATTACAAAGTTTTTGCAAGGCAAAAGACACTGTCAAAAAGACAAAGTGGCAACCAACTAACTGGGAAATGATCTTTACCAACCTTACATCCGACAGAGGGCTAATATCCAATATATACAAAGAACTCAAGAAGTTAAACTCCAGAGAGGCAAGTAACCCTATTAAAAATGGGGTACAGAGCTAAACAAAGAGTTCTCACCTGAAGAATATCTAATGGCTGAGAAGCACCTAAAGAGATGTTCATCATCCTTAGTCATTAGGGAAATGCAAATCAAAACAACCCTGAGATTCCATCTCATACCAGTCAGGATGGCTAAGATCAAAAACACAGGAGACAGCAGTTGTTGGCGAGGATGTGGAGAAGGAGGAACACTCCTCCACTGCTGGTGGAATTGCAAGCTGGTACAACCACTCTGGAAAGCAGTCTGGCGGTTCCTCAGAAAACTGGGCATGACACTCCCGGAGGATCCGGCTATACCACTCCTGGGCATATACCCTGAGGCTTTACCTGCATGCAATAAGGACACATGCTCCACTATGTTCATAGCAGCCTTATTTATAATAGCCAGAAGCTGGAAAGAACCCAGATGTCCCTCAACGGAGGGATGGATTCAGAAGATGTGGTATATCTACACAATGGAATACTATTCTGCAATTAAAAACAATGAATTCACGAAATTCCTAGGCAAATGGTCAAATCTTGAAAATATCATCCTTAGTGAGGTAACCCAATCACAAAAGAACACACATGGTATGCAGTCACTGATAACGGATATTGACCCAGAATCTCGGAATACCCTAGACACAATCCGCATATCAATAGATTTCTAAGAAGATGGAAGGAGAGACCCCTGGTCCTGGAAAGACTGGATGTAGGGGACCGCCAGGACAGAGAAACGAGAGGGGGTTTGAATGGAGAAAAGAGAGAGGGAAGGGGGCTTATGGGACTTTCGGGGAGGGAGGAAACGGGAAAGGGGAAATGATTTGGAATATAAATTCAAAAAATAAAATAAAAAAAAAAAGAATCTCAGCTTGATCTGACCAGAAAGTTTCCTTTCTAGTAACTAACTTTCATTTTGTCAGATGGTGCTTTGAAAGCTACCAAGAGAAGGAAGCAGCCAATAATACTACCTAGATTTGATGCCCAAGAACGACAGCAATGATCAGCATGGCAAAATATCACTATGGGTACAATAGTGACACTCCTACCTTAACAATAACCAAAACCTGTGTAATTGGACTCATGGCCCACTGAATAGGAAAGACATCTTGCCTGGTATTGGAAACATAACCAAAGACCTGAGGATAGTGAGGTCATGGTTCTTAGGAAAGACTCTACCTACTGCCTCTTTACTAAATCAGGTTAGTTTCTAACTGCATTTTCAATACTTACCTGCATACCCGCAGCAAGTATACACCTCATCAATGAAGTGTATCCTTACAGAAGATAGTGGCCAGTCAGCAAACCACAAGTAGTCAAAATGCAGAGAATAAATGATCATGTGATGCTCAGGCCAATGGCTACATCTAAAACACAACTCCTGCACCTAAGACTCAAGGAAAATTACAGAAGAGGAAACAAAGAGATTATAAAAGCCAGAGGACTAATAGCCAGAAACTGGAAAGAATGCCAATGATACAATTCACATATCAAGTGATGCCCGAGAAGAAGGAAGGAGAGGCCCCTGGTCCTGGAAAGGCTCAGTGCAGCAGTATAGGGGAATATCAGGACAGGGAAGCAGGAGGAGATTGACTGGGGAACAGGGGGAGGGAAGAGGGCTTATGGGACTTTCAGGGAAGGGGGAACCAGGAAGGGGGAAATCATTTGAAATGTAAATAAAGAATATAGAAAATTAAAAAAAGGAGCGAACAAGCAAACAAAAAAGCCAGAGGACTAGGAAATCTGCTGTGAAAGTGTGTGTCCAAAAATGACACAGAAAGTTAGCACATGATATTTCAACAATACGATTGCCTAAACAAGACCTGAGCAAAAATACCACCAATAAATATATGCTAATGTAGAATGGAGAAATCTAAGCCGGCTTCAACCCTAGACAGAGAGCTACTGGACACTGGAGTAACCAACAACTGGAGATGTAGTCTTCTCCAGGAATGAGCCCCTTAACTGGCTAGCAAATACCAAGTCATCAGTCCTGAAATCATATACATAAAAACAACACTACTAAGATTCACCAAATTGTGTTCATATAATTATCTCCATATATTTAACAACAACAATTAAGGAAAGAAAAGCCATGAATTTCAAAGAAAGACGGAGTAAAGAGTTACTGAAGAGGAGGAGTTAAAAGAAGGAAAGGGTAGGGGAAAATGATATCATTACATTTTAATTTTAAAAATGTAAAATGTTCTAATAATGTGGTGTATGTACATGTGTATGTGTGTTTTAGTGTTGCATGTATGTGTGTGTGTTTGGTGTGTATATATGAGAGAGAGAGAGAGAGAGAGAGAGAGAGAGAGAGAGAGAGAGAGAGTGAGAGAGAGAGAGAGAGAGAGGAGAGAGATCCTTTTGATAATTTTATTCTAATTACTTCAACTTTAGAGAGAAGAAAAATAAATTAACTTCCAGGGAAAGTTTTGCAGCTTCTACTATAAGATGAAATTGGTTTTAAACTTGGAATTGTATAAAGATATAGCAAAAAATAACTGCTTGACATTATATCGTTCTCAAAATATACATGTAAGTTCTGGGAAATGGTTACTTTCAAGTCTTTAAAAAATGTTTTCTCTTGCACACCTATCAGTGAGCTTGGTGTAGAAATAGCTAAGTAAATTCCATTACCAACTAACACAATCTGAGGACTCTAACTTATAAATATATTTCAAAACATTCTACCTGAGCTAATATCTCAAAGGAATTATTAAACAACTTTGTTTTCCATCTTTATTTTACACAATTCTGAAGTATTTTTCTGCCTATGAGAAAAACAGATATTTGGAAAGGACAGTGTTTATTTACAGGGTCTCTGAGGTTATAATTATGTGTGAGAGCAATATGGATGTTACCAAGTAGAACGGAAAGGGAAGAATGCATGTGTCACATAGGTCTGTTTTGCTGTATGCTAATAACTAAGAGGTTTTATTTATCTTGTAATATTTCCATGTCAGTTAGTGACTAATGTTAGATTAAGCTCATTTAAGGGCTTGTGGCCTCCAGCAATTTTCATCTCAAGTGGAAATTTGACCTTATTGAGCTCTGAATAATTCAACTGAAAAGAAAACATGTTGATACCTCAAGTTATTAAGAATGGAATATCTAAGTTTCCCCAAACTTCCATTTGTCTTAATTAAAACCTTTTAGTATATTTCCTATACATTCAAAGAAGCCAGTTTTGATAAGTGTTTTTTAAGAGTATAAAATTTTCCACCAAAGATAGACTGTTAATAGTCTAGTATTTGTTCCTTGTTGTTTGCCCTGTCTTCTCTATTCTGTTTAAACGCTCATTATAAACTTATTTTAGACTGTTACAAAATCTGCTCATTTTAACCTTTAATTCATATGTGTATGTTTGAACATAAAATGTGTGTTCAATTTTAATATATATATTCAATATAACACATATTAAATGAATATATTTCAAATTATACATATACATATATAAAATTTTCTCTGGGAATATACTGGTTTGAGAGTTTTTCCATAGATAAGACAACAGTGTATGTTTTGATGGTTCTGAACTTAATGATCTTTCAGCATGTGAGGTTTTATATACATTCATTTGTTTAGTAGGAACTGACAGTAATGTCAGGCTGTGAGAAGGAAAGGCTACTGTCTGTCTACAGAACATTTTTCTGATCTGATTTGAAGAAGAGGCAGTTAATTTAAAGTCACTATACTGCAGCAGGCTAAAATAACTTCTAACAAGCTCTATAGGGAATGACATTAATTTATCATGTGATTTGTACTTGAAGATCTAATTTTTTTGTATGGAATAAATGTCTAGTCATATGGTCAGCCTCTAATAACCAGTAATTTCTATGTTGTCTTGGCGAATAAGCAAATGGATTAGCTTTGCTCTACACGCATTTGGTTTAATTGAACAATCAATTGTTCATGAAGTGGCTATGTAGGGTCAGCACTGTGCTAGGTTCTTTCGGGAAAAAGTAATGCATCAATGTGAGGACAGAAAGAAAGAGATACACAGGTAATAGGAATCATTAATGGTTCTAGTGAGAGAGGAGCTGAGAAAACGGTTGTGCTAGGCAGGAGTGGTGGAGAGATTATTTTGAAAGAAATGTATAGCACTGAAGGGGCATAGCCTGAGAGTAGCTACAATACTAGGTTCTTATAATCATAATATAAGAGTACAATGAAATAGTATTTACTAAAAAGTGGTATGGAAAAAATTATAGCATTGGAATAAGATATGACCATATCTTTATATATGCCAAAGGAAGTTATAAGCTTTGAAACACCATACAACTCTTTACATTTTCTTTTCAATTTTTTCTTTACTATTTTGATGACTTTAAAGATTGTGTGGAACAGATAAAGTTGTGACTCAATGTATGTGATTACATGAGCACAGATATATCAAAGTCCCCAAAGCCTCAGACTCATAGGAATGGCAAAGCCTCATGCAGGTGAAGCTTAGAGGCATGGGAAGACTTTCTTGTCTAAGTGCAAATGTTTATGAACAACGGACCTATATGTGCAAAAACTAGCAAGCATAACACTTTCCACTTCCCAGATGACTCCTTCTTTCCCACTCAGACTGGTTCATTCTTTCTCCTTCTGCTATACATAATGAATAGGCTGCATTTCTGGGTAGCATAGTAGGTATCCTCCATCAGAGAAAGCCATTCCACCTGATCACAGCTTTTCTGTAAATGTCTTCTTTCTTCAATGTCTGTCATTTCTTCATTACCATGTTGACCCAGTAAGTTTCTAAGATTAAGCTGTGCAGAGCATGACAAAATTGCATTTATTTAAAGGGTATTGTTGACAATTATTTTGGTACATATTATTCAGAAATCATGTGAGCATGATAATGATTTTACTTAAAACACAAAATATCAGAGCTCCATTTAACAGGGATTAAGCTGTCACTTTCCTACAATGATCTTAAACTGGAGAATATAGGTCATATCTATTTAGTGAAGTCAAAGGAACTTTTTCTTAAGGTAAGAGCCTACCTACATTTCAAATGGATAACTCATGGTTCTTGTACCGTTATGGTGATTTCTAAATTTGGATAATGAAAAAAAAGGTACAATTATTTTTTTGATTACAAAACTGTTGTGATGATATTGTAGAATTTGAATAATCCTTTATACAGTTCCCAATAATAACATTGTATGATACTAAAATGATGTTAACATTCCTTCAGTTCTACTAACTTGCATTTTTCTGTCTTTCCAGTGGTATCTGATTTTGTAGTTCTAGAGATGGAAGCAAAACTTCATGAATGCTTCAAGTAGTGTGACACTGCGCTTTATGTTCAACCCAAATGTCTTCACCTTTTCTCTTCTGTTCTAAGAGCCAACTATGGACGTTGAATACCTTTATTTGGACTCCCCAATCTGTGAGTATGTCCTGTTTTTCATCTTCCAACCAACTTACAATGATATTGGTGGTTAGATATTCTGTAAGCCATTTTTTTTTAACTTTAGCTTGTCTGACACTTTTTGAAGATTAAGACTGAGATTACAAATCTTGGAGCAGGCTCCATGATGCTCCTTCTTGTAGTCGTCTACCTGGAGTCACACAGCAAGCACACACTGCTAATGCTCTTAAATTTTTAAAATGGGTTCTTTTATGGTTTCAAATATTCTCATTTTAAAATAATTTTTAATTCTTTCTATATTATAGCTTCTAAAGATTTATTTATTTTTATTTTTTGTATAATACTGGTTTCCCTGCATATATGTAAGTGCATCAGTTGTGTGTTGGGTGCTGGCAGAGATCAAATGATGCAAACAGATCCCCTAGAAATGCAGTTCCACCCACTTATGATCTTCAATGAGTGCTGGGAACCAAGCCCAGATCCTCTACAAGCAGAACAAGGCTTTTAACTGTAGATCCATCTCTCTACTTATCTTTATCATTTGTATTTTATTTTATCTTGAAATTAATCACTAAGATCAGTCCATCCTTAATTAGAAAGAATTTATGGGTCCAGAATTAAATTAAATCATTTAGAGAAAAGAATTAAAAAATGTTTGTATGCCATAGTACTACACAAACATATTGACGGTAGCACTTCAAGGCTATGAGGGACATGAACACTGATTGCATTGCAACATTCATCTGAACACACTGTGTACCACTGCTATTATCCCTGCCATCTTATGTGGCATTTTATTCTATTTCTTCTATTTTTACTACTTATAATTTGTCTATTAAAAAGTTGTCTCCTCTTTCATGTGTATTTATTCGTCCTACCAAACATCTGTTTCTATAAAAAAGGGTCAGTGGACATCCCTTCTCTTTTGTAGGTTGTATTTCCTATCATTATTTTCTATATTGGTATGTTTCCCCTCATTTTTATATAGCAGAAAGCTGCTAAGCTGAGACTTCTATCATTTATCTTTCTGCACCTACCGCTCCTCTCTTTTTCCTCTCTTCTTCTTTGCTTCTTCTGCAGTACATTTTTTATGTTGGGGCACTGTAAGAAATCCCAGAACTCATCTTGTGTTTGTGTTCCCTACTTTAGGCTTAGGATGAATCATTTCTGCAAAGAGCTCTAGTTCTCTTTATTAGAAGTTTATATTTGGAAGCCAGGATCTAGGCAGTGAATGAATGGAATGTCACTGGGGTGAAGGTAAATAATGAACAACAAATGAGCAAATAAGAAGGCTGTTCAGTACTTGTAACCCTGAGAATATTTCCCCTTGTATTTTGTCTGAGATTCAAAGCAGAGATGGGAAGAAAGGGAAGACTTCCCGTGTCAGTGAGGCTGTTGGCATGGGGAAGCTGTAGGCAGGTATGCTGGAAACACTACTCTATGAAACAGGTTAAAGGTACATATTTGTTTTCTTCTGCTTGGTATTTTATTAGAAGGGAAATACAAACTAGTATTCCACAAGTCGTGGCTTTTGGGATTGCTTGTTACAGATGTTGCTCCTTAAATTCTGCTACTGTTTGCTAGAGAGAAGCCTATCTTATATGCATTTTACAAGAGGAAATTTGTCTTCTATGCACTAGTCTGTCTATCTGAGCAGTTACTGTGGGGCTGGTGTCCTCTGTTGACTGCTGAGCATTGTAAGTCGGGGTTTATCTGCTTTCAGTTGAATATTCAAACTGTCCTTGCTTCCAAGATATTCATAGAAATAGAAGTATGTCTTCACTGACCCATATGTACGTTCACATTTATATTTGCTTCTGTACATCTATAGATATTCACATGACAACCATCAGTTCTAATCATACCAACACACTTTGATTCTAATCCAACATTGTATTTAAGAACTTGCCTTTAATTTTTTTCTTATATCTACTCTCCCAAGCCAAGATGTAATAGTCTTACCTACTTTCTGCATCTTTGTTTAGCACTATACACATGCAAATATTTTGTGAGTACTCATATTTATTTTTGGTAGGGACAAATTTTCAGTTATTTCTAGTGCTCATGACCACTTCATTTCCATTTCAGTCTCAAACGTTGATTTGAAACACTGTGCTCCTGAGTGTTTGTTAAAAGCATTTTTTGTTTGTTGTTTTATTTTCTGCATCAACTCTAGGGAGTTTGAGCTATTTGTTTCTATTTCAGTCACATTGATTTGTTATAATTTTCACTCTCTCTTGTATTCTTTAGACACTGGTGATAGTTATCTTTATTATTAGAAACATGAAGTTAACTCTTGGAGGTTTGTAATTCAACAGGTCTGACAATAGCCCTGTGATCCCACAGTAGTTCATCAACAGTTCTATGACTCTCAACTGTCAGATGAAAGTTGATGTAATCTCACATTCACTCTGGTACCTCTTGGCACAGTTTTTTTGTTTTGTTTTGTTTTATTTGCTCACTTATTTATTTTTTTACTGTGAATTAAACTCAGGGACTCACACGTGGTAAGTAAGATCTCAACCACTGAACTATATTCCCAGCTAGATATCAAATCATAATACACATCCAATAAAATTAGAACTTTCCTAAGATGTCTAGGCTGGTTTTGAACACACAAATTTCTAGGAAAGCTTTGAACTTTGATCTCTTGTTTCAGCCTCCTAAGTAGTAGGGCTTACATACACATATTACTAGGTAAACTTATCTCTCAAAACTTCAAAGGAATTTTTTTTAAAAAATGCATTTTAGAACAGAATGCAGAGTAAATTATAACAAAACAGTGTAACTGAAATAGAAAGAAAACCTTACAAAACCAAGAAAAAATGTTAAACAAAAGTAAAATCATCAGATTAAATATGAGCTTGAATTATGTTGTTCTGTAGTAATAAATAAGAACAGTATTGATGAACAATCTAGATTAAAAAGTATTTCCACCAATTTTCTTCCTCTGAAAAAAATTTAATAATGGATGATTTAAAATAAGTATTTCTAATATAAGGGTTAAGCAGGATTTTGTTTTATAAGGTTTTTACTTCCTAAAGTAACATCTCTCTATCTGTAGATAAGAACCTTTTTGGATTTAGAAGATCCTTTCATAGGGATGGCTGAAGACCATCAGAAAATAAAAATATTAACATTGTGATATGTTATAGTAGCAAAATTACAGTTATAAAGTAGCAACAAAAAGTATTTTGTGTTGGGAGTCATCACAACATGAACAACTTTTATTAAAGGGTCATAGCCTTAGGAAGTTGAGAAATACTGTTCTAAAGTAACACTTAGTAGATAATTAACATGTATGTGAACTGACACTAATTAGCACATAAGTTAATTTCTTTTGTTGTTTCAGAAAATTATGTGTGCATTAAATAAGAATACTCACTAAAACACATAAAAGAGAGTTCTTACAAATTATTCTTCAAAATTACCTTGTTTGCTACATTATTGTGAATATCCAAACTAAATATTTCCTAAATCATGGGAAATATCAAGAAAACTTACACTATTTTAGTTACGCAAAGCAAAAAGGATTAAAAAATTTTAATACTTTTATTTATAAATTATTTATCGAAGAGATTTACATTGATTTGGGAAAATCACTTACATTGTACATTTATTATTTCTGTTTTATACAGCAGGATTTATTATAGTTATAAAATGAATTTATAGTTTCTAAATAGACTTGAATAATTAACATTTTATCAAGAATAGTTACATTCTTACTGTATTGTTTTTTTCTCCTTAACACATACCACCTTTAAAATTAAAATATTCCCTATGATTCAATCATAGTTGCAGTTTTATCATTTTAAACTCACATGATAGTCATTCCTTACTTTTCAATGCTTAAATAGCATATCATATTAAAAATCTAAAACCCTTATGTTATCACAGTTGAATAATTCACCAATTCAAATCCCTAGTCTAGCTCTGTTATCTTAGGAATTTTACTTTAACTCTCTGAACCTTTCTTTAGCATTTTTTCTATAGATAGTGACTCAGAATAGGAATTCCCCACCTCAATTAAACTAATCAAGATAATCCTGCATAGGTATCTCCTAGCTAATAATAGAATTTGTCCAGCTGACACTTAAGATTTATCTTTGCACTAGCGTACTTGTAATACCGAATAAGGTGAATGTTGTGGAAACATACTATTCGAGTCATTCTGTATACTATGTAAGTACTTGCTGTATGTAGCATGGAGCTTAGGCAATTATGACAAGACAAAGATCTGTATATGTTCAGTACAAATCCCACCATCATAAAGGTCTATCAACATTAAATAAACAACTGATTTAATCTTCACATGCCAAAAGAATATAGAGTGTCAGCTGCAAATTAAAATCCAAATATCCAACTGTTAATAGGCCCTCTGTTTGAATCTTGTTTCTTCATTATTAATGAAGAATTAGTAAAATTTCTACATTGCTTACCAAATAGCTAGTAAGTCTTTGGACCTTTATGTATTATTCAACTTGTATTTTCAATTCATTGGTTTCTATCTATTGTTCAAAGCAACTCCAACCCCAATAGCCTTGGCAGTTTGAGGTCCAATAAACCTTTTTTTCTACCATGGAGCAGTCTAACTTGATTGTTGAACTCTGCTTTTGCTTATATCTTTGAAATCTGTGCTGGCAATGTGTTCTGTATTTAGAATCATGCCCATGGGAAATGTTGGCAAAGAGTTTATGTGTCCAGTATCCTTCATTAATTTAGTATTTTCAGTCTCCTGTGCATTAGGGTATAAGATGCTTCTCAGACTCTTCACAAAACATTTACTTACTATTCAACATGAGTTATCATATTTCTTTAAACTTTAAGGAAAGTCATCTGATATCTTGAACACAGTGGGGTCATCCAAAGAGATGGAAATTAACAAAAATTACAACTATGGGAGCTAGGTGGTATAACTGAGAGACAATTGGTGGTCAGAGTGGATGCTGCACAAGGAAAGTTATCAAAGAGAAGCAACGCTTTCAGACTCATCATGAACGATAAATTTGCCTTTATTTGCGGTTTTTGTGCCAAGGGTTTAAGACCATCCACAAAAGGGTAAATTAAAAAAAAAGAGTTTTGTATATTCTGAGCACATTTCTGAACTTTCTGTGGCCCAATCTTCAAGGAACCAGACTCCACAAACAGTAAGAAAGTAATTCTGATTTTTAATTGTGTGTCTCAAAGAACATCAAAGGAGATGCATTTAAATCATACTTCTGCCACTGCTTTCATTCTGTATTTTTTTTACCCCCTCCTGTTTCCCCTGAAGCCTCCCTTCATATCTCTCCTTCTCTACACAACATCAAAATACACTTCATCCCAAGGGGTCCTTTCTTTCCCAATTCCTTTGCTGAGTTCCCTTTTCTTTCATGCTTGATAGGAGTTACTCTTGACATAATTTAAATTCCCTATTCTGTTTCTCCTCCCCTGTTTACCATGATCTGCATAATAAGGCCCAAGAATTAGGGCAGGGGTTCTTAGCCTGGGTGTGGGGAACAGCATTGTATTTCAAAATGATTGGTTTCTCTTGCAAGCACAGGTGGTTTATTTTGTGTGTTTATAAACTCTATACTTAGAAAAGACCCATAAGTTTCTCTAGATTGCCAAAGAAGCCCATGATGCATAACACATTTTGAAGAAACTCTGAAAGTAAGGAAAAGGAGAAGAAGTAATTGAAAATGTTTCCTGGTAGATATCCATTCATTCTTTGTCTCTGAGTCACTTAAAAGTACTTGTATAAGTGTGAGCAGTCAAACACATTGCGGTTAAACAGAATGATGCCAGGAAATGATAGGAATGGAACTCTGATTTTAAATACAGTGGCAGAGGCAGAGGAGGAAGTGCCAGCATCCTGTGCATATGGAAGAGCTCTCTTCATAAAGATGGAAAGGGCTCATTCTTCAATTCTTTATTCCATAGTTACTTAGATTATCCTGCTACTCTTACTAATTTCCTCCAAGTTCTACAGTCCAAAGCTAGTGAAGAAATCTTCAAACTTTCTCAAGACTTCCTAATTCAAAGTGGATTAGTTTCTACCTCACATGAAAGGGAGATCAACTGTCATAGTTCAAATGTTTCACAGCAGGTACCCAGTCTTCTAATTCCCTTCCTGTCTGCTTCCCTCTGCAGCTCCCTTCCTTTCCTCTTCTACTGCCTAAACTAGAAATCTCTCGAAGGGTGTAGATTTTTGAAAGACATTCCTGGCACCTTTAGTATTGCTGGAAGAAAAAAAATCAACTACCTGCCACCAGCTGAGTGACAATTTATAGAGTGTTGCTAGGCCCATGATGGCTCAGATTTGCGAATATATTATTTTTGACAAGCTCCTCTTCCAATTAGAACCACACAAAACTCTCCATTCACAGGAAAATTCTGTATCAATGTTATCCCTAGACTTGCTAAGGAGTTTCACAGACAGGGAAACAGAGAAGTCTGTGTAGGCTTAGGGCAGATCTGGGCAGGGGGAAAGATTACTCTATGGCTCATTGTTTTTGAGATTAGTGGGTTGTCTTCAGGGTCAGCACAGAATACCAATTTGCTGAATGTTAAGACACCTTCCGCTATTAGCTGTCCGACAATAGCAATATTGTCCCATAATGTCAAAAGTTTCACTTTTGTTAAGCAGCAAAATGAAAATTATTCTCACCAGTAAAAGATTCCAAACAAACTAAGCCACATTTGAACTTTACACTGACAACAGATTGAATATGGCAACTCTCTTCACTCATGGACCATGAATGTGCAGAAACAACACAAATAGCAAATATTTTAAATGAGCTTTAATCATGTCCAGCCATCGGTCAGAAAGTGGTCATTCTCCTTTTGTGTCATGCTCTGAAATCTTCCAAAATTATAATAAGGCTGATCAGTAACTTCACCAGCTAGCCTTTATTAAATTGTAACTAATATGGAAATTCAAGATATCCTGAAGGGTTTCATGTATCTTAATTGTTTATAGAGATATTAATGCTTATAAATTTGCCTCGGATACTCTGACTTACACAAAAAGGTATTTGCTATGTTAAAGACACAGAGAAGGCAGGGTGAGCTAACTAACTGGTGGATGTAATGCTGAGAGAGTGTGCTTTCAAGCTAATCTGGATTCGGCGCTCGTTCTCTATACTATTATGTAGAATATCACACAAAAATGGGTATCATACTTCAGTCAATATTCTTGCCACTGTTTTAAAAGTTATCAATTTATCTTAGATAATATTTCTTTTATTTTGCACCTAGCTCCACAAAGCATGTATCCAATTGTGCCTATACCTTCAATTTGTGGGTGCCATTGGTTTGGTTTTACTACCAAACCAATTCATAGACAAATCTATGAACTCCACTTTCTCCCTCATCATTTCTGAGTTATCTGTCCCAGCCTTAGCCGAAATCTACTTCTCTTTAGAAGGTACTTCTTCGAAGCTTTCTTGTGGTGTTCACTAGCTACCTGTAAGTCTGGCAGACCATAGGGATTGGAAGGTGTACTAGTTTTGTTGTGTTTTATAAAAAAGAAAAAGAGCCAGGATATGTATAGATTTGATAGAGCATGGTGTAGTGAGGTGGGAGTGGGGCTTTGGCAGGCCCTAGCAGAGGCAGCCCTTCCCCCTGAGGTACCAGCCATAAGGTTTCAGTGTGGAATAGTTTGTTTCAGGGGGTGGTGGTGGTGGTGGTGGTGGTGGTGGTGGTGTTAGGATTCTGTCTAAGCTACACCCCACAGTTACCTGGCAATAACCATTTATGCCCCTCCCCACAGTTACCCAGCAATAGCCAGGTAGGTCAGACCCACTATAAAAGGGAATACTTGGCCCTTCCTCTCTTTCTCTTACTCTCTTGTCTCTCTTCTTGCCCTCCTGGGTTCTTCCCTTCCTCCCTCCCTTCCCCCCTCTCTCCACATGGTCATGGCTGGCCTCTACTTCTCTACTCTCTCCTTCTCTCTGCCTTTCTTGCCTCTACTACCCCCTAAACTCCCTTCCCCATACTCTAAATAAACTCTATTCTATACTATACTCTTGTGTTTGTGGTTCCGCAGGGGGAAGGGATGCCTCAGCATAGGTCCGCTGAGGCACCCCCTTCCCCACACCTCACCCCACAGGCCCATATAACATATTCTTATGCTACTTTCTCTTTTTATGATCACAACAGTGGGGAGAGAAGAAGGGGGAGAGGGAGAGGGAGAGGGAAAGGGGAATTGAGAGGAAGGAGGATGAGAGGGTTGCCAGGAACACATGGAGAGAGACAGGGGAGGGAGAAGGGGAGATTGGGAGTAGGGGCTCAGAGAGAATAACAGAGTAAGAGAGTAAGCAAAGAGGGGGCAAACAGCCCCTTTTATAGTAAGTCAAGCCTACCTGGCTGTTGCCAGGTTGTGCAGAGCATAGAAATGTTAACAAGTTTCTTTTCTCATTGCTGTGACCCAATAGCTGACAGGAAGTAATTTAACAGTAGAATAATTTAGTTTGGATTATAGTTTGAAGGGATAGTCCCTTATGTCAGGGAAGCCAAGGTGGCAAGAGAATGATGTATGAGTCACACTGCACAGGCAGTTGACAAGAAGAGAAAGGACAGTAAGTAGGGCTACAAACCTCATGACTCACCCCTAGTCTCTTCCTTCTAAACATTTTATAATCATCCAAAGTAATGCTGCTATGCTAAATAGAGGCTAAATGTCAAATGCACGAGTTTATGGGGTTAGTGAACATTCAAACCACAGTTGCTGCAATGTCCATTAAGTCTTTCACTGATCCTTGAGGAGCATTTCTTCCAGGGCTGGTCTCCTATCCATACTTCATCCAGCTGTCCTGAGCTATTGTCCATTTACCAACTTGAATACTCAGTATCAGTTTAAAGCCTCATCAGTAGATTAGCACGTTTGACTTTACACAGGAAATACCCCATAGTCGCTCAAATCTAATATTCTGTGAAACATTATTTAAAAAGCTATTTTTTCTTTTTTTCTTTTATTTATTTTCTATATTTTTTTATTTACATTCCAAATGATTTCCCCTTTCCTGTTTCCTCCCTCCCCGAAAGTCCCATAAGCCCCCTTACCTCCCCCTGTTCCCCATTCAATCCCCTCTTGCTTCTCTGTCCTGGTATTCCCCTACATCCAGTCTTTCCAGGACCAGGGGTCTCTCCTTCTATCTTCTTGGAAATTTATTGATATGTGAATTGTTTCTTGGGTATTCTGAGATTCTGGGTTAATATCCCCTTATCAGTGACTGCATACCATGTGTGTTCTTTTGTGACTGGGTTACCTCACTAAGAATGATATTTTCAAGTTCTGACCATTTGCCTAGGAATTTCGTGAATTCATTGTTTTTAATTGCAGAGTAGTATTCCATTGTGTAAATATACCACATCTTCTGAATCCATTCCTCCATTGAGGGACATCTAGGTTCTTTCCTGCTTCTGGCTATTATAGATAAGGCTGCTATGAACATAGTGGAGCATGTGTCCTTATTGCATGCAGGGGAAGCCTGCGGGTACATGTCCAGGAATGGTATAACAGGATCCACCGGGAGTGTCATGCCCAGTTTTCTGAGGAACCACCAGACAGCTTTCCAGAGTGGTTGTACCAGCTTGCAATCCCACCATCAGTGGAGGAGTGGAAAAAAAGATAGCCTTTTCAACAAATGGTGCTGGTTCAACTGGAGGTCAACATGCAGAAGAATGCAAATCGATCCATTCTTATCTCCTTGCACTAAGCTCAATTCCAAGTGAATCAAGGACCTCCTCATAAAACCAGACACACAGAAACTAATAGAAAGTTAACTAGGCAAGAACCTTGAACATATGGGAACCGGGGAAAATTTCCTGAACAGAACACCAATAGCTTATACTCTAAGACCAAGAATTGACAAATGGGACCTCATAAAATTACAAAGTTTCTCTAAGGCAAAGGACACTCAAAAGGACAAAGCGGCAACCAACAGACTGGGGAAAGATCTTCACCAATCCTACATCTGACAGAGGGCTAATATCCAATAAATACAAAGAACTCAAGAAGTTAGACTGCAGAGAGCCAAGTAACCCTATTAAAAAATGGGTTACAGAGCTAAACAAAGATATCTCACCTGAAGAATATCTAATGGCTGAGAAGCACCTAAAGAAATGTTCAACATCCTTAGTCATTAGGGAAATGCAAATCAAAACAAGCCTGAGATTCCACCTCACACCAGTCAGAATGGCTAAGATCAAAAACACAGGAGACAGCAGTTGTTGGCAAGGATGTAGAGAAAAAAGCTATTTCTATGACTTCCCTGCTACAGTGACTACCCCATTTCTCAAATTATTGTTATCGTACATGGATGCCACTCTCTTTACCACAATTGAACTGATAATTTACTCTATCTTAATTCTTGACTATATTGATGTTTGCCATCCTTTTGGTAAATCTTCCTTTTTTTTCTTGTTTGTTTCTTTCTTTTTCCTTACTAAATTAAGAATACCATGGCAACTGAGAAACTGAACACAGCAAAGTATACAATTAAAGAGAGAAGAAACTCCTTGTAAAATGGGAGATAATGTGTATAAACTATTTCTATGACAATGAGTCAAAAACTACCAAACATGAGGAATTAATACTCCTCAACAATCTGAAACCAAATCATCCAACAGAAAATTTCAAATGATCTCCAAAGACATTTATTAACAGAATATATGAAAACTGCTCAACTGTAGCCCATTATCATGAAACAATAACCAAAACCCTGATAAAATTCCATCCCAATATACCAACCTGCTTGCAAATTCCCACATTCTGTTGTGTGTCTATCTTTTTTACCATACTCCTAACCAAAACAGTATGTGAACTTGAATTTTTAATACCAGCATCATATGATATAGATTCTGAATTAGTTACTGTGTTAGTTATTTCCAGTGCTATGATTAAAACAACATGACCAAAGTAGCTTATAGAAGGAAGAATTTATTTGAGCTTCTAATTGCAGACAGATAAGTATCTATCATCATTATGTTAGGTATGTGTGACAGCAGGCAGGGATAGTGACTCTCAGCAGCCATCTGAGAGCAAATATCCTAAAAGGCAAGTAGCACTCAGAAAGAGTAAATGAGGAGTAGCCAGAAGCTTTGAACTCTCACAGCCCACCCCCAGACTTGTACACACCTCCTATGCTTACCCAAAGAAGACCATCAACTGGAAACCACACAGTCACATGGTAGACCTTATGGGGTAAATTCTCATTCAAACCATAACAGAACCATATAAACAACTTTTTATCATTATACATTCATGATTCCAGTTTGCAATAGATGTTCAGCCCTCCAGGATTTATTTTCAGTATATTTCCTTGTTTCACTGAGACATTGTATGAGGCACAGATTCTGAGTAAATGACTGATGTAGGATGGATGGAACCAAGATAGGGAAGTGGGAGAAATGAGGCAACAACTTGACTTCCACGGATATATTTCTAGCATTGATTATAGAGTAGAGCAGTCTGAAATGGAAACACCATAAAACCAAACCACTGTAAATAAGGACAAGAATTCAGAGTTCTCTGCCTCTTCCTATTTAGCTGTCAATCTTCTGGAGATATGTAACTTTCTGTATATTTCTTAGCATAGATCTGCTATGGCCATGGTTAGTTTTTAAAGGAATGTGGTAGACAGTTTTAAAAGATTGTCTGTCTTCTTTTCACATAACCACCCGCCAATCCCACACTCTATAAATATGATTTAGTCAACTCTCCATGACTGTAATCAATTTCTGGGATAATCAATTTATAAAAATTGAAGATTTAGTTTGGCTTCTAATTTTTGAGATTTTAATGATCTCAATGTCTAATTGCTTTGGGACTGTGGCAAGGAAGTATAGCATAGCAAAAGACAATAGTGGAAAGGAAGAATAAAAGAGAACTAGAAATAGCAAAGTCCTCATTCAGGAAAGGTCCCCTAAAGATCCCAATCGCTCTCTCATTAGACCCCACCGTTTAAGGTGTTCACATCTCCCAGCAGTATCACACTGGTATTTTAACAAGTGGAACACGGGGAAGGGATTGTTTAAACCAAAATTCCAATATTCCCTAACTAATTTTCCTTGCTATATTTTATTTTTTGATATATGTTCTCTTAGAATGGTGCCCTTCAAGGAACTTGCATATGTGTGTGGGGGGGGGGGAAGTGTGTGTTCACATGTATACATGTGTGTGGGTCTGTGTCTGTGTGTGTATGTGTGTGTACGTAATATATAGCTTCTCAAGAAAACTGTACATTACACAAGAATAGGTAAAAGATGTTTTTGACCTCTATACCTCTTGGACTTAGAACCACTGCAAGGAGTCGATGAAGCCTTGAGTGTGTGCATGTTGTTGACATAAGCCAGCCATGTTATGAACCAAAGCATTCTCCCTGGATGAGGCTAGAAGGATGGCTCTATATGTGGATTTTAAGAGTATATGTAGAAAATGTCCACCATATCATTCTCCTCAGAACTTTTAAGGCTTGATTGCTGATCCTCAGTAGAAATTGCTTTTATAAAGTTTAATTAAACATGTCTCTTGGATTCAATTGAATATGATATACCCTGTGTCCTTCTTCAGCTGTATGCAGTAAACACACCTCCACGTTCAACTGTTTATAGCAAATATGCTGAGCTTCTTGGGTATGGAACTTCCCAGTCAGAGAGCCCTGTGCACTGGACCCTGGTTATTACATCTATCTGTCTGTCTATCTTTTCCTCTTTCTCTTGTCATCTGAGTCAAATCCATCCCTGGAACAGTGCTAGATACAGCAAACATGGTTCCATTTAAGTCACCATAGAATGAAAACAATAAAATTGTTATTGCTTCTATAAAACTTACTATTTTCCATGCACTATCACATATTAGTGTATATTTAAACTTAACCTTCACAAAAACAACCTAATTACTGTTAATGCCTGCTCACTATAAAGAAGTATCTCAGGTTCACATTTCTACCAACATTAAAATTTCTCCAAGCATTCTGGCTTTGCAGTCTCTGATCTATAACACCTTTCAAATGAGTGATGAGAACAATTAAGGACAATGTGGCAAGAAAAATGAGAAAAGAGTTAAGGAAAGAAAAAAAGAGAATACCTGGGGACTTACAGATAAACAATGTGTAGGCTTTGCAGTCAGGACTTTTGAGAATTTTGCTGTAAATGAGCCTTTGTTTAAACCAGTCGCCATAATCAGACAACAAGTGGCACTCACATTTATAGCTACATTTTTCTGCTTCACTTTTGTGGCTTTGTTGTATTAGGTTGTAAAGAGAAAATATATGGAATGGCCATTCCCAAATATTCAAAACTAAGATGCACTGAAAATCCAATCTTGCTATTTCTGGAAGTCACCTCCTACTTCATTTATATATACATATATTTTAGTGGATACAGTTATGATATCAAGACTCTATAGACCAACTGTGAACACAATAATAACAAGACTATAAAGACAACACTTTGATCATAGCTGGAAGCTGACAGGCTCTTGAGAATAGAAGGAATAAACCTTGTGAAACAATCAGATCTCCTAAGAATCCATAAACTAAAGTTTAGAAGGAACTTGAAAGTCATTCAGGTCAAACCTCTGAGTGGCATATGTCCTTAATATTATTTTCTACCTCATGAAAATACCATTAATGGGATTATTGTTATTATTTTTATGTTCATCTTTCAAGTTGAAAGCAGATGTATTTAATATCTTCTGTGCACTTTAAAACCAAGATGGATTAAATTGCTTCACCATTTATCTTCTTAGAGTAATGATCCAAGATATCTCGTCATCATTGGAATGTAGGTTGAACCTCCTTTGTGTGAGAACATTTTGCTCAATTTATGGTAATTTCTGTGATTTATGCATAGCACAAAGGGAAACAGCCTGCTGTAGATTTCCAAGGCACAGTGTGGGCAGTCCTGTAAGAGCACAAATGCAGTTATTTGTTAACAGGATTTGTCCACATACCTTCTGCCCAGTCCACACAAATATGTGATATATTGCAGCTGCTTTTCATTTCCTCTTAAATCTAATTGGCAGCACTGTCTACACTAGAGCTCAACTCACAAACTGAAGCACAACTCCAGGAAAGAACACACAGGTATCAAAAAGAGTCATTACTGCAATCAGGAAGCAAACATATCTAGAGCATGATGCTGTCTGGGGAATTCAGTTATTGACGTAGACCCAGTACTAAAGTAAAACATTTCATTCAATTGGATATTGCTTGATAATGGTGACTCTCTCAAATGGTTTCGTATCTAGGGTTAATTTTTCTTCCCATGGGATGTTTGGCAGTATCTGGAGCCATCTGTATCTGTGACAGAGAGTAGTGATACTCACTGAGTAGGCGAATACTATGCTAGCTTTGAAACAGCTTAGACTGGATCAGGAAACTACTCAAATGAAACAATTATCAAGAAAGAGTAATTCAAATAGTGTTAAGTTTGAAATTTCACTCTAATACACTCCAAACTAACCTAACAAAGTCCTCTATAATCTCTGTTCTTTATCAACAGTTAAAATGCAGTCCACAACACCTGTTGAGGAACAAGTTCCTGATATGCATGGCAACTAATTCAGTATCGTATTTTGGTATGGCTGACATTTATAAAACATCTTTTATATATCGAGATCAGGAAAAAGAAATACCTACATATCTGTAGAATCTTAAGGGAATTCCTGCCAAAAGGGATTTTTGTAGTCAAACATATTCAATTCTATTTCCTGAAACTGCCAACTTAGTAAGACGCATAGTGTCCCCTGATTTAAGATTACTGAGTGAAATAACCTGATGAGATTGTTGGCTTGTGCTGACTGAAATATGTGAAACTTGTGGGAACATTTGCATAAACTGAAAATGCTTAAAAGCTATCTGGCTCTTCAAGAGGTAATGAAAGAAGGACAAGAAAATGTGGAACTCAGTAGAATATGAAACCTTTAACTTCTATAATATTGATTAATATTGCCTTATTGACATTTCCCAGTGCAAACTCCATGTTCAGAGTCAAGAACCATGACGCTACAAACAAGGTTACATCCTCAGGTTTGATCACCAAGCAGGAACAAGAAAGGGCTACAAGACCCACCACAACAACTCATCTTTCCTGTACAAATTTTTAATAGTTGCAACTTTTAAAATATGTGTTAAAATTGTTATACAATATTGTGTAGTATTTGTTATGAAATATTTTTGAGATTTTTTTTATGTGTCAAAAATCAGGGTATTATTCTGAAAAATGACACCAGGAGTAGGCTATCAACCAACATGCAAATACACATGCATGTGCTAGTGGGGACAGCATACAATGACAGGGACTTCCTGCAGTATGCAGAGATATCTCAGAAGCCGGCAGCAGCTCCTTGTAAAAACAAAAAATGATTGTATCTGGGACCATCCCTCCAGGGGACCCGCCACCTGAAATAAGGGACTGTAGGCAGTAGGCTGGGATGGAGACTTATTAGTAGTCTACGATAGCTCTTTGTAAAAAAACAGTTGTTCTGATTTCTCCTGACCTTAGCCCTGGGCAACGACTGTGTAGATTTCATTTGTGCGTGACTGCTTTTCAGTTGGCTTTGGTGTGCATATTTATTCTATTATATCTGACTTTACTACTTCTTTCTCCTTCTGCTCTGGTGAATTCTGTGAAACTAGATGTTCCTTGATGTAATGATTTTTAAACAATTAAAAATGGAGGCATGGGGCACAGCACAGCACAGTCCTAATGGCCCAGGTGCATGCTGTGTGTTCTCATCTTGGAAACAATGCAATAACTGCACAATGGTAGTTCCAGATTAATGCTTGACTTGCAAAGCAAGTTTGAAGAAATTATTAGAAAATGAAACAGAGCCAACATTAGAACCCCAAGAAAGGCAAAAAACTATTGAACTTATGAAATAAGTTTTGCACAACATTTGAGAGTGGTTTTAGGATAAACAAATATAGAATATATAAAATTATCTATTAACTAAGTCAAACACTGGGACTCAAGAGAATCATTGTGTGCAATGTGCAGAAGCAGAAAGCTAGCAGAACTACTGATTTAAGAGTTAACTTGAATCTTTCTAGCCAATGCTTGGCAGTTTTACCCATGTCATTTATCATTAGAGCTTCACAGGAAAATTCAAGTAGCTGACCTCAGAGCTCTGAGCTCTAAAGTATAATAAGTCAAAAGTTAAAGTTTAAATAATGATAAGTTTGTGATTATTGTTATTTTGGCTACAGGCCTGGGAATAAGGAAGCTTGAAACTTTGGGGGAAAATTGCAATCCTTGATGTTTTATGGGATGTGGTTATTCCTTTCAATTTGATTTGGCAATGATTATACAATGTCTTTTTTTCTACCTGCTTTTGGAGTATTAATAAAAGACTGGGGCAAGAAAAGGCCTAGAGAGTATGAAGAGAACAAGTGAGGAGTATATGAGGTGAATACAGAGAGCGAAGGAAGTGAGAGAAAGAGAGCATGAAAAGAGCATGTGAAGAGTGAGTGAAGAGAGAATGTGAGGTGTGTACGGAGAATGTGTGTCTTAGTCAGGGTTTCTATTCCTGCACAAACACTGTGGCCAAGAAGCAAGTTGGGGAGGAAAGGGTTTGTTCAGCTTACACTTCCACATTGCTGTTGATCACCAAAGGAAGTCACGACTGGAACTCAAGCAGGTCAGGAAGCAGGAACTGATGCAGAGGCCATGGAGAGATGTTTCTTACTGGCTTGCTTCCCCTGAATTGCTCAGGTTGCTTTCTTATAGAACCCAGGAATACCAGCCCAGGGATGGCACCACCCACAATGGGCCCTCCTCTCTTCATCACCAACTGACAAAATGCCCCACAGCTGGATCTCATGGAGGCACTTCCCCAACTGAAGCTCCTTTCTCTGTGATAACTGCAGCCTGTGACATGTTGACACACAAAACTAGCCAGTACAGTGTGTGTGTGTGTGTGTGTGTATGTGTGTGTGTGTGAGTGAGTGAAAGGAGAGTGTGTGTGAGAGTGAAAGGGTAAGGCACAGAGTTGTGTATGCACATGGGTGTTCCAGAAAAGAAAAGCACACAGGAGAAAAGCAGAGTGCGCAGGAGACTGCAGAATGTGTGCAGCCTCAAGCTGCGAGCAAACAAGCACGAAAGAAAGAGGGCAAAGAGTGAGAGGGAAGAGAAACTTTAAGCCTTGAAAAATTGCCTGTCAGCTTGTACCCCCAAAGTAGTCTGTGTATATTTATTAAGAGCCTTCCAGACATCCCTGCTTCCAGTTGAGAACTGAGATGCTGTGTCGAGGCAGGACCCCGGCAATGTGCTACTGTACACATACATACACACCCCATCACAACCATATATGTGTACACACACACACACACACAAACCACCACAACGACAACCACCACCACCACCACCACCAACAACAACAACAACACATTCAAAGATCATATTATAGATAAAAAATATAAATATCAAAATACAAATAGGACAACTTGAAGACTGAAATAAACACTAAAACTATTTTAAGAAACATCTATCATGCTGAGGTTCATATGCTGAGTTTTCCCAATTTGTAGTTTTTTTGAATTAATAAATAGTTGTAGTCATGACAAACAAAGCAGAACTGAAAAAGAGGAGCAAAGAGCCCAAACTCTTCGGGAATACACCTAACAGAAACTGCGGAATCGGGGAGGGAGAAGTGCAGCCATCTCTGCATAGTATTCCGCATTCTCAGATGAGCAGCCCACAGAGACTAGCTAGGCCGATTTAACACTTTAACACATTAGCTCACATTTATTTGATTTCATGCAGAAGGCCAGTGATTTTGCTGAGTAAAATTTTTCAGTGAGGCTACACAAAGGGACACAATGATGAGCAGTGAACTTTTCAGGACAATTCAGTTAAAGTAGGCCAATTAAACACTTCAAGACTTGCCACTTTACCTATTTTTATTCCTAATGGTCGTGGAATCCATCCAATATTATTTCTAACTCATGATTCTCAAACGTAAATCTAGAAATTCACTAGAACAGAGCTGTGGCAAATTTTATGTAATATGTTTCAAACAGGGATCACTGTTAAGCAGATTATGCTGCTGCAGACGTTGGTCAGTGCTTTTTTTCTGTTGTAGAGTCTAGGGATGGTTAAAAACAAGTCCAAGATTTATTACATATAATTATTGTATGGAAGAACATCTCATTAGTAAAGAATACTTAGCATTAGGATATGTTACTAACTTAATGGCGACAAACATAAAAAAGGCAGAAAAAAATTATCAAATAAGCACTTCATTTCTATATCTAGAATTCATGTTTTAATGTCTGGCCACTGAAAATCATTCATAAAATCTTAAATGACCTCAAAGAACATAGCAAGCCAAGCTGAAATATCCCTAATGAAATGTCAGCTCTTTAAAGAGTTCATGTATCTAGCATTTATTCATGTGTCTTTGTGCATGGATTATATAGACATTGCCAGTACCAATCCTGTGAAAGTTATACAGAAAGGGGCTGTGAGATCAATGAGTTCATGTACTGAAATAAAGAGAATCAGATATTCTAGAACAGCACAATTCAAGTGCACAAAGTGGTATAACAAGAATATTCATTGCTGGGTTTCCCATATAAATAAAAATTTGAAGCAAACATAAATTTTCATCAACAGAGAAATGGCACAAATAGTATAAATAATTCATAATATGGAATAATGTAGCAGCAGAAGGTATATAAAAATAACAATAACACCTGGAATTTGAGTGAATAAGACAAGTTGCTAAACAAGTGTGACCAAATAAATATTATAAATTTATAGATCTGTTACCTATATAGAAATGCTTGGGGAAAATTCCTGGACATATGTAAATAAAAGGAGAAGAATAGTTCCCTCTTGGCAAGATACAATGACTAAAGAGATAGATATAAAATCTCCACTTCTACTGCAGCATGCAAGTTTAAAAATTAGAATACATTAATACATTATTTATAAAATGTATGTAGATAAAGAGATGGATATATAGATGTATATCTACATTATCACACCACAGGGAAGAATATATTAAATGATAAGGAATTTTAAATGATTCAAATGATTTCTTTAGAGAGAATCCATACTTTCATAAAAAATTGGAAACACAGAATGTAAAAGAGGAAATAGGAAATTAACCATAAACCTGCTGCATTACACCAAAATAGAATGTAAAAAAAAAACCTTTCATGTCTTAATAAGTAACAAATAGATAGAATTGGAGAGATTTTTAGAATGATAAAACTCCTGCATAAAATATGATAACAGATATTACATGATACATTTCCCCAAACTCCTTCAAATACAGTGCATTTTAATACAAAATTATAATATAAACTGAATATTAGTAATAATGTATCAATACTGGTCCACCTACTAACAATTAAATACAACACACTAATAAAAGACATTACTAATTCAGAAACTGCATGCATATGAGTTAGAGGTATGGAGTTTCTGATTATTCTATATACCTAAAACCCTCTTTAAAATATTATTTTTTACTTAAAATATCATAATAGAAGACTTCACAAAAGAGGCTGACATAGTGAACTAATAATTTATGTGTACTGAAAGACAATGAGTGGCCATAAGATGCATATATGATATGAGTTAATCTGGTGTTCTGCTGTCTGCTACATTACAGCATTCAAAATTCTTATCATGATTTCTTTTATCTCTTTTATCTGTGCTTTATCTATTCTTTCTTATGTCTTAAGGAACTAAAATTATGACAGAAAGGTAAAGAGTGGAAAAGTATTCCAAGCTGAGTGAACGGCACCAACAGGTCTTGCTGAGACTAGTGGAAGTCCCAGG
The DNA here is from genome assembly GCA_036184795.1 of Tokudaia tokunoshimensis. NCBI lineage: Eukaryota > Metazoa > Chordata > Mammalia > Rodentia > Muridae > Tokudaia > Tokudaia tokunoshimensis. The sequence continues at coordinate 124,303,506 of BTHU01000002.1, read as the reverse complement.
GAGACCAGAGGGCACACCCATGCCAAGCACACTGGAGACAGAACCTGAATATGATATCGAGATCAGATTTCAATTGACTTGAATGCCCTCTCAAGGAGTTTGGATACAAATTATAGGAATCTGAGTGACTTAAGTGGCAAAGTTATGTCAAAACCTTTTTGTGTGTTAAAGAGAAGAACAGAAATAGAAAAGGACTTGAGAGAGATCAGAGAAGAGACAGTGGGGGCGCACCAAGAGCCATGATTCGAGAACAGAAATGAAAAAGTTCAAACTCTGGTTCTGATATCTGCTAGCTGTGCAGGTAAACACAGGGCATAAATTTTCTACATTTTCAGCTACCTTATGAAACACTAAAAGTACAGCTTTACTTTAAGTAAGTTCATAGGCAGTTATTACACTGCTGGATTCACACTCTTCAAAGATACTATGAGTGCTCAAGTCCATTGTGTAAAACCCAGCAGTATTTACTCAAAACATGCTCACATTCTTCTGCATACTGTAACTCATCTCTAGACTGGTTATAACATATAATATGATCCATGAAAACATACAAGCATAATTTTTTATGCATTTTAATAGAAAACCAGTTTTTAAAGTATTTACGAGTTATTTATTCTATGTGTGGATATTGAACCCAGGGATACTGCAGGACCCAGTGAAAACACCATTAAGTTCTTCCTCCTAAATTGCTACATAAGAAGTAGTCTCAATAAGGAGCATTTGCTGTTACAATGCTCCATATACTTGTTAAATTGGAGCCATAAGAATAGGTGGAAAATAGAAGTCAAAGAGGAAAACAATGAGTTGAAAAGGACATAAAAAAATATGTTGGGACTCAGTGTCAGTTCCCTGAAAGAACTGTGGTGACCATGTAAAATATGTGTTCCCATTCTATATCATACTGTATTCAAATAAGAGAAAATTCAAGAACATAAGGCAAACTCACCTTAAAGTACATGGAAAAATTGTTTTACACAGAATTCATGTGCTTATAAGTATCATGGATGATAAAGAAAAACAGAGATGAAGGGAGACAAGAAGTTTGGCCAAAAATTTTTGACCACAGTCTTAAAGATACTCAGAACAGAAATGTGATAACAGAGTAGTAAGCTATGTGAGAAAAACTTTTGAATATACAGTCAAGAAGCAGTATTTGCTTTGATGGCATTTTATAATGATTCCCATAAGAGGAGGGCATCATGGAACAGAAGGGAGATGCAGGGTTGTGAAAAGGCAAAGGCCATAGAGGAGGCATGTAAAAGGAACCACTCACAAATTGAACTCTGTAAGGGATGAGCAGAAACACAGAATGGGTTCCTAAGGATCCTGAGGACCTCTCTAAAAAGCTGTGAGTTTAGCTTTGTTTATTCATATATATTTCAAGTCACCCATGAGATTAGTACATAGTACATAGTCTCTAATGGTCCCACATATAACTGTGCACAGCTGAACCTTCCAGAAGACTCCTATTTTCTACATGACAGTGTTCTTACCATTATGGGTAATGAATTCATATTGTAGGTGAGAATTCACTGTTGAAATGAAACTAAAAGAAAGACCACTGAGAATGTTCTGAATTCATTATAAATGTGTGTGTGTGTGTATGTATGTGTAAGTGTGTGTGTGCATGTGTGTGCTTAAAATGGATATTTGCAAACTTACATAACTTCTCATTAGAAAATGTTCACCAATTTTTATCATCCAATTCATAAATCAAAGCACAATGCCTACATTTGTTCTTCATAGAGAATTTACTTACTGGCTTACTACAAGGCTAATTTAGACAATATATATTTTACTACACCTGTAGAAGGAATAAATTGAATTGCTGATCTATAAGCTTTTCTTCTTGATACTGTCCAATTATTACATGTTTCATTATTCTAATAATTATAAAAGCAAATATGTCCATGGCAAGAGTGAAGATTACTATGGCATCAATATTTCCTATGTCCTTTAATGTTAAATGTGTCATTCTTTTTAACCAGTCTCATTGTCTCCCCATTAGACTCAAATTGTGTCATAGGGTTTTATCCAGTGACTAATTAATGTTAACATCGAGAACAAATCTCTGACAGTGTAAAGAATAAAGTATAATTTTGAGCACCTAAACAGCCAATGAGGTGGTCATAGTGAATGCCTTTTACTCCAAAGTCAATGGCAGCTAATTACAATGTTTAAGAAGTTGCTCTAGGGATCAATGACTTACTCAATTTTTCCTCCTCTTTGTTTAATGATCTAAATGACCACTCAGATGACTGCCATATTCCAAAGAAAAGATTTCAAATGGCAGCAAAGAAATGAAAGAAGACAATTAATGATTGTCATTACAGTATCAGACAGTCAGATATAATGTAAGAGGCCTGCAAATGCTTATTAATGGTAACAAACTTATTATTGTACCACTTTGGTTACAAGTTGGGAGAATACACAGCCTTAAATCTTAAATTAATTTCAAATGTAACAAACCTTATATGATCAAATCTAAATGAAAATACCTATTTAGGATTCTGGAAAATGCCAAGTGCCTAATAACTAGTAATGGAATGAGCATAGATATAAATGTTTTTCACAGAACAATGCTGTGTAGAACAGATATGGGATATGCACTGCAGGGTTTGCCCATCACTCTTCCTTATGACCACGTTAAACACCACAAATTTGGGTAAACTAAGTCCAGATAACTAATGTGGTGACAAATCAAATCCATACTCTGCAAGGACTCAAGTATTTTAAAATTCAAGGCAGTCTTATAAAGGTAAAATAAATAAATAAATAAAATAAAATAAAAATAAATAAAAATAAATAAAATAAATAAATAAATAAATATCTAGAAAATATGTACAATCATGACTAATTTCACTCTGCCTTTCCAATACAACTCTAAAGCATCTTAAAGGAATAGGAAATGGTGTTTCCCTAAGGAAACTTACACCTTCTGTATCAAATTATATCCTATACATCAAGTATAGGAAGTGAGGTAGAGGAGGGCATAGTAATGGAAGGGATACCAGGAGACAAAGACCTTTTGAAAACAGTCAGACCTTTTGAAAACAGTCAGAAAGTCAAATGGAAACCTGCTACTGTGGAAGCCCACAAACACACACACACACACACACACACACACACACACACATACACACACATACATACATACACTTATGGCTTGTTCCATAATTTGAAAAGATATCTGTCATCATCAGTCCTAGAACCCATGTCTAGACAACTAGACAAGTCATAGGCCCTAGGAGAGGACCTATTATTATAATATTGCTAAATGTGTATAGTATTAAACTAGTATTAGGAACATACCATGAAGCCATAGATTATGTTTATTTCAACTCTCATCAGGTATTTGTACTAAATAGAGATTAACACAAACACATACAACTGGTCATGGTGCAGAAACTCTGAAACTACAGAATGCTCAATCCTAAATAGAACAGATATAGCATACCTTCCTCTCTCATGTTTCAGATATCACTGTGGTAAGAAGGGAGGAAATATGTTTAAGAGCCATAGGAAGGGGATGACTACAAAGAAAAAGTATCTTCTGGATGCTGCAGGGTAACTGCAAATATATACTCACAGTAGTTGTATTGTAGCAGTACAAATAAAATCTACACGAGCCCAAGTTATACCAAATCCCAACATGCATGTGAATTTGGGTACCAAATCCTTCACCTAGGTGAGGAGCTATTGGAATTTTTATCTCCTAGGAAAAGGAAAGACACTTTGACCTAAGAATGTAACTCCTGGTAACCTAACAATACTCTAGTGGAAGGCCATAGGAATCCAGCATCATTAAGATGAAATCAAATTAAAATTGCTTTCTCATTTATAAATAAAATGAATAACATTTGAGTTTATAGACTTTCAGATTACATAAATTATTCACCTGACCATGCAAATTACATAGGTTAAAGAATAAGTGATTGCCTAAATCCCTAACTTCATCTCCCCATCCTTAATACCAAGTTTTACATAGAGTTTTAATTGACAGATAAAAGCATATATATATATATATATATATATATATAGTCTTCCAAGGTAAGCAAATTATATATATATATATATATATATATATATGGAACTTGTAGAGCCCACCTCCAGCAGAAAGACAGGGCATATATATATATATATATATATATATATATATATATATATATATACTGTATACTGTGTCTTCCCAGGTAAGCAAGGATACATAATTTCTGCCTGCCCCCTTATTGTTCATGCGACTTTGGGTCAGGTAAGTCCTCTGTCCCTGATTTTTAAAATAGTTACAAAAAATGACCTGGGAGGGAAAGGGAATGGGGGAAGGAGAACATGATTGGGCATTTGGTGGGGGGGGGAAAGGACTGAAATCCCTAAGGGTCAGCAGAAAGAAACATGCAACCTCAGGAGGTAGGAGGTTGGAAGGATTCTCCAGAATGTACCAGAGACCTGGGAGGTGAGAGACTCTCAGGACTCTTTGAGTCCTGAGACCTTAGATGAAATGCCCTACATTAAGGAGAGGAACTTGTAGAGCCCACCTCCAGCAGAAATACAAGGCATCAAGTGAGGGATGGGGTTGACCTCCCACAGTCAAAACTCTGACCCATAATTGTTGCTGTCTGAAAGAACTGCAGGGATGGAAATGGAGAGGAACCTGAGGAAAAGAAGGTCTAATGACAGGCCCAAATTGGGATCCAGATCAAGGCGAGGCCCCAAGACCTAACACTATTACAGAGGCTATAGCGCACTCACAAAAAGGGACCTAGCATGACTGCACTCCAGAAGACCCATAAAGCCGCTGCAAGTGTCAGATGCAGAAATTTGCACCTACCAGTGGACAGCACGTGCTGAACCTGGTGATTGAATTAGAGGAAACTGAGAGGAGGGTGACCCTAAAGGAGGACCAGCAGTCTCAATTAAACTGGATCCCGAGATCTCTCAGATAATGGACCACCAACCAGGCAGCATATGCCAAGTGATATGAGGCCCCCAACACACATACAGCAGAGGACTGTTGGGTCTGGGTTTACTCAGAGAAGTTGCACCTAACCCTCAAGATACTGGAGGTCCAAGGGAGTTTAGAGGTCTGGTGGGATGGGGATGGGGGTGGGGGTGGGGGGTGGGAGCATCCTCATGGAGACAGGGGGGCAGGGAGGAGGTATAGGATGCGGATCAGTCGGAGGGTAGACTGGGAGGGGAATAAAATCTGGAGTTCAAAATAAATAAAAAATAAATAAAATGTAAGCAAAATACTCCTTCAAACTCTCTATGGATCATAACAGAACATCTTACGGTTAATTTAAGTATATTTTCTAAAATACAAAGTAAATCCCTTATTGGGTATTTCTACATTTAGAATCCATGATAAAGTATCATTCTTGAATTTCATAAATTATAAAAATGTGAGATACCTTCACAGAGGTAACAGCATGACAGTTGGAAATCATTTTAACAGAATGATATCACAATCCCAAAGGAAGCAATGAGAATAGGATTCAAAAGTATATAGTTCATTAATAATTAAAATTGATCTATGATCTGTTATATTTTTGTTTAACCATGTGAGAAATTTTTCATTACAGGGATGAAAGAAAGAAAAATATAATCTGCGAACATATCTTACAGTAAGATGCAGTTACTGAATCCTGAAGAAACGAAGCTGAGATGCAGAGCCAAGTAAAAACTGGAAGGAACCAGTAGCCACCTACCTTCATCTACCATTTGATGTGTAGAGATCACAGAGTGCCATGGGAACTTTCTGCCACCGTTTAAAATAGTGACCCATACAAGCTGCTTTTATACATTTAACATTTAACTGCATTATAACATACTGTTTGAAAAAAAAAAGCTTTTTGCTGTCAGACACAACAAGCTCCAATTACTCCTTTCAACTTCAGAAGTCAGCCAGCATTGACTTCTAGAATTCAACAGACTTCTAAAACAATAGCTTTATACTTCAGATATAAAGATATAAAGCTGTATATGTGTTGGGGGCCTCATATCACTTAACATATGCTGCCTGGTTTATGTTCAGATAGCATGTAGATTAACTTTCAGCTTCCAAAGAATACTTGACAAAGAAAACCGCTATGATCATTTCTTGCAGTTAGTTTTACTCAAGTTTGGAAGTAGAGGTGCTTCCAGTTTTTTTTTAACATGATATCCTTGATTAATGAAAGAATAATTGCTCTGTTTGCTAGATATAGATGAATACTAGTTCCAGCCATGTTTTAGTGAGAGAAACATTCAACAATATGACCTATAGGTACTTGTGTACCCAGAAGATGAGAATTTAAAATACCTCTCTCTCCAAATAGCAATCAATAGTTTACATAAAATACCTAAACCTTTATCACTTCCATCAATACCATCTTCACATTTAATATCATCCAGTTTGAGGGAATCAGATCCAGGATGTTATCCCAGAGCTGTTTAAAATCCATGCCTACAAGGCTGCCCTGCCCTCTCTCTCCATATCTTTTCAATATAGTACTTGAAGTTCTAGCTAGAGCAATTAGACAACAAAAAGAGGTCAAAGGGATACAAATTGGAAAGGAAGAAGTCAAACTATCACTATTTGCAGACGATATGATAGTATACATAAGCGACCCAAAGAACTCCACCAGAGAACTCCTACAGCTGATAAACGACTTCAGCAAAGTGGCCGGATATAAAATCAACTCAAGCAAGTCAGTAGCCTTCCTATACTCAAAGGATAAGCAGGCTAAGAAAGAAGTAAGAGAAATAATACCCTTCACGATAACCACAAACCCTATTAAGTATCTTGGCGTGACTCTAACCAAACAACTGAAAGATCTGTATGACAAGAACTTAAAGTCTCTGAAGAAAGAAATTGAAGAAGACCTCAGAAGATGGAAAAATCTGCCATGCTCATGGATTGGCAGGATTAATATAGTAAAAATGAGCATCTTACCAAAAGTAATACACAGATTCAATGCAATCCCCATCAAAATCCCAACTCAATTCTTCATAGAGTTAGAAAGAGCAATTCAAAAATTCATCTGGAATAACAGAAAACCCAGAATAGCTAAAACTATTCTCAAGAGTAAAAGAACCTCTCGGGGAATCAGTATCCCGGACCTCAAGCTGTACTACAGAGCAATAGTGTTGAAAACTGCATGGTATTGGTACAGTAACAGACATGTAGATCAATGGAACAGAATTGAAGACCCAGAAATGAATCCACACTCCTATGGTCACTTGATCTTTGACAAAGGAGCTAAAACCATCCAGTGGAAAAAAGATAGCCTTTTCAACAAATGGTGCTGGCTCAGCTGGAGGTCAACATGCAGAAGAATGCAAATTGACCCATCCTTATCTCCTTGCACTAAGCTCAATTCTAAGTGAATCAAAGATCTCCACATAAAACCAGACACACTGAAACTAATAGAAGGGAAACTAGGGAAGAACCTTGAACATATGGGCACAGGGGAGAATTTCCTGAACAGAACTCCAATAGCTTATGCTCTAAGATCAAGAATAGACAAATGGGACCTCATTAAATTACAAAGTTTTTGCAAGGCAAAAGACACCGTCAAAAAGACAAAGTGGCAACCAACTAACTGGGAAATGATCTTTACCAACCTTACATCCGACAGAGGGCTAATATCCAATATATACAAAGAACTCAAGAAGTTAAACTCCAGAGAGGCAAGTAACCCTATTAAAAAATGGGGTACAGAGCTACACAAAGAGTTCTCACCTGAAGAATATCTAACGGCTGAGAAGCACCTAAAGAGATGTTCATCATCCTTAGTCATTAGGGAAATGCAAATCAAAACAACTCTGAGATTCCATCTCACACCAGTCAGGATGGCTAAGATCAAAAACACAGGAGACAGCAGTTGTTGGCGAGGATGTGGAGAAAGAGGAACACTCCTCCACTGCTGGTGGAATTGCAGGCTGGTACAACCACTCTGTTTTTTTTTTTTTTTAATTTAATTTTATTTTATTTTTTTAATTTACATTCCAAATCACTTCCCCTTTCCCGTTTCCTCCCTCCCCGAAAGTCCCATAAGCCCCCTTCCCTCCCTCTTTTCTCCGTTCAACCCCCTCTCATTACTCTGTCCTGGCGTTCCCCTACATCCAGTCTTTCCAGGACCAGGGGTCTCTCCTTCCATCTTTTTAGAAATCTATTGATATGCTGATTGTGTCTAGGGTATTCTGAGATTCTGGGTCAATATCCCCTTATCAGTGACTTCATACCATGTGTGATCTTTTGTGATTGGGTTACCTCACTAAGGATGATATTTTCAAGTTCTGACCATTTGCCTAGGAATTTCGTGAATTCATTGTTTTTAATTGCAGAGTAGTATTCCATTGTGTAAATATACCACATCTTCTGAATCCATTCCTCCGTTGAGGGACATCTGGGTTCTTTCCAGCTTCTGGCTATTATAAATAAGGCTGCTATGAATATAGTGGAGCATGTGTCCTTATTGCATGCAGGTAAAGTCTCTGGGTATATGCCCAGGAGTGGTATAGCCGGATCCTCCGGAAGTGTCATGCCCAGTTTTCTGAGGAGCCGCCAGACTGCTTTCCAGAGTGGTTGTACCAGCCTGCAATTCCACCAGCAGTGGAGGAGTGTTCCTCTTTCTCCACATCCTCGCCAACAACTGCTGTCTCCTGTGTTTTTGATCTTAGCCATCCTGACTGGTGTGAGATGGAATCTCAGGGTTGTTTTGATTTGCATTTCCCTAATGACTAAGGATGATGAACATCTCTTTAGGTGCTTCTCAGCCATTAGATATTCTTCAGGTGAGAACTCTTTGTGGAGCTCTGTACCCCATTTTTTAATAGGGTTACTTGCCTCTCTGGAGTTTAACTTCTTGAGTTCTTTGTATATCTTGGATATTAGCCCTCTGTCGGATGTAAGGTTGGTAAAGATCATTTCCCAGTTAGTTGGTTGCCGCTTTGTCTTTTTGACGGTGTCTTTTGCCTTGCAAAAACTTTGTAATTTAATGAGGTCCCATTTGTCTATTCTTGATCTTAGAGTATAAGCTATTGGAGTTCTGTTCAGGAAATTCTCCCCTGTGCCCATATGTTCAAGGTTCTTCCCTAGTTTCCCTTCTATTAGTTTCAGTGTGTCTGGTTTTATGTGGAGATCTTTGATCCACTTAGAATTGAGCTTAGTGCAAGGAGATAAGGATGGGTCAATTTGCATTCTTCTGCATGTTGACCTCCAGCTGAGCCAGCACCATTTGTTGAAAAGGCTATCTTTTTTCCACTGGATGGTTTTAGCTCCTTTGTCAAAGATCAAGTGACCATAGGAGTGTGGATTCATTTCTGGGTCTTCAATTCTGTTCCATTGATCTACATGTCTGTTACTGTACCAATACCATGCAGTTTTTAACACTATTGCTCTGTAGTACAGCTTGAGGTCCGGGATACTGATTCACTCTGGAAAGCAGTCTGGCGGTTCCTCAGAAAACTGGGCATGACACTCCCGGAGGATCCGGCTATACCACTCCTGGGCATATACCCAGAGACTTTACCTGCATGCAATAAGGACACATGCTCCACTATGTTCATAGCAGCCTTATTTATAATAGCCAGAAGCTGGAAAGAACCCAGATGTCCCTCAACGGAGGAATGGATTCAGAAGGCGTGGTATATCTACACAATGGAATACTACTCTGCAATTAAAAACAATGAATTCACGAAATTCCTAGGCAAATGGTCAGATCTTGAAAATATCATCCTTAGTGAGGTAACCCAATCACAAAAGAACACACATGGTATGCAGTCACTGATAAGGGGATATTGACCCAGAATCTCGGAATACCCTAGACACAATCCGCATATCAATAGATTTCTAAGAAGATGGAAGGAGAGACCCCTGGTCCTGGAAAGACTGGATGTAGGGGAACGCCAGGACAGAGTAACGAGAGGGGGTTGAATGGAGAAAAGAGGGAGGGAAGGGGGCTTATGGGACTTTCGGGGAGGGAGGAAACGGGAAAGGGGAAGTGATTTGGAATGTAAATTAAAAAAAAAATCCATGCCTATACCAACAAGAAATGTTATAATTTTTAATGAGTTTCCATGTTAAATGTCACAATAAAGATTAAGAAGCAAGAAAAAAAATGCTTTACAATTGATAATGAAATCATTTTCTGGGGTTTTAAAATTTGAGTCTGATACAAAATTTTGCCTTCAATTTTGTGTTTTCCTAATAATTAGAGAGGAATTAGTTAATTTCAGACAGACTGATGTTTCTCTTTTCAAACTTTTTGTGATTATATGGGACCATAGATGTCATTCCCTATCTTACTCCACATGAAGGCATCCTTAGTTCTTTATATTATGTGAAGCTTTTAGTGATGTTCATGATTCTTTTTAAAATTCATTTCAATTACTGATTTATTTTCTAGTCTCTCGAGTCCTGCATGTCCATGGAAGGGACTTAAGACATGGATCCTGCCAGTGGAGCAGCACCAGTAGTGTGTTGCTCTCCAGGAGTGATGACAGCTCCTAGGATGAGGCTTGTTTGTATAATAATGTATATAATGTACTTTATATTCCTCCTTTGGCTGATGTTCTGCCTGCCAAGATTACTGGGGAAGGTCCCATCTGCCAAGGTTAATGACTCCACGATAATTAGGAGCAGGAAGAGTCTGGGAGGAAAGGGTATGTTGAAACAAAATGGTAACTGCTGTGACCTTGAGGGCAGCCCTTAAGGCTCTGGGAAAGAACTCTAAAAACATGAGTGTAAAAATGTATAATTTCTCAATTATGTAAAATGTAAGGATGCAATATCAATTATATGAGGGGATTTGCGAACCTAAAATTACAAAGGCAAGTGCACTATGACCAGTCTATTTTGTCAGAAAGATATTAAGGAAGGAGATAAAGAGATTTGGGGAGTGGTGATTGCAGGGCAAGATCCCACCAAGCAAAATTTATTGTTTATGCTTACAAAAGCAAGTGGATTCTTGAGTTCAATGTCAGTCTAGGGCAGAGCTATTTTAGGCCTAGGCTTGGTATGGAATGGCACCCAGTTAGCTTATTGTCTGTGCTTGTAAAGGCTGTCTTCTCAGAATCAAGGGGATAAGGTCATAAAATGCTGATTCATGCGATAATCAAAAGGGAACCTGGAGTAAACGGCTGAAATGATATGTAAATAAAAGACTTGGCTTTGGTCTGTCTGTGACAAAGAGAGAGAGAGCTGCCTGCAAATCTCTGTAGAACTGACTTGGGCAGAACACAAGGCTGTCAGTTTGTACCCTAAGATTTAACTTCAAGTCCTTGTTTTCATCACTCCCAAACACTCCTTCCTCAAAAAGCCTCTCCAAGCTTAGACTGGTCCATGGCCAGGAAAACTTAGAGAGAGGGGGTTGAATGGGGAAAAGAGCGAGGGAAGGGGGCTTATGGGACTTTCGGGGAGGGAGGAAACGGGAAAGGGAAAATGATTTTGAATGTAAATAAAAAAAAAACTTAGAAAATAAAAAAAAATTATTAGTCTACTTTCATAACAAGAACAGGAAAACAATTCATTTTAAGTTCACTCTAAGTACAAATTAAATTCCACAGCCCCATCAGAATTTATAAGAAATAAGTGGATGTGAGTACTTGCTAATAGATTGCTATTTCTCTTGAACTCTTGTGATACTTTCTGCCATGGTACTTTTTAATTTGTCTTACAGTTGAAATATTAAAAAGTAACTGTTTTTGATATAATGCAATAGCTTTTATGTTTTTGGTTGGAAAAGTTTTCTGCTCTATGGGAAATTTTAAGTTGCCAGATGGTGACTTAAGTAAAAATATTTTAACTTGAGGCTGTAGAGGTGGCCCAGTGGTTATGGTCACTGATTGCTCTTCCAGAAGACCTGCATTTGAATCTTCGCATACACATGACAGCTCAGAAGTATAGTTTTAGATGATACAATGCCTTCTTCTACACTCTGCACTCACCAGAGATACACATGTCATACAGAAATATATGCAAGTAAAGTACCCATATACATAAAATAAAATAATAAAAAATTAACACTACAGAAACTTATGAGAAAACACTCAAACCTATTTAATTTCACATATAGACAAATAAAGTAACAAGAAATCTTTCCAAAGAGATTTCTTTATTCTTAGGTTTTAGTATCAGTGAGAGGAAAACCCAATTATGTGCCTACTATTCTGTTTTATAATCATTGTAAAAGACCATATGTTTAATTCCATCAGCCACTGGCCTTTTCTAGAGCCTTTGGTTTCTACAGATACAAAGCTGTACAGCCTCCAAACTCCCAACTATCATTCAATCCATTTATTTTACTGATTGTTGTGGTATTGTCCATGCTAATGGTGAGAAGGATTCTAAGATTATTAGAGTAAAATTGAGGATTTTACATTCCACACAAGGCAAGAGATCTGCTTCACTGCTTGAGGCTATGGAGTTTGATTCCAGAGATCTAAATTCAGATCCTTTCTCTGCTACACAACATCTGGGAATTATTTGTACCTTGCCCAAATATCTTAACTGTAACTCAGAAGCAATATGATCTACTTTTGAGTCTTGTAAGATACTCAAGTGACACTCTCATGCCCACTTTTTGCCCTTAGGAATACTAACTGCCAAAATTACTCAGATGTTTAGAACACCTTCAAAAAGTAATGCTAAAAAAAATCTCCTTTCATTAAGTTTCAGCTAACATTATTTTGGAAAGTAGTAACTGCTTTGTTGACATAAACAAAGTACACTACAGAAATAAGAATCTGCCATCTTTCTAAACGCTCTGAAAATGAGTCTCTGCAGATGACCCCGGGGGGGCACTTGAGTTGCTTCTGAAAATGATAGCTGTCTTCAAATGCACAGACACAGCATGCCTGAGTGCTGCGATGTATTTTGAGTGCTTCCAGACAGCTGAACTGAGACCCAAAGGTGGAAGCTGAGAGAGGTAAATGACAGCTCAATATAAAGAAATTTCTGAAAATAGACCTACCTTTTCAGAGAGAAGACTGATGTGCCCATCCCCAGGCAGATCTAAAGAGCAAAACATACACAGAATCTATGCCCCAAGGAACCTGTTATTATTTCAAATACTTTAAATACAATATTAGCCTGGTCCCTTTGCATAGAAACCTGTTTTTACATATTGATCCTGGTTCTCATGCAAAGCTAATATTGAAAAGATGTGTAAACAATAAACACAAGTACACATTTTCCCCTAATTGTTTTCATGTCGGTATTTTAACCCAATGCCTTTTCATGGCCTATATTTTCTGTCTAGATAAAATAATGTTATTCCCTGGAAGCAAAGCAAATCCAAGGCCTTCACACAACTTAAACAAGCCAATAGGTACTTTACATAATGTGTGTGTGTGTGTGTGTGTGTGTATGTACACGAATGTTTATTCTGAATGGGAGGAGAAATAGATTTTTATTTGCTTTTTTTGACTTATGCAGAAAATGAGCACTAGACAGTGCATATAGAATTGGGGTGTTTTGGGTTCTAGAGAACTGGTGAAACTGTTTTAAAGAAGCTTTTTGGAGCAGTCTGATCATTAGAAGTCTTTGATCCAGCCGGGCGGTGGTGGCACACGCCTTTAATCCCAGCACTTGGGAGGCAGAGGCAGGCGGATTTCTGAGTTCGAGGCCAGCCTGGTCTACAGAGCGAGTTCCAGGACAGCCAGGGCTATACAGAGAAACCCTGTCTCGAAAAACCAAAAAAAAAAAAAAAAAAAAAAAAAGAAGTCTTTGATCTTCCTTTTTCAATCAACATGATTTTCTGGACACCAGCATTAAGTATGGCAAAATTAAGTGGATGATTTCTGTGAAAAACAGTACTGTGTAGAGATTTCTGTAAATAGACTGGTCCCATGACAGGACCAGTTTGTTGGTTAACAAATGCAACTGATATATATATTTAAGTGACCAGTAGGCAGGATTGATATTTTTTTATTAGAATTATACAGAGAATAAAGGATCATCAGATGTAGAAATATATGTTTAATGTTGGTTATATTAGTGACTCTATACAACATGCATATAGAGTTCTATTTCATTGAAATGACATTCTGTCTTGAGTCAGGTTACTAATATACAATGCCAGTGTTTGCAGCGGGGGGGGGGGGGGGCGGGGCGGGGTGTAAAACAACATTCATTTCTAATAGTTCTAGGAGTCAGAGACTCTAGTATCAAGGTTCCTGCCCATGTGATTCCTGATGAAATCCTTCTTTGTAATTTACAGATTATTGTCCTGAGCCCTTACACAGTGATCAGATTAGTTCTTGTCTCTTTATTGTCTTATTAAAACACCAGTAGTCACTATTAGGAGTCCCACAACAACACCATGCTACACAACCATAACATATATGTAGAGGACCTAGTTAAAGCAGGGACCTGTATCTGACTCTTTTGCTTGCATTTAGGACCCCTTTCTTCCTCCTACTGGGTTGCCTCATTCAGCCTTAATATGAGGTGCTGCGCCTAGTCTTATGGTAACTTATTATGACATGCTTGGTTGATGTCCTTGGGAGGCCTGCCCTTTTTCTGATGGTAACTGGAGGATGAGTAGATCTACAGGAGAGTTAGGAGAGAGAAAATGAGGGGAGATAAAGAAGGTAAACATAGGTCAAGATATAGTATGTGATAGAAGAATAAATTGTGCACTTTCCCCAATGGCTGCATTTTAACAGTCACCTCTTTAATCTCCTAACCTCAAATATCACATCATATTAGGGTCTATTTTGAGGAGGTAGGCACAAAATTTATTCCATAACAGACTTCTTTTGTTGGCCAACAATGGATATATCTGCTTCATAAAGTTTGAGTTCCCATCATTTATTCATCATAAACATATAGTACATCTACCAAGTAGAACTTAGTGTGATTTCTATGCCATTGTTACTCTAGAAAAGAGCATGGGAAATGTCTATCTGAGGGTGGTGCTGAAGGTTCTTTCATTAAGTAGGCCATTGCCAAACCTAAATTGATATGATTTCCTATATGACTGATATTCTATTCCTGCCTTTACTACTTCATTGTAGTAACTATATGTCACCAATACACTAAAGGTCTTCCCAAGTTTTGTGAAATGTAATTCTCATTCACATCTTGTAAATGAATGAATGCTGGATGAATGAATAATTTGACTTTTATGGAATAGAGATTAAAAATTAACATCCAATTCAGAACACTGTGCAGGGAAATTTCAGAACACCAGTAAGATTTGAATTCTAGTTGGTATATAAAACCATAATGCGCCTCAAGACACCAGAGTTTTCACTTTCCAATGATTAGTTCTCTCCTTCCCTGCATCATTTCTCAAGGCACAAAAAGACAGCCTGCTATCTTTCTTTTAGTCTGTTCAATTTTTATATTGATGAAAATTGAAAGAGATTGAAATTGACTAATATTTCTAGAATGACAAAAAAAATAAGATTTTACCAATGATGTGTGATGAGGGTATTCTTTTTCTGGTTCATATTGTTGCTTGGTTGTCATTTTGAGGGGATAGAGAGTATAGTCTATATACCATAAAATAATGTAAGTTTCTAGCACTTCTTATTGCTCCTTAAAAATTCCAAACCTCAGAAATTTTAAAATACAAAATGAAATAAATTTGACACCATAATTCTTTATCCAATTTATCTTCTGGTTCCTTAGTTGCCTGCTTCTTCCTCCTACCCTTTATCAAACTTTGAGATTTGGGAAAGCTCAGATGCATGTTTTGTTTGCACTGGCAAAAATGAAAAGGGAATTCAATGTTATAACACGATCTTACTATCTTTAGGAAGTAGCTCAAACAATGTTACCAAAGCTGTCTCTAGTTTTGGTTTGCTTTTTGTCTTTATACTGTGGTCTCTAAGCAGCTTTAAGCTTGCATTTTTATCCATCATTTCAACCAGAAAGCCAGTTTCTTTTAATCATCAAACATGCAGAAAGAATCTTACCAGGTTGGTTTTAGTCACATATATACATTTGCTTACTCTTGAGACAGGGTCTTAGCAAGGCCCCTTTAGTAGTAATGAAACTCAGCAGAGGCACCTGTATGAAGAGAAGCAGTGGAATGTTTTCCCAAATATAAATAAGAAAGTGATAACCCATTCCCTACACATATATGTACATTATAACCTGGTTTGCCTGCTTGGCAGTAAGTATATTTTAGGGACTTATTTCTAAATTAACATCAGACAATCTGTTTAGGTTTTCATAGCCTTAATGGGTTTGACTCAACCTTTAGTGGTAAGCGAACTTATCAGATTATATGTACTTTATGTAGAAGTAATTGAAGATAACTAACAATTTTTTTTAAAAAAAGCCAAAATGTCTAACATCCTTTGTAATTATGTTTTTCCTGCTGAATTTCACATCATATTTAATTATCTTCTGAAGAGTCTTTATTCTTTAAATATTAAATATGATCTACTTTTAGCTCATATATGCATTTTCCTTTTAAAAATAAATCTTTTTTTAAAAAAACCTCTTTTCTGCCAAAGTATAAATTCCAATAAATTAAAACATCAAATTCAGACATACTTTTTGCTGAAATCTACATTCTTTTTCAGTGTTCTTAAAATTATAAAAGGATTTGACTACACTGGGCAGCACCCACACCTGCAACCTGCAGAAAGTGAGAGGGCAGGTACTTGGTAATCCCCAAAGGCACCCAAATTGGGGATTCTATCCACAACCTGTGGATGGGCAAAGGAGCTATCAGAGGCTCCATGAGATGGAACCCATACCCATCGCTGCTTGAGTGGCCAAGAACTAGAGACCAGGTTTTCCAGAAACCTAATTGAAGACCAAACACCTCTGCTTTAAAAATAATCAACAAAACAACTCCTAATGACATTCTGTTTTACTCATAGAGCAGTGCCTTATTCAGTCATCATTAGAGAAACTTCCTCCTGCAGCAGATGGGAACAAATATAGAGACCCGGTGGCAGACTTTATGCAAAGAGGGAGAGAAATAGGAGAGAAAGAGAGGAGAGAGAGAGAGAGAGAGAGAGAGAGAGAGAGAGAGAGAGAGAGAGAGAGAGAGAGAGAGAGAGAGAGAGGCAGAGAGGCAGAGAGACAGAGACAGAGAGAGAGATAGAGAGAGAGAGACAGAGAGAAAGACACAGAGAGAGAGACTTTAGAACACTGTTCTAAATGAGATGCCTCCTTCTCCATTGGAGCTATTAGAACCCTAGGGAAAAGAAGGGAGAAAGAAGGTAAGAAGGAGGACATCTTCTTAAAAAAATAAAACCCTCTGAATCAATTAATCAACGTACATATGAACTTCGAGGGAGTGGGGCAGCAAACTCATGGCTGATACACCTCTACACTAGTTCCTGTGTGTACATACTATAGCCTTCAGCTTAGTGTGTTTATGGGACTCCTGAGTGTGTCAATAACCAGGTCTTGTGCTTGCTCTTGGGAATTTTTTTCCTTTTGGTGGCTTAAGTTGTTCAGTCTTAGTGTGATGATTTTGGTTTTCTCTTATTTTAGTTTATTTTTCATATTTGATTGTTGTCTCTTGGAAACTTATTCTTTTCTGATGAGAGACAGAAAAGGAGTGGATCCAGAAGAAAGGAGTGGTGGGGAGGAACTGGGAAGAGTATAGGGTGAGAAAATTGTAATCAGGAAACACTACATGAGAAAAAAATCTATTTTCAATAAAAGAAAATTATGACTGTTCTGTAATATTAAGACATTCTCTTAAGTATAAATTAATAAATAATTGTACAAAATTTAGAACACAGATTGAAATATTTAATATTATCTTTCTGTGGGTCTGTATACTTGTTATATTCCCCTTAGAATTAATGAACATCAAGAAAAGTAATATAGTTGCACCTGCCAATATTTAATAATATTTTATAATAATTACTCAAGACACATATATTGATTAGAACCATATGAAAAATGTTTTTTCCCAAATGTAGTGAAATATATAAGCTATTTCAAAGACAAAAAATATATAGTTTAGCAAATCAGTTACCATTTACAGTGCTGCAGAGACAATCTCAAATACTTCTATGCATTAAATGTGCCATTCATTGCAAAACATACCTGACTGAAGCCTAAACATTATTCGGAGAATGTGGCAATGTATTCTACTATATCTTTTCTGAATGTGCTTGCTCTCAGTCACTATTATTAGAGAAACACGATTATTTGCTTTTCCTTTACAATATTAAAGGAGAAAAAAGAACGGCTGGAATGGTAACTCAGTTGATAAAGTGCTTGCCTTGTAAGCAGAATTCCTGATTTCAGTGCCCAGAGCTCCTGTGAAAAAGCCTGGCATGGAGGTTTGTGCTTTAATGTCTGTGCTGAGAATTCAGACACAGGCAGATCTACGGAAACTGTGGGCCAGTCAGGTGAGTTAGAGAGGTTGTACCCTTCAATAAATAGACAGACAGACAGACAGACAGACAGACAGACAGACAGACAGACAGATTGATGATAGTAGTTAGATGATAGATGATAGATAGGTAGATAGATAGATAGATAGATAGATAGATAGATAGATAGATAGATAGATAGATGGTAATATTGAAGGAATATTTGAGGTTCTTCTTTGATCTTAAGATGCATTCACACATAAGCACACACAAAAAATAAACACACACACACACACACACGTGTGCAAACACAAACACAATGGTAAGGAGGGAGCAGCATTGATCAACTCTGCCTATCTTATTCTATTTTCATTTTTGCTCTGTCTTTATTGTAGGTCTGGGACAGCACCTATCAGTAACTGGATATCCCCACATAATCCCATACAGATGTCTGTCTTCCATTTCTTTCTCCTACTTCATTCTCATTTTTGCCTTATGACAATTTCCAAATAGCTCTTAGAACATAGTACCTGTAATATTTTATCACCTATATTGCCATAATGATGTCACAATATAAACCCCATACATTCTGCAGAAAATAAATGACCTCATTTTGTACAGCATCTCAACATGTCTGTATTATATTGAATTGCACACTTTAAAGCAAACCAATAAACCAAGGCAACATAAAAATATTGTAACTTACAACCACACTAACCTCTGTCACAACAAGAATTTTTTTGCATATAAATAGCAGAAACATTTTCTGGGAATGTGATTATAATCACACACAAATGAAGGAAAACATAAAGTACATCTTACTAAGATTAGTTTGTTGTAAATAACCTTTCACATAATATTAGTCATGGTTTCAATTTCCTTTGTTTGAAAGATATGAAAGCAGGGAGATTCTTTTTACCTCTGAGATGCTGGTACCTTTGTTGTTATTTCTCACAAAGGTCTAACATGTGTGTAGATAAATATTTCTAACACTGCAGGGGAAACTTACAATGAAAACAAATTCCCCCCTGCTATTATCATCCCTACCAAGAGTGTGCTACTTTGGAGTTAGGTGAACTTTTGAGTATTTTAATTTTTTTTAATTTTACTAGTTATTTTATTTATTTACATTTCAAATCTTATCCTCCTTCCAAGTTCCCCCCTATACTCTTCCCTGTCACCTTTGCTTATATGAGGGTGTCTTATACTCTTCCCATGTTTGCCTGCAGTCTTATAATTTGCATGCTCACAAAATTATACTTATAGATGTATATACCTATCTACTGTCATAGACAGCATTTCTACTACTGAAATTAAAACTTTAGCTTTCATTATCTAATATCATCTCAAGATTTCTTTTCAAAATATCTATAGCATCACTTTTTAGGTTTTTTTTGAAACTTCAAGCAATGTATATAAGACATAATTTTTAATTTTATCAATCCAGATGTGATATCCTTGGATACACAATTGCTTTTGTCATGGTCTCCAGTACTGCATCTTTTCACATTGTATCTCTTAGCTTTTATGTCTATCATTATTTTTATACTATCTACCTATAATGGTTATTAAAGTTGTTTACTTTATTTAAGTTTGGAAAACACTGTGTATCACATAGTTAGGGTACTAGATCAACAATTCTTTCTCTTTTGTTAACGACATTTGTATTGATTTGCAATCTGTCTTTATTTCAAAAATGTTTTTATTTACAGCAAAATTGAGTGAAAATATAGGGGAAACAAATATGCTCCTTTCCTCTATACATACACAGGATTCCCCACTTCTGAACTCTACACACCAGTCACACATCTGTTATAATTCACAAGCCTACATTCTTAGACCATTTGATCCAAGTTCACAATCTATATTAAAGCTCATTTTTGGTGTTTTTACTTATGTGGGTTTGATCAAATTTATACTGACATGTATATACTATTTTAGCATTATAGAGGATAGCTTATTTAGAAACTCTTTCTGTTTCTGAGTCCCTCTCCTTCATCCCTTCCTCCCACCTTAGCCTTCAACACCTTCTCTTTCTCTTTAGCTCTTTCCTTCTCTCCCAGCTTCCACTTAGCTTGGGAGTTTGACTATAAACTCAGTTTTGACTTTTCCTGAATGTCACATAGGTGGACTAATATAACATGTAGGCTTTGCTGACTGACTTCTGTATAAGACACCTTTAATCCCTCTGGCTGAAATATAGACACACTCCTAGTAAAGTCCCCAACAATGAAGGTAAAGTTATTTTGTGAAAGGAAGCAGCCATGATTCAATGTGATATGTAATGATGAAAGGCAGACAAAGTGATGAATCAGAGCCCTATTTGACAGAGTGAGACAGGGATAGAACACTCCCAACTCTCAGGAGTACAGACAGGAAAGAGTGGCTACTTTCTTAAGGGTATGGTGTATGGTAGGCAGTGTGTAAGCATGGAGAGAACAAGGGAGACACAGTCAAAGACAGAACGAGCAGAGGATGCGCAGGAGCCAGAAGATTAGAACAGATTGCTATAATTAGTATGAGATTAGGCACAGCAATTCAGCCAGAAGCTGAGAGAAGATGAATTGGATCAATCAGCTGAGAAAGGGTTTTGAGGTAGAACAGCTAAGTTGAACTTAGAATTCAGAAAGAACTAGAAAGGGTGAGCTTATTCAGCAGTTCCAGCAGTAAAGGTCCAAGACAAAAATTATATTAGGTAAATAAAAGTAACATTCTTTCAATTGGCAATGGACACTTTTTCCTCTATATCTATGTATGAATTGGTAAATCATTCGTATTTAGAACGAATTTATTTTTCACTGTTGGTTTTTATCACAATAAATGTTTGTCTACCAAAGACATGAAGAATTTCCAAACTTAAAGTCCAGTTTTTAATGACAGTAGACTGGAGTTAAGCTAATTAAGCATTTAAACTTTAACCACTAATTATATTGTTAACATTTTCCAAGTTCTCTATCAAAGTACTAATTTGCTTGTGAAAACTACCCTTTGACACTTTCTGAAATTATTTTGATCCCAACAATTCCTGTTTATTTTAGCTAAGTATTTCTCTTGCTGAAACACACATGATATCTGGTAATATTGGGAGTTTGGGTATTGTATATGCAAAACACTGCTGTGTCGTTATTCTCATTTCTGAATGAAAGATGGGCTAATCAAAGATTTCTAGTTTGCCAAAATATTCCTCAATATCTTCACACAGTGAGCCTAGTAAATTCCAACAGCACACAGTGAAGTCCCTGCAAACCTCATGTTATTTCAAGTCTCTTCATGTCAGTTACCATCTCAAGATTGTGCTCTGCAAGTTTACAAAATCTTCCCTTCTTCTACATCTTCATTTTGGGCTTTTAAAAGGTCACAAAAAATCTGTTTAAGCAAAAGTGCTTTCCAGTGTGGCAGGAAAGAAATAGAGTGGGTCATATCAATTTGAAATCTCCTCTTCTTTGACAGTTCTATTAACCTTCTGTACTTCCCTATCTTTTACTTGTTCTTCCTCTAGAGACTCAAATATTCACATAAGTTATTTCATCTTTCACTTCTAAACTATTTTCATTGCTCTTCTACTTGACATATCTAGATGGTTACTTCAATTATATATTGAAATCAATATTATCCTCAAATAATTATTTTATATTTTATTGAATATTTATTTGCTTGTTTAGAGACAGGGTTTCTATGAGCCCAAAGCCTCAAACTTGTTCTAAAGCAAAGGATGACCTCATGTTCTAGACAACTACCTATACCTTCCAAGTATTAGAATTTAAAAAGTGTGCCACCTTACACTGTGTTTGGAATAATATTTTTAATTAACAATTTGCTTGTTATTTCTTTCTTCTCATTCTTCCTGATAATTTCTGTGTGAGTTTTTATTAGTATATCTGATAATTGTAATCAGAGATAATTTTATTTATTGGATCATTTTATAATATGTAATGGCTAATCTTTAGTCAACATTTTTTAATGTTGAGAATCACCGTAGAAGCACACATTTGGCTGCGAAGATATTTCCTCTAAAAAGGATGGAATAAGGAGGGAAGACACCTCTTGAATGTAGGTGGCTCAATTCCATGGGTTGTGGTCCAGCTCTGAATAAAAAGAAATTAGATGGAGCAACAGCTTCCATCTCCCTCTACTTTCTGAGATAGATGCATCAACCACTTCACACTCTTCTTGCCATAACGCTTATAATCTATAGTGTAAGCTCCACTAATACTTGACTTCTTATACCCTACATAGACTTATTTATTAGGTATTTGTTTAATTTTTTGAGAAATTATTTTATTTTTTGTTGGTTTTGCTGAAGTTTTTACTTCCTATTTATTTTTGTTAGGCCAATTTTTTTTTTAAAAAAAAGAACAGGTATTTCATTAAGAAATGACTTAAAAAGAACATAGATTTTTTGGAAATTCATTTCACTTAATAGCAGAGAATGTATGGTTTAGAATTGATGTGTTAGGTCTCAGACAGAGGATCTGGCATTCAATAGTTGCATTTGAATGACATTGCTTTTCCCTCTGTGGGTTTTGGGTTTGCAACTTAGGAAACATGGGTCATTATGGAAATGGTTATGGAGCTGGTAAATACTAACTCTGAGAAAACAGAGGAGCCATAAGACATAGCATGATATGGGGCCATATCTGGCAATGTGAGAAAATACCCAGAATGAAATCCAAAGAAATCCAGTAGAAAGAAAAGAACTGTTTAATCAAAAAGTAACATTTGTTTTCCAGGATGATTTGAAGAAAAAAAAAAGTCAAATCCTATAAACAAAGAATAAAGAAGAAAACTATGTTAGAGGTCTAAGTTTCTAAATGATGATGCAGATTTCTTTTTTTTTTTTTCATGAGAACCTTAATATGTTTTAATTATAGCCAGAAACCATGTTTTATTGCTTTTCTTTGTTGTGGCACAAATATTTTAAGTGATTCTGTTTTCAGTATACATGGATATTATATCTTCAAAAATATTGCCAGAAACAGGAACTAAAAAGATAGCTTAACTGTTAAGAGTACTTGTTATTCTTGCAGAGGACCAGAGTTCTGTCCTAGCATCTAAATCAGACAGACATCAGCTTGCAACTCCAGTTCCAAGTTATCCAGTACACACTTCTGGCATCCCTCAGCACTAACATGCATATAGTACACATACTTATATACTAGATTTGACCTTTATTTTCAAACTCCTGCATATATATATATATATATATATATATATATATATGTATATATATATTTTTGTATAAGAAAGCTTCTAATAAAGCAGCCCCGGACAGGAATGGCTCAGGATTTACTGCCTGTGTTTCCAGGAGAGATAGGTACTTTCTCCTATTGCTTCAAAAATTAGCATAGAAACAGTTAATGAAATAAATAAAACTATAGCACGTTAATAGTGATCATTTGTCTTCTTTGTAAAAATAAATATATTCAGTCTCATTAAATTTAAAAGTGCTGTTAGGAATACTAGCTGTGATGATATTCAATTTAGTCATGAATAACTAAAAAAATGTATGATGTCAAGCTCAGTCAGGTTGAATACACTGAGCATGGTAAATCTAGAGTTTATAAATAGTAAACTGTGTACCACCTAGGGATCCATCCCAAGGGTGGAGTTAAAGGAAGGACTGAAAGAGCTGAAAGGGTTTTCAACCTCATAGGAAGAACAACAGTATCAACCAACCAGCTCCCCTGAGCTTCCAGGGACAAAACCAGCAACCAAAAAGTACACATGGAGGGACCCATGGCTTCAGTTGCTTATGTAGCAGAGGATTGCTTTATCTGGCATCAATGGGAGGAGATGCCCTTGGTCCTGTGAAGGCTCGATGCCCTAGGGTAAGAGGAATGCTAGGGTGGTGAGGCAGGAGTGGGTGGGTGGATAGGGTGCACCCTCATAGAAGCAGGGGGAGGAGGGTGGGATGGGGTTTATGGAAAAGAAATCAGGAAAGGGGATAAGATTTGAAATGTAATAAATATAATAACTAATTTTTAAAATGTAGTCTTGGATGTCTACCACCTTCAAACCTATGAGTGTCTGTATCTGGAGAACAATTTCTTTACCTCAGAAAATTACTGAAAAAGGTATAGATCTAGCATATTGACATAAAAAGAACTTTAAATAAAGCCTCAGAGTTTATTAGAGGTCAAATAGTTCCTGGGTTTTACTGTTTCATACAATAGATGCTGACTTTGTAATTTAATATTCTTATAAAATATTACAGCTCTGGTTCATTTACTTATGTTTCTTTCTAGTCTCAGTGTTTACATTGAAGGATTTTTTGTAGACCTCTTTGATATTTCCTCCCAAAATAAACTCTTTACTTCTTCATAAATATGCAATAATCAATTATTATATTTCTTGTTTATTATTAACTACCAATCTGTCATGAGCGTGCCAGTTCAGGAAATTTTTATTGATATTATTTTCTAGCAAATGTCTAGCATTTGAAACAAAAGATAGCCAAGTCTAACCTATTTCAGGATATTTTTCTGTTCTTTTGCGTATAACAGAGATAACATGACTTCAGGGAGTGCCTTTTAATTTCAGTAGCAGGAAAAATAAAAGCTAGAGATGGCTCAGTGGTTAAGAGAATCGACTGGTCTTCTGAAGGTCTTGAGTTCAAATCCCAGCAACCACAGGATGGCTCACAATCATCCTTAATGAAATCTGATGCCCTCTTCTGTGGTGTCTGAAGACAGCTACCATATACTTACATATAATAAATAAATCTTAAAAAAAAACCCATACCCCATGGATCCCCACCTTTTAGGAACTCTGCTCTTTCTCATTGCAGGGAATCTGCTCTTTTTAACAGTTGTCATTAAATGCCATCGTCAGCTCTGGAAGTGTCAACCATGGATAAATAATGTAAACAACTGAGTACTGTTGAGTACAGGGGAAATCATTTTTTCCCATGGGCAATGAATGTCAAATAGAAAATGCCCAGCCCTAAAGACATACACACACACATACAAATGTAAGACACACACTCACAAGTAATAAATGGACCAAGCATGTTTTGAGTGAAACCTCCCGCGAGCGGGGTTTCTGTGAACGAAGAGCGGGGAAGTGAAACGACGGGGTGTGGGGGGGGGGACGAGAGAAAGAAAACACACACAGAGACATTAGTGCATGGCTGTACAAAATCTCTCTTTACTTGGGGAATAAGAGCAGCAATATATGCATGCTCTTTGGGTGTGACCCTCCCTCCCAGGGTTGCAGAGTCTCTGCCAGGTGGCGGGGAGGTGTAGCTCGCTGGGGTCTGGAGATGAATGATAGCTGCCATGTGATAAAGCTCTTCAATGTGACTCTCTACATTTGAGTTTTTAGGTACACAGCAACAACAACAATTTTAAAAAAGAGGCCATGAATGAGCACAAGGAGTATATATGGGAGGGGGGATGGAAGGAGGCAATGGAAGAAATGAATTACATGATTATATTATGATTTCAAAAACATTTAAAAAGGACATCTCCAAAAGAAGAAAGAGCATGAAAATGGAACCTGTGAGATACAAAGTCCTGTTGGAAATCCGATTCTTTATTCAGTCATGTAACTGAATCATAAAATCCATGACATTTTGAAAAGAAGAGATTGGGGACAGACAGCAGATATGAGTGGTATGCTGTGCTTTGCCCACAGCTCTATCATTGTCCCTCTACCTCCATGAAACCTGCTGGGGCCCAGCAACACCCAGGTTAGACCTTGCCCCACCTATGCCCTGCTTGCCAGGTCCATCTGGGGCACAGGGAACAGGTGAGCTACACATTGTCCCCTTGCGCTCCCCCTGAGCTCCATTGCCTTCCTTCTCAAGGCGACCTGCTGGGACCCAGGAACACCCAGGTTAGACTCCACTCCACCTATCCCCTGCCTGCCAAGTCTACCTGGGACACAGCCAGCAAAGGTGATCTTCACACTGTGTTCTGAGCTCTGTCGTCAGGCCCACGGCTCTGCTTCCCTTCCAGAGGAAGCCAGCAGAAAACCAGGAACATTCAGTTCTACCTGGGGGAGCAGCCAGCAGAGGTGGGCTATGCTGCCCAATGAACTCCATTGTCTGGCACAAGGCTCTGCTTGCCTCTCCAAGGAGTTTTATCAGAATCAGAAATATCCAAACAACACCAGGGACAACCAGATAACTAAAGGCCTGGCTAAGAACAAAACTAAAAAGAGCCAGGACAATGTCACCACCAGAGCCTAGCTGTCCTACTGCAGCAAGTGCTGAAGATCCTTACACAGCCAAAGCACAAGAAGATGAGCTTAAATCCAATCTTATAAAGATGACAGGTGCCTTTAAAGAGGAAATGAATAAATCCCTTAAAGAAGTATAAGAAAATACGATTAAACAGGTAAAGGAAATGAATAAAACTGTTTAAGATCTAAAAATGAAAATGGAAGCATTAAAGAAAACACAAAATGAAGGAATCCTGGAGATGGAAAACCTAGGTAACAGAACAGGAACTATAGACACAGCATCACCAAAAGAATACAGGAGATAAAAGACTCTCAGACATAGAAGATATGATTGAAGAAATCAATATATCAGTCAAAAGAAAATGTTAAGTCTGAAAAGTTCTTGACACACTATACCTAAGAAAGTTGGGACACTGAAAGGACCTAAGAATAATAGGAATAGAATAGTAGAAGACTCCGAGCTCCCACGCAGAACTTTAAGTGAATTCATATTTACCATCTCTAACATGGTACTTGGGACACAGTTGGCTTGCAATAAAGAATTATGTTGATGGATACATTAGCTTTATATTTAAAACCTCTCTCTCTCTCTCTCTCTCTCTCTCTCCTCCCCTCCCCGGGAGACAGGTTTTCTCTGTGTAGCCCTTCCCATCATGGAATTCATTCTGTGAATCAGACTCATTCCAAACTCACAGAGCTCTTCATGTTTCTGCCTCCTAAGTGTTGGGATTAAAGGTAATCACCACAACGCCCTACCTAAAAAATATCTTATGGACTCATAATATTATAATAAATCTACTTTTCAGTACATTATACATCTTATAACACTAAATTAAGTACAGATTTTCTTTAGGTTAAGGAAAATGACAAAGTAGGTGACAGTATCTTGATATTTATAACTGATTCACACATAGTGGAAAACCTTCTTACATATTGATTAATAGTTGATGAATCTGGATCTTGCATGAGAGGTGCATTTTATTGCTTGCTTATATTTACTGATTTGATTATCCTGGGTGGATTAGACTTCTTGTCCATGCCAAATCCACATAAGAACGCAGCCACTACAGGCCTCAAAACTCTTGGCACATACTAGCTTCCTTCCACTTGTACTTGTGCTTATTTACAAAACTCTTGTCACAAAATCAAGTGAACAGTTGGTTAAAGCAAAATATTCAGACCTTGGAGTCAGAGAGATGTCACCAGTCTCAGCTGTATGATGCTGAGACTTACAGAAGCCTTAGGGGGTTTCTTCACTTGCAAATATGCCACTCAGAGTAATAAGCTAGTGCCTGTGAAATCACTGTGGGAACATAAGCCAATTATTGCTTAGGAATCACTTGTTATACTTGGTCTTTTTGGGGGCTTAAGCTCTTATCTTTTTCCCCATTCAACACCCTGTGAATAAAGGTGTAGAAGAGAAGATATAATTACTTAAATTGCAGTTCTCACATATATGGAATGTGGACTCTGGACCATGGGAAAATAGGTGGATTTTCTGACTTAGAAAAAAGAGTGTTTCCTGGACCTTACTTATACAGCAAAGATCTCACTAAGGCCGTCACTATTAGTAAGGATAAGTATGTGAACAATTTAAGAGTGTTAAGACTATTATTGAATCATATATGAACATATATGCACATATACTTGGACATATATGCATATATATGTATATAAACACACATATATATATACATACAATCATATACTAATATTAGTGCCAATGAGGGATTATAATTAAACAAAAATGAAGATAGGTGATTCACGTTTATGTGTTCATGTATTTTTGTGTTCTTTCATCATCCATATATTTTAACTCTCCCCAAAAGAAAGACCTGAGTTTTATTGACTCTTCTGAATTTGTAACCCATTTCAGCCCAAATTTTTATAGGCATTCCTTTTCCATTTGAATAAATGACACTTTCTACCAATTAGGAACACACACAGATTTTTTTCTTAACACATAAATCTCAATCCCTCAATTTATTGGCAGAAGACCTGAACATTCTGGACTGAATATTTTAATGGGTCTCGTTTCATATGAGAATGGTATAAATGGTTCTAGAATTCAATATGTCATTTACATTTTTGAACCTCATTAATCCAAGCCAGAAATAATGGGACTATATATTTTTCTAACTTGTGAATTAGAGCATGAATACGAGTTCCAAACATATTTTTCAAAATAATGAAACGAGTTCATTTTTATACACTGCTGGTTTTTCAAATGTAACAATATTTCATTCCTTAGCATAAACATGCTACGGCAAAATTTCTAGAATAAGAGGAATGTTCATTATGATAACTTCCCTAGAACAGTGCCACTCATGGTCACTTGACAGTGAGAATGAGGATGTTAATAACTAAGGCATAACTATCTGGGCTTTGTTTCTTCAATAATAATTTTTAAAAAATAATATTTAAAATAATTTTAAGTTTTAATTTAGAAAAGTCCGGCTTCCTTGATATACAAATAATGTGTTATATAATATTTCCACTTAAAACGCCTCTATTTGTTTTCAGTGTGAACATCCATTTAGCAAGGACCACAATATAACTTTAAGCATTTTCATTACATTAAGAGGAAAATCTTTATTTCTTTGTACGTACACTCTCCTGACCTAGAAAAGAATTATTCTATATTTCTATAAATTTTATTTCATTTACAATACAATGCATCCTACTTATAACTTGCTTTATATGCAACCTATAAACTTTAATAATGTTGTATAATGTGTTCTATCTAGTACTTATTTTTGTATTTATGTATTAGTTCTGCTGAATATACATTGTCTGTATATGCTATACTAATTCATTCCTCAATCAGATGACAGAAAAATGTGTTTTTATATAATCATGATTCTATTATCATTAATGCACAATTCTTTTGTAAATGGCTATGTTTTTAATTAAGTATAGATTTAGGGATGTAATTTCTGAGTCATGCATAAGATCTCCTTTACTGAAGATTCTTCTCAGGTATTATATAAAGAAAATCTTTATTAAACATTACTGTTTATAATCATTTGCTTTGGGGCTTCTGAAGTTGATTTACTGATAAATAATCACATTTACTTCAATCAATTATGTGGATTGAATCTCCTCTTTTACCTTAATAAACTACCTTTTCCGCCACCATTTGGACCAGGGTGCCAGGCAGCTCCAGAGCCTTCTGTGCACAGCCTGCCAGGAGAGAGTGATCTCCAGCAGCGCTTTCTGAGAGCACAGGCTAGATCCCCACCTTCTCTCTGGAAGGCAACCGCTTGGAGCACACAGGGCATAAGATCAGTGGAGCGGCTGGGACAGAAGTCTTCCTGCTGCCATTTGGACCAGGGAGGTGGGCAGTACACAGACCCTGAGAGAAGAGAGTTGGTTTCCCAGTAGTAAGGACACAGCCTTACAGGCCCACATGAGGAACAAGCTCCAGCCAGAGACAACAAGACCAACTAGCAACAGACATAACCAGATGGCGAAAGGCAAGCACAAGAACTCTACCAACAGAAACCAAGGTCAATAGGCAACATCGGAACCCAATTCTTCCACCACAGCAAGTCCCAGATACCCCAACACACCGGAAAATCAAGAGTTGGATTTAAAATTGTATCTCATGATGCTGATAGGAAGCTTCAAGAAAGACTTAAATAACTCTCCTAAAGAAATACAAGAGAACATTGGTCAACAGGTAAAAGCCTTTAAAGAGGAAACATAAAAATCTCTTAAAGAAATACAGGAGATCATGGATCAACAGGCAGAAGCCCTTAGAGAGGAAACAAAAAAAAAAAAATTCATTAAGAATTACAGGAAAACACAAAAAAATCAAGTGAAGGAACTGAACAAAACTATCCAAGATCTAAAAGTGGAAGTAGAAACAAAAAAGAAATCACAAAGTGAGATATCTCTGGAAATAGAAAACCTTGGAAATTTCGCAAGCATCAAAAACAGAATACAAGAGATAGAAGAAAGAATCTCAGGGGCTGAAGATACCATTGAAAACATTGACTCAACAGTCAAAGAAAATGCAAAATGCATAAAGCTTGTAACCCAAAACATCCAGGAACTCCAGGACACAATGAGAAGATCAAACCTAAGAATTATAGGTATAGAACAGAGTGAAGATTTACAACTTAAAGTACCAGTAAATATCTTCAGCAAAATTATAGAAGAAAACTTCCCTAACCTAAAGAAAGAGATGACCATGAACATACAAGAAGCCTACAAAACTCCAAACTGGACCAGACCAGAAAGTCCTCCCGTCACATAATAATCAAAACACCAAATGTTCTAAACAAAGAAAGAATACTAAAAGCAGTAAGATAAAAGGGCCAAGTAACATACAAAGGAAGACCTATCCGAATCACATCAGACTTCTCACCAGAGACTATGAAAGCCAGAAGATCCTGGGCAGATCTCATGCAGACACTAAGAGAGCACAAATGCCAGCCTAGACTACTATACCCAGCAAAACTCTCAATCACCATAGAAGGAGAAACCAAGATATTCCATGATAAAACCAAATTTACACAATCACAAATCCACAAATCCAGCCCTACAAAGGATAATAGATGAAAATATCAACACAAGGAGGGAGACTACACCCTAGAAAAAGCAAGAAAATAATGTTCCAACAAACCCATAAGAAGATTCCCACACAAACATAAAAATAACATCAAAAATAACAGGAAGCAACAATCATTATTCCTTACTATCTCTTAACATCAATGGTCTCAATTCCCCATAAAGAGACATAGACTAACAAATATTTTTCACATAAATCTTCAATTTTATCAGAAAAATGTTTTCAATTTCTCTTTCAATTAATTTAGCAATTTTTTTATGTCTACCATTTTATCTGCATTATTTTTCATGATAATCTTCAATTTTAATGTTTTTCTATATATTTCTTCTACGTTATCAGAAATGTTTTCAATGTAAATCTCTGATTTTATCACAAAATATGTTTAATTCCATCTTCAATTAATTTAGAAAAGTTTATTATATCTACCATTTTATCTGTATAATTTTCCATGAAATAGTCAATTTTAATGTGTTTGTCTATATATTTCTTGAATTTTATCAGAAATATTTTGCATGTAAATCTTCAATTTTATCTGAAAATGTTTATAATTCCACATTCAATTTAGAATTATTTTTATGCCTATCATTTTATCTGTATCATTTTATCAGATTTCCATGATAATCTTCAATTTTAACATGTTTTTCTATATATTTCTTTAATTTTATCAGAAATATTTTCCATGTAAATCTTCAAGTTAATCAGAAAATGTTTATCATTCTACTTTCAATCAACTTAGGAATATTTTTATGCCTACCATTGTTATATCTACATAAAATTTTCCGTGATAATCTTCAATTTTAACTTGTTTTTACACGTTTTTCTACAATTTTATCAGAAATATTTTCCATGTAAATCTTCAATTCTATCATAAAATGTTTCTATTTCAGTTTTCAATTAATTTAGCAATGTTTTTCATGTCTACCACTTTACTCTTTAATTTTCCATGAAAATCGTCAATTTTAATGTGTTTTTCTGTATATTTCTTCTATTTTATCAGAAATATTTTCCACATAAATCGTAAATCTTCAGTTTTCTCATAAAATGTTATTATTTCCTTTTTCAATAAAAATAAAAATTAAAAAAATAAAAAAATAAACTACCTTTTTTCTAAAAAAATATTTATGTGGATTGAAATGTAAAGTGACTACATTTATCCACCAAATATATATATATATAACTAAGTATTAAGAATTACATTCCGACGGAGACAGTGCAGAGTGCACTCTGCCATCTTTGCTCCAGTGGCCTGGAAGTTGGGACTGCCAGGCTCTGAGACAGACAGGCATAATATCGCTTGGGTCTCAGGCGGCTTGTGTGTATGCGGCTCCCAAGTGCTGGGCTGATCTGCAGTAACCAGCGCGCCAGCTCTGCTGTGGGACTTCTGCCTGGCAGAGGGACCCCGCACTGGGCGGGAGCCTACCAGCTTCCCTTCCGCGACCTCTGTTCCAGTAGACTGCACTGAAGAGACAGGTAACCAGGTTCTCCCCAATATAACATCGCTTGGGACACTGCCTGTTGGGGCTTCCGCCTGCTCCCAAGAACGGGTCAGCGCTATGGTCCTCTGGGTGCCAGATCTGCTGTAGGCCATCGCCTCTGCAGGGTGACCAGTGCCACAGAGAGAGTGCAGAGTACACTCCGCCATCTTTGTCCAGTGGCCGGGAAGTTGGGACTGCCAGGCTCAGAGACAGACAGGCATAATATCACTAGGGTCACCGGCGGCTTGTGTGTATGCGGCTCCCAAGTGCTGGGCAGATCTGCAGTAACCAGCGTGCCAGCTCTGCTGTGGGACTTCTGCCTGGCAGAGGGACCACCCTCCCCCCCCACACTCTAGGAGAGATCACACACCCCTGCACAGGGCAGGAGCCTACCAGCCTCCCTTTGGCAACCTCTGCTCCAGGAATCCACTACGCTGAGCCTTTGGATGTACAAGGACTCCCCAATATAACATCACTTGGGGCAAGGCACATCAGGGCTCCAAAGTCACTCAGGAGCAGGGCAGGCCCCAGAAATCTGTGCCAGGGGAATCCTGGTAAACCAGGGGGGGCAGAAATAGCTTTGAAGGCTCACAGGAGGTCCAACCAATAGCCAGTGACAGCAGGACCAACTAACATCAGAGGTAACCAGATGGCAAAAGGCAAATGTAGGAATGTTACTAACAGAAATAAAAGTAATATGGCAACATCCGAACCCAACTCTCCAACAGCAGCAAGTCCTGGATACCCCACTACACCCGAAAGACAAGATCTGGATTTAAAATCATTTCTCATGATGCTATTAGAGGATCACAACAAGGACACAAATAAATCTAATAAAGAATTACAGGAGACCATGAATCAACGGTTAGAAGCCCTTACAAAGGAAACACAAAAATCGCTTAGAGAAATGCAGGAGAACATGGATCAAAAGATGGAGGCGCACAAGGAGACAACACAAAAATCGCTTAACAAGATGAATCAACGGGTAGATGCACTCACAAAGGAATCACAAAAATTGCATAAAGAAATGCAGAAGAATATGGGTCAACAGACGGATGCCCATAAGGAGGCAACACAAAAATTGCTTAAAGAAATGAATCAACGGTTAGATGCCCTTACAAAGGAAACACGAGAACTGCTTAAAGAAATGCAGGAGACGATGGATCAACAGATGGAATCCCATGAGGAGGAAACACAAAAATCGCTCAGAGAAATGCAGGAGAACGCGGGTCAAGAGGCAGAAATCCTGAAAGAGGTAATGCAAAAATACCTTAAAGAAATACAGGAAAATACAAACAAACAAGTGAAGGATCTCAGCAAATCCATCCAGGAACTAAAAAAGGAAGTAGAAACAACTAAGAAATCACAAAGGGAGACAACTTTGGAGATAGAAAACCTTGGGAAGAAATCAGGAGTCATAGATGCAAACATCAACAATAGAATACAAGAGATGGAAGAAAGAATCTCAGGTGCTGAAGATTCCATAGAAAGCATTGACTCAACAGTCAAAGAAAATGCAAAATGCAAAAAACGTGTAACCCAAAACATCCAGGAAATCCAGCACACAATGAGAAGACCAAACCTAAGGATTATAGGTATAGATGAGAGTGAAGATTTGCAACTTAAAGGGCCAGTAAACATCTTCAACAAATTATGGAGGAAAACTTCCCTAACCTAAAGAGAGATGCCGATGAATGTACAAGAAGCCTACAGAACTCCAAACAGACTGGACCAGAACAGAAATACCTCCCATCACATAATAATCAAAACACCAAATATTCTAAACAAAGAAAGAATATTAAAAGCAGTAAGAGAAAAGGGCCAAGTAACATACAAACGAAGACCTATCCGAAACACATCAGACTTCTCACCAGAGACTATGAAAGTCAGAAGATCCTGGGCAGATCTCATGCAGACACTAAGAGAACACAAATGCCAGCCTAGGCTACTATACCCAGCAAAACTCTCAATCACCATAGATGGAGAGACCAAGATATTCCATGATAAAACCAAATTTTCACAATATCTTTCCACAAATCCAGCCCTGCAAAGGATAATAGGTGGAAACCTCCAATACAGGGAGAGAAACAACACCCTGGAAAAAATGAGATAATAACCTTCTTGAATCAAACCCAAAAGTAGATAAACACTCAAACATAAAGATAGCGTCAAGAATGGCATATGGCAATAATCCTATGCCTTAATCTCTCTTAATATCAATAGTCTCAATTCCCCAATTAAAAGACATAGACTAGCAGAATGGATACTTAAACAGGACCCAGCATTTTGCTGCATGCAGGAAACGCACCTCAGTGTCAAAGACAAACACTACCTCAGAGTAAAAGGCTGGAAAACAATTTTACAAGCAAATGGCCCCAAGAAACAAGATGGAGTAGCCATCCTAATATCAAATGAAATTGATTTTCAACCTAAAGTCATCAAAAAAGACACAGAAGGACACTACCTACTGATCAAGGGAAAAATCCACCATCAAGAACTCTCAATTCTGAATATCTATGCTCCAAATGCAAGGGCACCCTCATTCGTAAAAGAAACTTTATTAAAGCTCAAAGCACACATCGCACCGCACACAATAGTAGTGGGTGACTTCAACACCCTGCTCTCTGAAATGGATCGTTCAGGAAAGCAGAAACTAAACAGGGACACAGTGAATCTAATTGAAGCCTTGGACCAAATGGAACTAACTGATATATATAGAACATTTCATCCTAGAGCTAAAGAATACACCTTCTTCTCAGCACCTCATGGTACCTTCTCCAAAATTGACCCTATAATTGGTCACAAATCAGACCTCAACAGATATAAGAAGATAGAACTAATCCCATGCCTCCTATCAGATCACTATGGAATAAGGGTGGTCTTCAATGGCAACAAAAACAAAAGAAAACCCACGTACACATGGAGGCTGAACAATGCTCTACTCAATGATAACTTAGTCAAGGTGGAAATAAAGAAAGAAATCAAAGACTTTTTGAAAGTTAGTGAAAATGAAGGCACAACATACCCTAATTTATGGGACACAATGTAAGCAGTGCTAAGAGGAAAATTCATAGCCCTGAGAGCCACCAAAAAGAAACGGGAGACAGCATACACTAACAGCTTAATG
Source organism: Tokudaia tokunoshimensis (assembly GCA_036184795.1). NCBI lineage: Eukaryota > Metazoa > Chordata > Mammalia > Rodentia > Muridae > Tokudaia > Tokudaia tokunoshimensis. The sequence goes on along the minus strand of BTHU01000002.1, from coordinate 124,267,862 downwards.
GCACACCTGAAAGCCCTGGAACAAGAAGAAGAAAATACACCAAAGAGGAGTAGAAGGCAGGAAATCATCAAACTCAGGGCTGAAATCAATCAAGTAGAAACAAATAAAACCATACAAAGAATCAACAAAACGAGGAGTTGGTTCTCTGAGAAAATCAACAAGATAGATAAGCCCTTAGCTAGACTAACCAGAGGACACAGAGATAGTATCCAAATTAATAAAATCAGAAACGAAAAGGGAAAGATAACAACGGAAACTGAGGAAATTCCAAAAATCATCAGATCCTACTACAAAAACCTGTATTCAACACAACTAGAAAATCTTGAGGAAATGGACAATTTCCTTGACAGATACCAAATACCAAAATTAAATCAGGATCAAATAGACCATCTAAACCGTCCTATAACCCCTGAAGAAATAGAAGTTGTCATTGGAAGTCTTCCAACCAAAAAAAGCACAGGTCCAGATGGTTTTAGTGCAGAATTCTATCAGACCTTCAAAGAAGACCTAACACCAATACTTTTCAAACTGTTCCACAAAATAGAAACAGAAGGAACACTACCCAACTCGTTCTATGAAGCCACAATTACACTAATACCAAAAGCACACAAAGATCCGACAAAGAAAGAGAATCTCAGGCCAATCTCTCTTATGAATATCGATGCAAAAATACTCAATAAAATTCTTGCCAACCGAATCCAAGAACACATCAAAACGATCATTCACTATGATCAAGTAGGCTTCATCCCAGGGATGCAGGGATGGTTCAATAGAAGGAAATCCATCAATGTAATCCACTATATAAACAATCTCAAAGAAAAAAACCACATGGTCATCTCATTAGATGCTGAGAAAGCATTTGACAAAATTCAGCATCCTTTCATGCTAAAGGTCTTGGAAAGATCAGGAATTCAAGGCCCATATCTAAACATAGTAAAAGCAATTTACAGCAAACCGGTAGCCAGCATCAATCTAAATGGAGAGAAACTTGAAGCAATCCCACTAAAATCAGGGACTAGACAAGGCTGCCCTCTCTCTCCATATCTTTTCAATATAGTACTTGAAGTTCTAGCTAGAGCAATTAGACAACAAAAAGAGGTCAAAGGGATACAAATTGGAAAGGAAGAAGTCAAACTATCACTATTTGCAGACGATATGATAGTATACTTAAGCGACCCAAAGAACTCCACCAGAGAACTCCTACAGCTGATAAACGACTTCAGCAAAGTGGCCGGATATAAAATCAACTCAAGCAAGTCAGTAGACTTCCTATACTCAAAGGATAAGCAGGCTGAGAAAGAAGTAAGAGAAATGATACCCTTCACGATAGCCACAAACCATATAAAGTATCTTGGCGTGACTCTAACCAAACTAGTGAAAGATCTGTATGACAAGAACTTCAAGTCTCTGAAGAAAGAAATTGAAGAAGACCTCAGAAGATGGAAAAATCTGCCATGCTCATGGATTGGCAGGATTAATATAGTAAAAATGAGCATCTTACCAAAAGTAATATACAGATTCAATGCAATACCCATCAAAATCCCAACTCAATTCTTCATAGAGTTAGAAAGAGCAATTCAAAAATTCATCTGGAATAACAGAAAATCCAGAATAGCTAAAACTATTCTCAAGAGTAAAAGAACCTCTGGGGGAATCTGTATCCTAGACCTCAAGCTGTACTACAGAGCAATAGTGTTAGAAACCGCATGGTATTGGTACAGTGACAGGCATGTAGATCAATGGAACAGAATTGAAGACCCAGAAATGAATCTACACTCCTATGGTCACTTGATCTTTGACAAAGTAGCTAAAACCATCCAGTGGAAAAAAGATAGCCTTTTCAACAAATGGTGCTGGCTCAACTGGAGGTCAACATGCAGAAGAATGCAAATTGACCCATTCTTATCTCCTTGCACTAAGCTCAATTCCAAGTGGATCAAGGATCTCCAAATAAAACCAGACACACTGAAACTAATAGAAAGGAAGCTAGGGAAGAACCTTGAACTTATGGGCACAGGGGAGAATTTCCTGAACAGAGCTCCAATAGCTTATGCTCTAAGATCAAGAATAGACAAATGGGACCTCATTAAATTACAAAGTTTTGCAAGGCAAAAGACACTGTCAAAATGACAAAGTGGCAACCATCTAACTGGGAAATGATGTTTACCAACCTTACATCCGACAGAGGGCTAATATCCAATATGTACAAAGAACTCAAGAAGTTAAACTCCAGAGAGGCAAGCAACCCTATTAAAAAATGGGGTACAGAGCTAAACAAAGAGTTCTCACTTGAAGAATATCCAATGACTGAGAAGCACCTAAAGAGATGTTCATCATCCTTAGTCATTAGGGAAATGCAAATCAAAACAACCCTGAGATTCCATCTCACACCAGTCAAAATGGCTAAGATCAAAAACACAGGAGACAGCACTTGTTGGCAAGGATGTGGAGAAAGAGGAACACTCCTCCACTGCTGGTGGAATTGCAAGCTGGTACAACCACTCTGGAAAGCAGTCTGGCAGTTCCTTAGAAAACTGGGCATGACACTCCCGGAGGATCAGGCTATACCACTCCTGGGCATATACCCAGAGGCTTTACCTGCATGCCATAAGGACACATGCTCCGCTATGTTCATAGCAGCCTTATTTATAATAGCCAGAAGCTGGAAAGAACCCAGATGTCCCTCCATGGAGGAATGGATTCAGAAGATGTGGTATATCTACACAATGGAATACTACTCTGCAATTAAAAACAATGAATTCACGAAATTCCTAGGCAAATGGTCAGAACTTGAAAATATCATCCTTAGTGAGGTAACCCAATCACAAAAGAACACACATGGTATGCAGTCACTGATAAGGGGATATTGACCCAGAATCTCGGAATACCCTAGACAGAATTCGCATATCAATAGATTTCTAAGAAGATGGAAGAAGAGACCCCTGGTCCTGGAAAGATTGGATGTAGGTGAACGCCAGGACAGAGAAACGAGAGGGGGTTGAATGGAGAAAAGAGGGATGGAAGGGGGCTTATGGGACTTTCGGGGAGGGAGGAAACGGGAAAGGGGAAATGATTTGGAATGTAAATAAAAAAAAATCTTAGAAAATAAAAAAAATTTAAAAAAGTGCAAAAAAATAAAAACCTCAAAGTAGCTATAACAATGAAATGATAAAAAAAAAGAATTACATTCCTCCTGATGTCTAAAGTTTGCTTTAATTTTATATTTCAGTCACATATTTCTGCAAATTTTAAACAGATAGATGAATTGTTTATCCCACTATCCACAAGCTCTTGTTGTTAGTTTATTCTCTCATTTATAAATTAAATATTTTGCCATTGTAGATTTCACTTTAAAGGCAAAAATGGTCTCCCACCTGGCTGTGGAAATCACCAGCTTATCTCTGCATTTGCCGAGAAAAAAAAAAAGATGGAACCAGAAATCACTAAAGAAGGTTACCTAGACCCAGAGAAACAAAACAAATGGAGTTGGGGAGGGAAAGGAGAGGATGTACAAAACAAAAGACATGAAAGCAGAAAGAGACTTACTGTTAGCATGAAGGTTCCTGCAGAGGCCAATAGATGGAAAGAGAGTCAGAGAGGAGGCTCAATGATGTCAATGTATGGGATTCCCATTGGGAAGCTTATTATATTTTGTTTACATAAACACACAAACAACAGCACCAACAAAAACCAGTGGAGATACAGTGCTGATGATGGCTGGAGATTGCTCACATACTACAATCTGTGGGGACTGAGAGATCACACAGCTGGTTAAGAGCACTGGTTGCTCGTCCAGAGGACAGGGGCTCCATCTGAAGCACCTACATGGTATACCTTAATTGTCTGTAACCACAGTTCCTAGGCATCTGGTGCCCTTCTCTGGCCTCCAGTGTGCTGAATCCATGTGATACATAGATAACATGCAGTCAAAATGCTCATATAGAAAAATAAGAATAAAAAAAAAAGCCTGCAAATTGCAGCACCACTCCAAGAAGTCTGGAAACTTTCTTTAGAAAAAGTTCAAGTTCTCTCTCTCTCTCTCTCTCTCTCTCTCTCTCTCTCTCTCTCTCTCTCTCTCTCTCTCTCTCTCTCTCTCTCTCTCTCTCTCTTTAAACTAAGCAGTGGTGGCTTAGACCTTTCATTGCAGCATTTGGGAGGCAGAGACAGATCTGTATGAGATCTAGGCCAGCATGGTCTACAGAGTGAGTTCCAGAACAGTCAGGGCTACACAGAAAAACCCTGTCTGGAAAAAACAACAACTAACAAACAACACGAAACAAAGAAACGCATGAGACAGTCTTTTTAAAACTGTTATCATGTTTTGAAAACTAATAAAAATGGCCCATAGATTTATTTTGAATATTTTTGCCATAAAAATTGTGCAAAAATAGTTATAAAGAAGAAATCTAAGATGATAGGATATCTAATACTTGGAACTGCATTTTTTGAAACTGTGGCATAGTTTCTAGTCCTTTTTTATAAAATTATACAACCTGCAGAGGTGTTGACATGCGATATCTTTGAGCATATCCATCTGACCCTGCACTACTTTGAATAATGGTAGCAATGGCATGAAAAATATTATATTCTTCTTAGGTACTTGAAATGTAACAGAAAGTTTTAGCATGATCATTTGACATTCATTCACATGGTGTCAAAGAGATAGCTTAGTGGCTTAAGGCACTTGCTGCTAAGTCTGCTTTCAATCACCAGGACCTGCACTGTAGGAGACTACCTACAATCAAGAATTGTCCTTTGACCCTCACACAAATAATATGGCATGTGTGCTAACTCCTCCTGTTATTTCTCATGCAAAATAAATATATTTTAAAAGATGAAATTAATTTACTAATCACTAAAATTGACTATAATATGTGAAAATGTCTAACAACTCAGGTACAAAATCATCTGGGAATTTACTAAAGTTTCCAACAATAACACACTTGTAAATGCAAAATAAAAGCATTTATATACTTTTTCTACCAAGATTTCTCAAGGTCTTAAAGTTGTCTTAACCTAAGTTAATATATGATGATGATGTGTCCCAGAGTGCCTTGGTTTCCATATTTTAAGAAACAAAATTGAATTGAATTTCATTTAATAAAGCCTCCATTCATTTCCTGAAAGGGCTGTTATTTATTTCATATACCTTTCAGAGAGAAGCAGACAATATCCCACTCTGCTTTAGAAGGGATTCCCATTTCTGTTGAAATATTTTTCTTCTTCTGTGCTCTGGTTGAAAATATAGTAACCAATCCAAATAACACTGTTTAGTGTTAAAACACCACTCTTGGAGTACTCTACTGTGGTTTTAAATGTTTTTAGTGCTGTTAGGAACAAGCTGTGAAGTGGCATGTTTTAAACTGCCACTAACATAGGAACCTCAAGTGACCGAATTGTTTGAAGAATCTCATCCAAAGGCACATTAAAAAGTCTTGACTTTTCTCCTCCTGAATTGCATCTTTTATTTGATTATTTACAGTGGCCATAATGAAGCATAAGACAGAGAATTTTAAAATATAACTTAAAAACATTAACAGTAAAGAGACATGCATCATTACCATTTAATATAAGTACAGAAGAAACACATACCACAAACGTCATGAAGGGCAGTATCAAACTAGTGCGGTTTGACTACAAAAGCTTGCTAGTAAGCCTCATTGCAACTGTTGAATAACTGTGAATATTAATAATAATAATTAATTAATAATAACTGTGTCTTATTAAGACTATATGAGTCAAAACCAATACATTACTTTTGGGTATGCTGAGAGCACAATAACCTTTAATGTAAAATGTTAACTGTTCATGAATCAGTTATTGTGCAAGCCATGATCTAATTGGCTGGCTTTATTGTAATGATTATTATGATAATTATATAGAAAATGTAGCTCCTCTTCATGAAGTTAATTCTCGGTCAAGGATTTTGCTAAGCATTTCACTTGTATTATCTCCTGGACTAAAACTCAAACACTAATATAGCAGTTGGCAATATATCAATTAATTCTTGAAATTTGCAAGAGAGATTTTACTCTATTTTGTAGGTAGGAAGGAGGTTAAGATCTGGCAGTGTTATGCGGCTTTCAGAAATCACAAAAATGCAGTTTAAGTGACAAAGCTAGAATTTAAATTCAAGTTTACCTGAAAATCACTGACTCTCCTGCTCCAAGTACTTCCTTTACATGTTTACCTCTTTACTATCAAGAGATTTCTATTTTATATCTTAACTTTTACCTTTTACTTGAAACATAAGTATAAACTTGTTTTGTTGTTGTTGTTGTTTTGTTTTTTTAATAAGAGCAATTTTTAAGTGATCTCCTTGGTCCTGTACAAATGAGATCTTTAATGTCCATGAACCAGCAATTTGGCTATGTCAAAGCAAGAAACTTCCTGAACATCTGTGATATATTAGGAAAGATAATAAGGTTTGTAATACTTTGTGCTTTTGATCTTTCAACTCAACCTGAAATTTGGATCATCTAATTTTTTTAAATACCAAGAGAAAAAAATTTAAGTAGATCCACTCTAAAATGGAAGGGAGGGGCAATACCCCTCCTATATACCACAGTCTATGCAAGAAAATGTCTGGTACCAGGAATGGTTTACTATTTTTGTCATTGGGGTCCCCTATATTCTTCATCATTCAGGCTATTTACAGTGCTCTTGGTTACCCCTGAACTTGATTGTAAAACACTATCAGTAATGATAACAAAAATTTGTGTTATACATATAGTATCAACAGTTATCTTCCATCTGAGTAGTCTTTTCTCATTTAGCAATGTATTAGAGTTCTGTTTAGAAAAAAGCTTCCACCGATTTTTCTAAGATGGGTTTCTTGTCAAGATTAAATATATTCCAGAAGTGATTACATTTCATCCCCCGTTGTTATGTACCTTGGTCATTCTATTTGTGACAAAAATTTAAATCACATTGGCTCAAGCACAGAAAGAGAGCCATGGCTCCTATTAATGCATGCTGCAATGAATTCCATGTGTATCTTTTAATCATTAAAATATATTAAATTTGCCATTGTATGCATAAATCAAGCTCATCCTAAATGCCTTTTACACTTGTCACTGAAGGAATGTGAAAAAAAACCCATAAGATGCTATTAGTATTATTAAAGTAGAAGATAATATGCTGTTTCTGCTTTGATACCTTATTTGGTATCAGCCAATATCTCATTTCCATAAGAAAGCTAAATTCTAACTAGTTCATGTTTTAGATGATGTTAATATTTCTAAAAATAATACAGCCTCACATTCAAGCTAAATAAGTGGATATACAGATACATGAAACTTGCAGCCTATACTTTACAGTCTTGAAGACCATAACACCACTGACTTTCAGCACAGTAATAAGGTGCCATGTCAGATATCTCAGTCATATCCTAATCCTATATGCAACCCAATAGTATGGTCATAAATGCTCCCATCTCTATGAGAAGACTTCCATGTAGAATTTGTTTTATATTCACTTTTATTCTTTTTAAATAACACTTGTTTCTAGTAACAAATATTAAGGATATAATTGAAATATACAAAGGGGAATGGAAATGTTCTACAAATACTGTTCTCATTTCTGTTTTCTGTTCTTAATTATATTTTTTTGTTTAAAATATATTTTGTTTATTTATAGTTTAGGGTGCATGTGTGCATGTACCGGTGAGGTCATATAATAACTTTATGAAGTCACTTGTATCTTTCCACTTTTACATGGGATCTGGGGACAGATTGCATGTCTTTACACTCAGTGACAAACACCATTATTTTCTGAGTTGTTCCACTGGCCAAACCACCCAAGTCAAGGGAAGAATAGGGATAAAGCCGACCAGCATCTGAAAATAAAAACAAAGCCAGATGACAAAGAGGAAAGTCACCATTAATATACTGACATCCTGCATTTGGGTCCAAAAAATAAAGATAGAATATAGTACCAGATAGATGATAAAGAATGTAGTGGTGGTCCATAATAACCATGGTGAATGGAGAATAAATATTATCTGTTGGTGTATGCCCAATGACTGTTTGGGGGAACCAAAACATGCCAGCATGGATGGGTCCTTCTATCTTTATTAATTCTAAAAATGAAGCTACATTTTAGATATGTGATATTCAGAAACACAGAACAAAAATTAGTGAGAGATATCTTATGACTGATGAAAATAATGACTCATCTCTGGTGATGTGGACTTTTTGTTTTTTTGTTTGTTTATCTTTTTTGAAATTTATGATGCATGCCAACCCTGGACCTCTAGATATAATACGAAAACAAATTTGCAAAATATTACAACTTATTGTAAGTAACGATCTATTTTTGCATTTTGAAACAGCTTGGAATATTGAAGCAGATAACTATGTGTAAGAAGGGACACAGTGATACCCAATGAATTAGAGTCATGCTGAGAATGAGACAAGACACAAAGTTCAGATTGCCTAAGGAGACGAAAAAAATAGCAAAGCAGGAGTTTGTAAGAACTCATGAATTAAGAAATATAAAATTTTGTGAAAGCTTTTATAGGTTTGCTATTTTATATGTTTTAAAATAAATCTTATAACTTTTACCAAGTAACTGTATACAGTTTATAAGTAAAGCAGAGCTAATATTTTAACTCTTTCAGCTGAAATGTACCTTCACATTCCTGCTTTCCTGCTCACTCATTATTTATTAATTTCTGGCAGGTTCACCCACAGTCATATTCCTTTCTCATTTAATGTTATTACAAAATTATAAAAGTTAGAACAGTTTTGTACACTGAAAAAAAGTACTTGAATATATTCTTTCTTTTAGTATCTAATGATGTGAATAATGTTCTAGCATATTTTTGATACACATCCATAGTCTTAGAACTTGATTACTGAGTGAAACAAGGTATAAAAACTTTCCCACTTCAATTTTTCTCTTATAGGATCCTTATTATTTTCAATTTTTATTTATATAAACTATTCCACACTGCAATATAAATGTTCAGGAAGAGTACACAGATGTCACAAGGGAGTGATTTGCCATTGAGAAATTTTGGCAGACTGAAAATTACATAATAAAATATATTTTTTACTTTCCCATAATATTATACATACATGATATTAGGTCATTTTATGTCAATAGCAGAGGACATTCCGTATAATTTATGAAGAAAAGAGGTGTTTGTTGTTTGATTGATTAGTTTGGTTTTGAAAGCTCAAGGTTATGGTAGCCTAAAAGCATGATGACTACATCTAATCTGAGACATCCAGGATCAGGATGTAAAAGAGTCTCATTGGTCAGACAGAGCAAAAACAGCCATGATGGTGGGGCCCTCATGACCTAGTTGCCCCTTAAGGGTACCACTGGTTCCTAGTTCTGGATGAAACACAATGTGAATTTTTATTTAAGCTGAGACCTGTAGATATGCTAAAGTCTAGCATGCCTCTACCTTAGCAGTGAACACACACTGATATTATACTGATAATATGAAGATAGTTTTATTTCTATTTTGACCATAATTCATGCTTACTTATATTAAGCATGGTTTATAATGTATTATCTCCAGTAATTCTGGTCCTATCATTTCCTTAAAGCATTTACTGCATTTTCTGCTGGCAGAGGGGTCTTATTTTAGGCTGGCTGTATAGCTGAGGGTGATCTTGAACTTCTTATTTTCTTGCTTCTCCCTCCCATGTACTGGGATTATGGGTGTGCAATGTTACATACTGCTGGGAATCAAACCCAGGGTTCTGTGCATGCTAGAGAAGCACAACGCTGACTTAGCTACATGCTTAGCTCTGACTTATGACATTTTCATCACACATTAATTTATTTGAAACTAAAATCTGTCCTCTTAGTGTTTGAATATCATTACTTAAAAAATTGCTTGAATATGCCACAAGGTAAGTGTTAGATTCTCACTTGAAATTCAAAGATCATAGAAAGAGATTGTTGATTTTGAATACTTTTAGGAGCATCACACAGACATATATTTATATACCAGCACACACACATATATGCATGCACACGCACCCCTCCACACAAATTTTCCTGCCCATTTGTATTGAAGGTTTTGAGGCAAACATGGAGTTATATATTTCATATTTGTATGATATGTATTTATTATTTTAACTTACACAAACTGAAAAATACTCAACTCATCAGAGAACTCTATGTAATTTTGCAGTGACAGCTCACTTTAAATTATTAGCCTTATTCCCATACAATTTTTCATGGTAAAATTCATGGCTATCACCACACAAACATTTCAGTTGTACAAATTGCAGAATATTGTATAAAACAAAACCAAATTGATAAAATTCTTTTCCCCCTTTTCTGTTGAGTGCGAGAGTAGGTGAAAGGACATTAGGAACATAGAAAACATGCGTTATTGTTCAACATTCAGAGCCACAGGAGAGGGAAATTAAAGTAAGAGAGTGTAAAAAGGTAGCAGCAATATCTTCAAAATCAGTAACACTCCTTTGCAGGGGAGGAGGCAGCCAAGAGGAACAGAACCCTAGAAGGTCCCATCATGTCGATCTTGCTTTCCCCAGCTGGAGCGGCAAGATAAGATGACAACACAGAATAATTCTGACAAACTAAGCAACAGATAAGCAAATAGGTGGTGTCAATAAAGTCAGTACATGACACTGATAAAAGGCAGATCTTAACATCTCTGTGGCTTTAAGTCCATTTTGAATATATGCATGCAGTGTCAGGTGATGTTAAGGTACATCTGTATATTTCATCAAGCTTAGTTGATCTTATGCAAACACATGAATCCATTATAGTGTCTCCTAGAAACAGTTTTCTGGATTCTTGAGTGTAGAGTACCTTACTGTTGACTGTGGTTACCTTATTATTCAATAACACCAGAACAAGCTCCTGTATAACTTTAACTGTGCCCATCAGTGTGGTTAGATACAACTCACAAAGACTCATGAATTTCACTCTCTCTCTCTCTCTCTCTCTCTCTCTCTCTCTCTCTTTTCGTATTTTCAACCTGACTGCTATCAAGTTCATGTTTAATTTCTTTCATTTGGTTCATATTGATGAAGTCTATTGTTATTTTAAAATTTCACTGTGTATAAATATTTTTTCATACAAAGTATTTGAGTTTTTAAAAATCACTTTCATATCTTTGGTTCATTTCTCTATAAGTGTATTCAAACATTTCTGTTTATTTCAATTTCATTGAAACCCTTTAAAAACTGCTTTTAAATCATCTGTCTGGAGACTAGAATATAATTCAGTAGTATTTACCTGATATTACAATAATAATAATTATTATAATAGTAATAATAAGAATAATAATAAGAAGAAGAAGAGGAGGAGGAGGAGGAGGAGGAAGAGGAGGAGAGGGAGGAGGAGGAGGAGGAGGAGGAGGAGGAAAAGATTCTCATTTATTCTTAGGGTCCTAGAGAGATGGCTACGTGATCAACTTAGGCCATCCATCTTTAGTGTTAGGTATTTTTATCATTTTATGAAAGTTCCTTATCCTCATTGGCAGTCATCAAGATCAGAAGAATTAGGTGTTTTTCCCAGCATTGTTAATCTAGATCCTTGAAACTCATTTAGTAATTTTATTCAGCTGTGAAGCTTCTCAAATTTCTCAGTACTTCAATAAGCAAAATGGAATCAAAATTGAATGGAAGCAATAGCAATTGTTTGTCAGTTAATACCATGGAGGAATTGCATAAAATCCTACTTATTCAGGAATGAATATTTAGATCTGGCTGCCACATCACAGAACACAGCAAGGCAACCAACAGTCTGGCAAACTCCTTTTCCAAGATAGAGGAAAACAGTAGAAAGGAAATTTGTAACACTAATTTCTGAATTGAAAACATTATTTTCAAAATGAGTAATTCCTCTGCAAAGAAAGCAAACCACAAAAGTTGCTCTGATGAATTTACAAAAGTAAGATAATTGTAAACTGAATTGTTGTTTTCTGTGTGACAGGAAACTGAATAATAGAATAACCAACTTAAGCCATTTTTCCAAATCAAAATGAAGCAAAGGAAACTTAAAAATTCATTATTCATTCTGTACAAATATGAAACTCTCAGTTCCAGCTGGGACCAGAAAAGTTGAAGCCAAATTATGGCAAAGGCGGGTTTTATGATGCAAACACTTCATTTAGAACTGTGAAGAAGTGCAATTTTGTGGAAATATATTTAATAGAAATTTCAGTGTAGCCATTCTTAACTTAAGCTCTTTAAAACAGCTAAGTAGAAAATAAAAAATGCTATCATTGTGTTGACTAAAGAAAACTATTCCTAGACCCATTCAGATAGAATTCTATATTATTACATCACAGCAGAGAACTTTTGATAGAAATCAAATCAGTCTCCTATATTGATACAAAAATATTCTGACTACAAAAAGAAAAAGGAATAAAGTATATTTCTTTAAGAATTTTTCATTTGAAATTTAATGAAAAAGAAAAGAAAATATGTTTTAGATGGCAAAGGTTCAAACTAATTTCTTTTCTGTCAAAGCTGAAGAGAAAGGGACTTTGCATTCTGACAAATACAGAGATGTGCACTTGCAGCCAACCATTGGACTGAGCACAGTGTCCCCAATGTTGTCCCCAATGGAGGAGAAAGAAAAAGGACTGAAGGAGTTGAAGGGGTTTGCAACTCCATAGAAAGAACAACAATATCAACCAACCAGACCCTCCGGAACTCCCAGGGACTAAACCACCATCCTAGGAGTACACATAGAGGGATCTATAGCTCCAGCCAAATATGTAGCAGAGGATAGACTTGTTGAGCATCAATGGGAGGAGAGGCGCTTTGTCCTGTAAAGGCTTGATGCCCCAGTGTAGGGGAATCTGAGTATGAGGATGTGGGAGTGGATGGATAGGTGGGGAAACACCTTCATAGTAGCAGGGGAGGACAGATGGGA